>OX456523.1:49761141-50339699 GCA_949748255.1 Eustalomyia histrio | reverse complement strand
CTTCTATCAGGTTTCATCAGAATTGGCAATTGAGTGCATTCGGACTCGCAATCGGCTTGGTAAGAGGATTTCTGGCCTAAAGGTAAGGAAAGACTTGACGTCATTGGTCCGAAACCATTCTGTTTACCATCAACGTGATATGTTAGGAAGAAGCTCAGGTTATGGAGGAAGGTCCGAATTGTCTAGCTGCTGGGAAACTTTTATTGCACATCCATTGCAAGGCTAAGAGATTTAAAAATTTGTAAAATCTTATTTGGCTACAAGTCATTGGTCATACTAATTTTCATTAAAAAAATTTCGCACAATAGTTAATTCCTTAGAATTTGGGTTATGTTCTATTTTCGACGAAAATTACTTTTTAATGATGTTTGATATGTAATTGAAATTCTGATTTACAATCCGCGATAGGATTTTAAATATCTAAGCAATTTTAAATTTAGACTTTTAATTTGTTTGCAAATATCTCTGCTAGAGGGCGTGGTAGGATAATTAAAAATCCGAAAAAATCTTATTTGGGTACAAGCCTTTTGTCATAGCAGTTTTCGTTGAAATATATGCACGAATTCTTATTTCAGGAGGACATGGGTTAAGTACATTGACGTCGAAAAATTAATGTCTTCTTATTGATGTTTGATACCTAATTAAAATTCTTATTTACCATCCCCGAATGATTTTTGAAAATCTATTTTAATCAGGGTTGGCAGGCAATACCCCTAAAATACCGTTATCGATTCAATACCCTTTCAACTCACTATCGTTACCCCTAAAATACCGTTACCGAAATAACTGAAAATATCGTTATCCTTAAAATACCGTTACCGAAATAATAGAAAATACCATAATCGCTAAAGTACCCATACCGAAGTAACTGAAAAAATTGTTATCGCTAAAATACCGTTACCGAAATAACTGAAAAAATCGTTATCCCTAAAATACCAATATAACTGAAAAAATCGTTATCCTTAAAATAACTTTACCGAAATAATAGAAAATAGCGTTACCCTTAAAATAACGTTACCGAAATAGTAGAAAATAGCGTTACTCTTACCGATAACGGCATTTGTTTCGGTTACCATCCATGATTGTAATGGAAAAAAATACTTTAGTTTTAATTTTTAGCAATTATTTCCAGTTATTTAATGATTTTCGTTTCCATTCAAATTGTGTCCAGGTTCTTGCTTGTTTGTACTAAATGTAATCCCTAGTAAAGACCTAAACTACACATAATGGCAATTCACAATACAATATTATTGCTTTATGGAAACACTCAACGTTTTCAACCACTACGTACTGTAACAGAAAAATGTAATAAAGCAATCAAACGATTACAGTGACCTCTATATATGCCACATAACAAAATTTTTAATACAACAACCATTTCAGCGGAATAAAAATATTTTTAACAGCTGATTTGTTATTTGATATCACTACTCTCCGTTAGGGTATTAAGTTAAATATTGTTAATAACCATAAACTAACCTACCCTAAGGTATATCTGACACATACATGAAATTCCATTAGGTTAAAGTTAAACTAAAGGAAATTCCTTACAAAATTTTATACCAAGCATTCAGAAAAAAACATAACACTCCCCAAAAATGTAATTCACAAACATAAACAATACAGAAATATGTTAATAAAAATGAGTCATATTTGAAAGACGTAATACGAGGCGAAACCAAAAGAATATGTGTATAAGGAATTTTTAGGGGTGAGTTTTTTTTTATAACAAGAGGTCTCTTTTCTCTATTCCACTGTGGAATGTTATAGCTGATTGTACTCGTATATAAAAGGGGTTTATTTTATACCCCGTAGCTGCAATGGTTTAAATTTTCTACATTTGTTTAAATTGTTTGGGTATTTAATGTACTGTTTATGGTTGCATCTATATGAACCTCCCACGGGGTGTAGTTATTTGAATGTTGAACATAAAATGTTTTCCTTTTTTGCTATTACTAATCCTATAAAATGTAAGAACAATGAATATTACAGCAACATTAACACTACTTATTGGATGATTTTTTTATTTGAAATTTACCACTTCAAAAATTCTTTTAAAACCAACAATAACAAAAAAACCTTTAGCCCGTTTTATATTTTGAAAAAAAAAATGGGAACACAAATGAATGTTTTGTTGTGCTAAAAATAAGGCCTTTTTAAGTAACAATAACTGATTTCAAATAGACACGTGTCCATCAAAAACTTAACCCTTCTTAAGGTAACGCCCAAGGAATAGCAGGCAACCAGAATTTACAGCAAAAGTATATTTTATATATGTTTTAATACGAAACAACAATTTGTTATAAAAAAACAGCCCTAACTACATATAGTAATGGTAACACAAATAAGGGTGTGACTCGTGCTCTCGCTCTCTCATTTATGCTCTATTATATTATGTGTCGGGGATGCTAAATGGGATTTTCAATTGGGTACCAAAAATCTTAAACGATAGTACTTTATCGACCTAAATAGTAGCAAAGAATTTATTTTCTATAAAAATTCCAAATTTTTTTCTTTTCAAAAATTCTCAAAACATAAAATTAATTCAAGCCATTTGAGAAGGAATCTACTGCATCACTTCTGCTTTCAATATTAATTACACTGTAAGTACGTCAGAATGAGACAGAAAAACGCAAAGACACCCTAACTTAATTTTGGGCAGTATAACACATATGCCAATGTGTTTTAAAAGATCAGGTCAAAATCAAGATATATTGCATTTTTAAGTTTGTATTGTCTCGCAAAATATTTTTGTACTATGTATGGAAAAAGGGTTTGAAAACTATTTTGAAATAATATTATACAGGTAGGTTGAAAAGTTCCTGCGCTCGAAATGAAAGAATACTATTTTTGTTACGAAATATATTTTTTATTCCATATAATCTCCTAGAAGCTCAGTACACTTGTTCCAATGGTCTTCCAATAATTTTATACCATCCTTATAATGGTTTTCCGGAAGCTCTGCGAAATAACCGTCTACGGCTGTTATGGCCTCTTTATTCGACGAAAAATGCTTTCCACGAACGAATCATTTGAGATTTCTGAAGAGATAGTAGTCACTGGGAGCCAAATCTGGTGAATACGGTGGATTTTCAAGCATTTCGTACTTTAAATCTTTGAATTGAGCCATCGTCAAAACACTTTTGTGAGCAGGTGCATTGTCTTGATGAAAAATGATTTTTTTCTTCTTTAAATCAGGTCTTTTCTCACGAATTTTTTCATCCAGCTGATCGAAAAGGCTGCAATAATATTCAGAGTTGATTGTTTTACCTTTCTGAAGATAATCAGTCAACAAAATTCCTTTTGCATCCCAAAAAAATGTTGCCATAACCTTCTTTGCTGATCGTTGTGACTTCACCTGCTTTGGAGCCGAACAACCAGCTTCAGTCCACTGTAAACGTTCTTGTTTCAATTTAGGATCATGGTGGTAGATCCAAGTCTCATCCATAGTTATAAAATGACGCAAGAAGTCGGCTTTATTCGGCTTAAAACGCTCCAAATTACGCTGAGAAATTTGTTTTCGATCCAGTTTTTGTTGAATTGTTAATGTGTGCGGCACTAACTTTCTAAACAGTTTTTTCATACGTAATTCTTCATGTAAAATATGGAGTACTCGTTCGTCTGAGATGCCTATGGCATTAGCAATTTCACGCTTGGTCAAGCTTGGATCTTCACTAACCATATTATGTACCTGCTCAATGATTTCTGCTGTGGTTGCAGTTTTTGGTCATCCTTCGCGTGGATCGTCTTTAAGGCTGGTACGACCACGTTTAAATTCACCAGCCCAATATTCAACGGTGCGTTTTGAAGGTGAGGACTCCTTATACACTTCTAACAATTGTTCATAAATTTCCTTTGCTTTTAAACCCTTCAAAACAAAGAATCTAATGACTGCACGATATTTAATTTTTTCCATATTAAAAAAAATCAATGCCACGTCAACTTGAAATGGCTTGTAAACAAAGATAGAATCGACAGAAAGACTTGCAACTTTGCATGTGTTCTCAGGACAGTTATACCAACTTGAGAAAAAAAAGTTTGGAGCTAGCAGTGCCATCTCTTAGTGAGCGCAGGAACTTTTCAACCAACCTGTATATTGTATATTAGTCGATATCTTAACTATAACAATGATAGCCGTCTATTTTCAGATGTATACAATTTAATTACTCACTATTTGTCACTATTTAGTCTAAATTAAAAAAATAAAACTAAAATGGAAGCAACAGCGTTACATAATCTTTTAATTTAATATTATGTATACGCAATGTTTCACATACTTATTACACCTAGAAAGATGAAAAAAATTCTTGATTATTATATTATGAAGTAAAAACAAAAACAATAGTAATTGCAAAAGAGTCTTTTCATTAAAATATATTCAAAAAATCGCCTCAGTCCATACAAATATAAAATCTAAATATCTTTAAAATGACCTAACTTTTTAAAATGTCGTATAACACTGAATTCCAGGACCCAAAATTAAGTTTGCGAATCTCGGGGTTTTCATGTGTCATTTCAAAATATAAAATTTTACTTACAGTGTTATCAGAGACGAAAAATTTGTTTGCTTTACTATTTTTCCTGTTTTGTTTTTTTACTCATATTTGCTTTTTTTCTGCTAGAAACTGCTTCAAAGTAGCTTTTTCTTATAATTTTTGGGCATTAAATTGCTGCTTTCAAAATTTTTCTAATAAAAAAATATATTTTTTCTGCTAGTCTTCTTAAGTGTTTTTCTCCAGCTTTTTACTTTTGCTTTTATAAAAAAAACTCTTCTCGTCTTTTAAAAAAAAAAAAATATTGCTTATCTTTCTCTTTTGCGCTGATTATATATTTAAATTTCTTAAGTCTATTTAGTGCTTTGATTAAAGTTTGGTCCATATACGGAGAAAAAAGCATATTTATATCAATTATTATATCATATTTGAATTACGATAGTATTTTTTCGAAAACATTTTTTAATTAAGTGTGAATATTATTAAAATAAATATGACTCTAGTAAAAATAATCTTTTGCGTATTTAAATTAAAAATAAATGTTGGAAACATTTTAGGTTTTCATCATTTAAAAATAAATATAATCATATTTAAATTAAAAATAAAATAAACTTAGTTTGATTTGAAAGCTGTTTCTATTTAATTTGATGTTGTTTCTACTTAATTTTAAAGTATCTCTTCTGTATGTAGTTGAAATGGATAAATATGGCTTTCCTTTTTAGTATGTGAAAAGCGGCCTTTGTTGAAAAAAAATCGATTTGAAACATATATTTTCTTTAATATCTCCGATTTAAAGCCTCACCTTTCATTCATTTTTGGAAGGTATATCACTGATGAGTGCTGGAATGCAAAGCTAAGAGATTCATAACTTAATCTAGTGGAAACACCAGCAGACTTATTTCTCTGAACATGAGGGGTTTAAGAACCTTAACGGAATTTTTAACTAGACACTTTAATTTCAAATTCTACACGCAGAAAAAAGACATCTTTGAATATGTTAAAGGCAAATATAAATTTGTTTAGAAACTATCATATGTATATTTGAAGTAGATTTCCAAGTATTTTATATTTATGGTTATTATACATATGTTTCCAGGCAAAAATTGTTATATTTGTACTTTCCCACCTAAAAAACATATATTTGCAATTGTAAATTTATCATTATTATACTTGTAGGATGCAAACATAATAATGATAAACATATATATTTGCAGGTAAACATAAATATATTTGCCGGTGGATGCATTTCAAAGGATCCAAACATATATATTTTTACAAGTAAACATATTTTATTTGCAGGCAAGCATATTGTATTATAAATGCGGCAAATATTACTTACAGCGTTATTAAATATACATTACCAGCATATTATATTTCCAGCACATCGTTTTTTTTTTCAGGGTGTATATAAGTCCTGTCAGATTCGGACACTGTTAGGTTCTGCAAATTGGACGTTAAGAAAGCGCTTATGATTCGCTGCATATGTCCTAGGCTTCGCTGCAGTAAATCTGGGTGACTGGCATCATTGGAAGCCTCAATATTAAGGGCAAAATGAGGCTGCACTACATATCATTTTTGGTCGCTGTGCTATCAAGAAAGGCAAACGAATTATAATAATACTCTTCAGTTCTAATAGTACTATAAAAAGTACTAAAATACACAATTTCTCATCCCTGCAATGTAATGTTAATGGTTTTGTTACGAAATAAGGCAGGTTACTAGAAAAGTGGGTGCCTAGTTATTTCAGAACCTTTTGGGCCTTTAGTAATAAATTATATGGTTGGAATTTGTGTTTTGACTATATTGCCGGGATTAATGTAGTCCAATTTATTACATACATAATTGAGAACCTTTAGATACTAAGACTTATGACAAATCGTTGTTTTAACCACCGCACATTGGGGTGAAGACTAGCAAAAACCGAGGATTTATTCAAAAAATTAAGTTAGTTTTTCGTATAAGTATTTGGTGCCATATAAAAGTAAATAAAATTCAACACCAAGAACTGTAAACAACTGTAAAAATTATAAATCTATGTTGTTTACTTTTTTCTTATACGCTCTTAAAATTGAATAATTTTTGCTAATTTGGCAATATTTGTTAAAAAGTGAAAATCAAGATATTTAAATGGCAATTTGTGCTAATTGATTCTTTGAAAACACTATTTTTTAAAATGTATCCATCAACTTCAGGTATTTGACTAATTTATTAATACATTTTTGTAAAGAAAAATATTGCGGAAATATTTTTAAGCTTTTTTTAAAATTGGTCAAAAAAATAGTTTTTTTTTTCAAGAAATGTTGGTTTTCAGCTTGTATAATCAAAAAAACCTTGCCCGTTTTTGCCCCATTTGAAAATATTTGAGATTTTGTGATACACATTAACTTAAATTAGTTTTTTCTGTTTTGTTTTGTTTCGTTTAAGTGATTTTTTTTAGTTATTGTTGTTGTAAATATGATTTTTGTAACAGACCTGAGAGTTAATAATTACATTTCCATTGCAATTACAAAAAGTAGGTCCAATTGAAGAAACACATTACATCCCTACGGGAAATGAAGGGTCAATTGATCCAAGGCGATAAATCTGTGATAGATAAATAAGGGACATGTCACAAAGCTTGTGTAAAATATAATTCAGTGTCTTAAAAAGTTTTAATTGCTGTAAAATTACCAGTGTCCGTAATATTAAAATGGTGGCAAAACATTGACTGGTTTTTTCTGGATATATCATGTAACTAAAGAGAAATGAACATAACACCAATGTGGACTAAATATATTAGAACTTTTATAGTTGAAATAATAACAGAACACGGAACTGGTTCAAAAAATTTTTGTCAATCGGTGGCGAAAACACAAATCTCGCGACTGTTGCAAAGCTGACATAATACTGAACTGATTTAAACAGAATCGAATTTGTGACTGCAGAAATGATGAGATAACATTAATCTAGTTCAAAAATACTTGATTACGCAACTGTTTAGACATATAACTGCATTCATTTAAAATAAATCCAATATGCATGATGAAGTGTCAACGGCAGGCAAATCAAACTGCCCGCGGCTGACTAATACAAGTAGGTATAACAACAATTAAGAGTTTATTAGGAAACACTTAGGAGGATGTTATCCCTAAAAATTTCGATCGACGACTCTTTTTTCTAAACATTGTTAAAATTTTATTACAATTAAAATACATAAAAATAATTTTTCACTTTACTCCATTATGGACACTGTTTTATTTTAACGACTATATAATTGAAAATGGCTATCTGTTTGAAAATTTCTTAAGTAAAATTTAAGTTGAAAGTTCAATAAGTTGTTACTATAATACTGGCCCTTAGACTTTATTTGTTTAAATTATATTAATCCATTTTCCGAATTATTTAAACTAAAATATTAACAACTGTGTAATAATAATAATTTTTAAGGAATAAAGTGGTATATGATTTAATTTCATTTATATTAAATTAATTTTGTTTTTATAGAATAATTTATTTTATGTTTTAAATCGTGAAATATATATAAAATACACCTTTTTTTGTTGGAATGATTTGTTAAAGTTGATTCAATAATTAATATTAATTTAAAACATGTAACGATCACAAAAATTGCAATAAGAGTCAAAAATTCGCGAAATTGTTTACTTATGGCACTTATGTTTTTAGCCGTAAAAAACCAGATACTGACTTGAAAATCTTTTAAGTCTAAAAAATTTAACTGAATCAAATGAATTTTCTGCGGGAGAAGAACAACTAAAATTTGAGAACTTCTTTCTATTGGACAATTTAGTTGAAGTCTATAAATGTATTAAAAATAAGTTAATTTATTACATATAAAATACATTAATTCATAAGCAATCTATTTTAGTTCGTGAATGAACAACAATTTTATTTAATAATTTTTAGAAATTGAATTATTTTATTCTGAATTTGGATGTTTTTCAAAAATTCTCTTTTTGGAAAAATATTTTTTTGGCGATCGGATGCGATTTGGGGAGAACTTATGGAATCTTTTACAAACACGTTCTTAATATGAGGCACGCGGAAGAAATTTTGACAGGTTACATGCTAAATAATTTTCGTTTGCGCTGTGACATATTCACTTGCAACAGTCAAGTGATATGTCACGAAACTCTTCATTCCCTACAAGTTCTGCAACACAACACATTGTGATTGATATAAAACCAGTTTTTTATTAATTACTTGTCCTCAGTCCTGTGGTATGTACATTTGAACCAGTCACGTAACGTTTCATGTTGCATTAGTTCGGATACACATCACGTAGTGTCTGACATTAGACTAGTTATGTGTAAGATAATTCTAACCTATTATGTTGCGCATTCACTTACACCAATGCAGTAATATGGTACCCTACACAAGGTCAGAGATATGACGCAAGTAGCTTTAAAGGTAGAAATTGTCACCACCTGTGACAAGCCCATGTTAAAGTTACCGGTTACTTTCATATAAGAGAACCAACTCAAGGGCCGGTTTCTGCCACAAAGTTCCGGTTACGTGACTAACTCTGTGACTGGTTCATTCCCCGTTGGGATGCAAAACATTGAGGTTTTTCATTTCCAATAATATTTTCGTGACTTAAATTGAGTATTTTTAATTACATGCAAATATTTTTTTGTAATTTTAATTAAAAGTTAGCTCAGTTACATTTACACGTTATATGTGTGTAATACATACCGAAATGTAATAACTAACACCCTGGTCTGTGTTATAAAAAGAAATAAAGTGCGTGAGTTTTTTTATTGATGTTTTATATGGTGATACATATTATTCAAGTGTGGTAAATTTTGTTTGGTATTTGGTGCAAGATAAAACGAATAACCGGTTATTTTTTTTTAATTTTTAATTCTTAATATTTTAACAACAAGTGGCAACAACACAGTTTTCATTTCCCCTCGATAACTTTTTCATATTATTCATATTATACAGATAAAATCAAGTTTTTAAGAATGGATATCATCAAACGTAAAACCCTTTAAACATGTTACATTTTATGAATAGATTTCACGTTATTTGTACAGAGTTTAAATCTCGGTGGGAAAGTGCCAATAGAATGCAGGAACGGTTTTTGAAAGCGAATATGAAATGGTTGTTTGCTTCAATTAGCAATGAATGTGCCTTGTTTCAAAAAATATATATATTTATATAATTGTTCAATTCACAACGGGTATTGTATCGTTGTATCTGTTGTATCGTGTATTACTTTACAATAGTGTAAAATTGTTGTTGGCAATTTACACCTTAAAATCTGATACAACTTTACAACTTCATTTGCTGTGTTTATTAAATGTTGTATTGTGTATCATAACATATCAGTCTCAAGTGAATGCCACTTTTTTCACTTTCACCTTTATTTTGCATTTTATTTATTCTTCTTGTTTCTATAAATTTATAAATATTTTTATTTTTCTTCTTCACTATTTTACGTTTTACAACATGAAAATACAACTGACTGTTCACAACAAAATATTTGTATAATGTATTTCAATACAACATACAAAATACAATACCGGCTGTGAATTGCCCAAATGTATATAATCAGAGGTTTTTTTAAACGTAATTCTTAACATTAATAAAAAAAACAACAAATACTTGTAAAAAACTTAAAACTTATTTAAAAAATCTTATGTTAAAAATTAAAGGCTTGATAGTGTGGTAATTTTTGTCATAAATTACAGGCTTTGCTGAACTAATCCTCTTTTTGCATATTTTTCACCCCAATGTGCACCGTTAATGCCAATTTATTGTATAACCCTGTATCATTATTGAGCCCAATTTAAGACACAATCGTGGGTATTTATTAAGTTTATGACATAATCTTGGATCACAATCTTGGGTATTTATTGTTTAATTATCTTGAAATACTACATAAAAACCACATGAAAATAAATACTAGGTACGCAACCGTCTCTCTTAATTTGGGCCTATTTATTTACTTTTTAGTAATAGTAATTTTTTTAAATATAAATTGTAAACTTTAAATACCCTGAATACGGCAAGGCCCTTTAAATTAACTTTAAATCCCACTTGCTGTACTCATGTTTATTTGTCTCTTTTTAAATTTTTTTATTTCCATCCGGGGTTTTCAATTCATAGTATTTTACAACAATGATGTTAAGTTAAATATTTTTTTTACTTGTACCCACGAATGGCCTTCATGTAACTTTGTTGATTGGCTGTATTACATTACGTCGTAACTAAGAACAACCTTAGCATAACAGGCGAACAGGATTTTAAGATATTAACTTATTACTGTACTGGTTACATTGTTTAGAGCATTAAATGTGGGCTGCTGACCTAACTAAAGGTTGTAGAGTATACACACCCTTTTACACAAACTAAAACAAAAAGAAAACTCCCCTACATTTCAAAAGGGCCGTACGAATATTTCAGCGCTATTTTTATATATATTTAAATGTGTTTGTGTTTTTCAACAAATCTCTGCTACATTTCTACACATATCCTATTTACATACACTTTTACACTGGGATTCTACGATTTTCTGTGTATGTTTCAGGTATACGAGTATTTTTAACACACATGTTTACACTTTCGTATACACACACTCTGCAATGGTGGATTTTTTATAAGGACATCAGAACTTTTAGCCAGGATGCTGTTGTATAAAAGTATTCTTGTTTCATCTGATATGTCCTACAAATACATATGAAACGTACACATAAATACACACATTTGAGTTTTATTTTGATAGCAGATTTTGTTGATGCGTTACACACATCGAAAATGTACAACACATACAATATGTTGTCCTTTGAACATTTATATGTGTTTACATGTGATAAGGGATACATTTTTTTTTATTTAAGGATGGGTATGTGTTTCCAAAACAAAGCTTTTTATTTAAGTTTTTAAAGCTTTAAGCTTTTTTGGTTTATGTCTTTAATTAAATGGCAATACATTGAGAGGCGTATAAGTAGGTTAGAAGCACGGTAATGTATGAAAGGAAAAAAATTGCATTAGAATCCTTCAGTATTACTAAGAATTTTTTATATATAACAATTATTTATTTGAGAAAATGTTTTTATGATCTGAACTAAATGAAAATGCATCTCATGGTTAATAAAGGGTGTTCCAAAATTAATTTCTTTTGGTATATTATGGCTTTATTAGAGACAACACATATTCCCATTATTTCTGGAACATGATTTCATTCATGTGGCTGCTGCGTCTAGCTTTGCAGCAACTCATCCCTAATATTTAAAGAGTTTGTTGATGGTTTCTGGTTCTATCTCACGAGTGGCGTGGACGATATTAGATTGTTTTTGAATAGAGTGTGGATTGTGTCTGGATTATTCATATATCATCGGTATTTAACGGCACTCCGCAAGATAAAGTCTAAATGGGTCAAATCCAGGCTCCGAGGCGGGCGATTGACAACGCCGGTTGACAAGACGGTTGATAAGACGCAAAATATCGATTGTTTGATGAGCTGTGCGCCAACCTACTAAAAACAAAGATTATCCAAATTCATATTTAGAATGTCAGCCCATAAAAAGTCCATAATCATGCCCGTGTAAATGAGCTCAGGCTTTAACAAACCTAATTGTACCAGATTTAATTAGATCTCAAAATTTGGGGACCAATTTGATATCTAATTAAAACATGCCCAATTTGTTCTGCACATATAATGTGTAATCAGATTTAATAAGAAACAAAAATTTTTCTTTAGGTACCTTTCAAAATGCTAAGATTGAAAATGGCTAAGATATGAACTGATATGATGACCAAAAAAAGTCTGTAATGACAACTGAGCATTTTGCTGTTATTACGGGAAATTTTGCTAATCTGAGCCCAGCGGTGTTTTTTGCTAATCTTAGCAACACATGTCTGCTGATGTGTAGTACAATGAAATTAAAAAAAAAAAAATTAGCTGCCGCTAGTAAATTTTAGTAAACTTTTTGTAAAGTGGAATTTCAAATCTGTTTGCTAAAATCAGCAAAAAAAAAAAATATATATTATTAATATTAATAGAGCATCAACATTTTTTTATATTATTTATTTTTTTAAAAAAATATTTTAGACAAAATTACAAAAAAAAAAAAATCAAAGGCTTAAAAATTGTAAAAACATAAACGAATTTAAAATTTTGTTTTAATTTGGTAATTTTTGTTTTAAAAAATATTTTAATCAATTTTTTTTACTGAGCTGATTTTTAGAACTAAAAAAACTTTTTAGTGCTACTTTAAATGGATGTCCTATTTTTAGACACGAGTCGGTATATTCACTTCTGATCCATTTTTTTTAACCTATGTAACATTTTAGGGCAATTAAAGTTTGTACGTGTAAGTTTTAATTAGAAACAACATTTTCTTTAATACCTACTTTTTTAAAATTAGTATTTTTTTTTGCTAATTTGAGGAAATCAGTTTTCGAAAATTTGTAAAATGCTTTCTGATATTACCAACAAAAGTTTGTAAATATTCTGTAAAAATTCTGTAATTTGTAAAATGTAAATAGCAAAAAGGTTTGCTAAACAATATGTTTTTACTAAAAATCAGAACAAAAATAGTAAAGTGGGATTGAAAACTACAAATTTTTCTACTAACTTTTTTTCTGACTGCATGTGGCTGCATTGGCTTCTCAGGTTTTCCAATTTCCAAATGCGACAGTTTTGTTTGATGACAAATCCGACGAGATGAAAATGAACCTCGTGCACAAAGACGATTTTTCTGCCAAATTCGATGTCCGATTTGAGCTTCTGTAAGGCTCATTTTACTATTTTGTACTGATTTTTAGTAAAAAAAAATTGTTAGTAAATGTTTTTTGCTATTTCCATTATTCAAATTACAGAGTTTTTACAGAATATTTACAAATTTTTGTTGCTAACTTCAGAAATACTTTTACAAATTTTTGAAAACCGATTCGCTAAAATTAGCAAAAAAAATTTACAAACTTTTAAAAAAGTAGATATTTAAGGAAATGTTATTTCTAATAATTAAAACTTATGCATAAAAACTTAAATTGCCTTAAAATGTTACATAGTTTGAAAAAAGGGATCGGAAGTGAAGATACTTTTCACAACCGACTCATGTCCAAAAATAGGGCATCCATTAAGTGCTACTAACAACTTTTTAGTTCTAAAAATCAGCCCTTAAAACAATTCAAATTTGACCTTAAAATTCAAAAAATTTAGTAAAAATATTTTTCAAACCAAAAAATTTTAACAAACCAAAAAAAATTAAGTAATAGCAGCCTTTTGCATTACTAATAATGATTTAATAATGACCCCTGCATTACTTCTAAAGTGAAAATAATGAGTTACTAATAATGTGTTATACATCCATTGATATTCCATGTCAGCTCCTTGCATACTGCATTACTCTTAATGTGAAAATAATTAGTTACTAATGATGTGTATTTTTGGTTTTGTTATTTAAATTTTTTTTTTCAAATTGTTGTCAAAAATTAATTCAAATTAAAAGCAAATAAAAAATTAATAGAAAAAAAAATTGAAACTTAATAAAAAAAAATTTTTTTAATTTTAACAGAGGTATTCATAAAAATTTTAAACAGTATTTCAAATCAATTTTAAGCAAAATTTGCTAAAATTGTATTCATAAACGAATTTTAGCTTAAAATACCTTTTTTAAACCTTGTTTAAATAAACGAATTTTAAAATTGGTTCGACCCTATTTTAAACCTATTTTAAGATGACATTCTTGCTTTGTGTTTATTTCCATTTTAAACATTTTTGCAAAAAATTGTCATTTAAACAAAAGAAGTTATTTGTTTTTGTTTAATAAATAATGGACACTATATTTGATGAAAAGAATTGGTAAGAACCATTTTTATATGGAAAATGTGATATTTTTAATTGTATTTTGTTTATAATAGAAACTATTGCCCAAATTTCAAACAATCGTCAGACGAAAATTTACAAAAAGAGGAGCGACCCGTTTTCAATTCCGGATAAAAAATTTAAGCAAAAATAATAATATTTTTGGATATTATTTATTGTGTTTTATAGTGGTGTGTTGTTTAATAAAAACAAAGAAAATAAAACCGGTTATTTGAATACTTTTTTATCTACAATAAAATCATTATCTATGTAACACCTTTATTGGGCATTTTGTTTTGCCTCTTTTTTCTTTTTTTAGTTAATAAACAATTTTTCATAAATTGTTTGTTTTATAAAAACAATATTTTTCTGAAAAACGACAAAAAAATAGATAGAAACGAGTACCTACCGTATGGTTTAGTAATCATTGATTTGCATCATTACGATTAATATGACAAATACAAAAATACAGTGTTGCCATTTTCAAGTTAAAAAATCATTAAATAGTTTATTAGTTAAAATATTGATTATGAATACGAATTTTTAATAAACCTTTTTTAGGCTTAAAATGTTTTTTAACTAAAATGCATTTGAAACTTGAATTAAGATTTTTTTATGAATACCGCTGTAAATATTTCTGTTTTTTAATGATTTAATTTAAATATCTTGTTAATTATAAAAACCATTTACAATTAAATTTGTAAGTTTCACAAATAAAATTGAGAAAATTTCAAAAAAGTTTAAATTGAAAAAATACAAAAAAAAAATAAATATATTCAATAATTTCATATTCAAAAAATTTCATGAAAAATCTCTATTGCACTTGTAGATTTCTCAATTTAACATGGGATTTTTCCAATACCATTTTGAATTGGAATTTTGAAAGCATTAATCTGACAGTTAATTTTTTTGTGAATATGTAAATATGTAAATATGTTGTATTTAAGTTTTTTTATCATTATAAATACAAAATAAATTTTATAAAAAATTATATATTATATTACTTCTTTATACACCATTACACCATTTTCGATTTAATCTAAAAAATTATTAATTATTGGCAGAAATTATCAATTTAGTTTTAGTAAATAACAATTTAAAATATTTTCAATTTAATTTCAGACTCATCAGTTCATTTCAGAAGTTATTAATTTCATTTCAGATGCTATCAATTTAATTTCACATATATTAATTTAATTTCAGTTATTATTATTTTAATTTCTGAAATAAAATTCTAAATATCTGAAATAAAATAAATAGTTTTTAAAAATAGTTTGTACTTTCTGAAATTAAATTGGAAATGGTGTAATTATTCAGCTCCTTTCTTGTGATTCAGTCACGACCCGCCGAATTTCTTGGCCTATTTCATGAAAATATGTCCATTACGATCATCTCCGAAAATGCAAGTGTGCGAAATAACAGCGGTTTGAAAATTTTCGGATTGGCGGTTGGAGGGTAGTATTGTAAAATTGCTAACTTCTGAACCAGTTTTCTGATTTTTCTGTTTTTGGGCTAGTTGGAAAGGTCTTTAGGAAACCTTTCAGAATCAGTAAAGAAAAAAGTGAAATCGCCGAGATACAGAGCTTTTGAAAAAAAAAAAATGGAAAAAATACTTAAGAACGTGCACATAACCTCAATTTTTTCAGCCAGATGGCAGATGTTACCTATAAGTAGTTTTTTTAACCTTACCATTAACTAGTTGTTTCACTACCTACTTGTAAGGTTGTAGGTAACTATCTGCCTCCTAAGCTAAGATGGAATTTTTTGAAATTCCTACGCTGTACGGCAAAAAGCCTGCCCCTTGAAATTGATATGCCTCTTTCTTTGAGTATGGGCTAACTACTGATTTTTCGAAAACTCTACGAGGATGGAAAAAGTCTCTTGATTTTTTTAAAAACTATATATAAATTTATCTGGTCTTGAAAGAACGGATTGCTTTAAAGCAACGGTTATCCAAGAATTAGCATAATGCCAAACATACAATCTTAATCATTTGGATTTTATAGATTTTCAATCATAAAACTAATCTTGTAATTACTGAAACTTGATATAGTTACAATTCATATTTTACTTAATAATAGAAGTAATAGACAAGAAACAAATTAATATTGGTGTCAAACAACACTGATAACATGCGCGTTAAAGTTAAATTAAATGGCAACTCATCAAATGGTCTACAAAATAAAAAAAGGAGTGGTTTTTAACTTTTACTAAAATAAATATGAAAGAGAGCATGCAATGTCAAGTTTTTAATGATATTTTCACTATATATAACTTTAGAAAATACAACAATGTAATTTAATTTAGATACGTTCATAAATAAATTAAATAAAAGAACACAACATAATTGACTAAAACGAATTTTAGACACTCTGCTGGTGAAAAAAAATCGAACAAAAAATTTTCCAAAGAACTGTTAATGTTATAACCAATTTCATAAATCAATTATCAGAAATAATGATGAGAAAGTTAAATTAATGCAGAAATCATTTTTTAAAAATGTTAAAGAATTGCTTAAAATTTCAAGGGACACATAAATCATCTCAAACTTGCTTTAAAGGAATAGTTTCTTTGTTCAAACATTTTTCCTAAATAATTTCCTAAATCAAATAACCTGACAAAATTCGAAAATATATAAGTTCCCTCATAATTAGATCTGGAATAGCGAAACTTTTAAGTGTATATTCATAACAACTATTTGTAGAATTTAAAACATTTTTGAAAATAAAGGCATTGAAATAACGTTATTTTCATCATATCAGGTGTAGGGTACTTCAAAATTAATTCACCAACTTAATTGCACCAACTTAAATTAATTTCTTAGCTAAAGGTAAAAGAGGTGCAATAAATGAATATAAGTGCCTTTGAAATATAAAAAAATAATTAGCATTTTTAGGTAATAAAATTTAACTTAACGTTAGGATTCCCTACGGAGAATGGCCTCCCAATTAACTTTAGTTTCATTTGGTATATGGTTTGATTAAAGTTGTCATATAACGTTAACAAATTAGCATAATTGTTGACCAACGAAAAAACTTGAAATTTTTATATTCATAGTAAAATGTTGGTAAATAAAATTCAAATTAAAATTAGTTGAAATTATCCCATTTAAACACACACACACACCAGTGCTTTATAACCATTTCCACATATTCCAAATTGTGACAAAAGCGTTAAAAACCCATCCTAGAAAAATATCTCAGGGCGCAAATTATTTTGTATATTGCTAATTGTTCTTTGGCATGATAAAGGATAATAAACCACAAATATAACAGCCTAGTTTAACAAATACAACACTAATTCATACACCGCTCTTCTGCTACAATTTCCCTTAAGCTTATCAAGAAAATGACAACTAATAAAATATGAAAATTGCTTTGACTTAAGATAAGACAAAACTAAACTTACCAAAAAAAAACAAAAAACACAAGCTGTGATAGAAACCAAATAAACTAAAATACTAACCACTAAATTTAGGAATGTTAATGTATTATTACTTTAACTGTGCCCAACCCAAAATTATAACCAAAAAACAAACAAATACAACCTTGTTATGAATATAAAACAATTTAAATTAAACGTTGCAAGTTTGTGTAAATAATTGCAAATGAAATGCCAAAAAATTAAACACGTACAGCATAACCCAGCAACATATTTTGTTTGAATAAAACGGCTGAAGAATATCTTAATAAAAACAAATATCTCCGATCATTACACTCTTGTATGTTGTCTATCAGAGAACGAAACAGAACTAGAATCAAAACAAAAGAAAACACAGCCTAAACATATTTGCAAAAAAAAAGTAAACAACCAGATACGGGCAACCAACTGGCACGCAATGCAAAATATATCTAATGTAAATGAGTTATTCGAGCAAATACATGACAAATTTCATAAAATTTACAAAAATGCTGCTATAAATAATCGAAATAAAAAAAATCGAATTCCAAATCCTTGGATGAACGAATATTTAATAAAGTGTTGTGAAACAAGGGATAAACTTTACAAAAAATGGTATTTATGCCGAAACAATAAAACTTATGAAAAAGAGTATAAAACATATAGAAATATAGTGAACAAAAAGTTAATTTACGCTAAAAACGGTTATTTTAAAAATAAATTTTTTGAAAATAGAACAAATATACGAGTAACATGGCAAACCATTAACGAAATTATTGGTAAAAAAACGAGTGATCTTGATGAAACCATAACCAAAAATTTTAAAACATTAAATACAAACGATATTTGCAATAAGTTTGCTTGTAATTTTAAAGAAAATGTAAATAAAATTGTACATAACTGTAGTATAAAAACAATAAATAACTCTTCTCGTGTTATAACAAATTCAATTTTTCTAACCCCAACAAATGAGGAGGAAATCTTTAAAATCTTAAATACATTAAACATAAAAATAAAAGTGCTGGATTTGACGGAATTCGTGCGAAAGATATTAAAAACAACGCGAGTTTTCTTACGCCAATCATTACTAAATTACTTAACCTTTCAATGAACAGTGGTGTCATACCAAACACATTAAAAATATCTCTGATCAGACCAATTTATAAAAGTGGTATAAAATCCGATGTTAATAATTACAGACCTATTGCCATCTTATCGGTTATTGAGAAGATAATGGAAGAAGTTATTTGCAAAAGATTAACTAGTTTTATTAAAAAACATAATATCATCAGCGATAACCAATTCGGATTCCAAAAGGGTAAAAATATAAATAAACTTCTCGGTCATTTCACGAATTATATAAATGAACAGCTAAGCAAAAGCAATCACTGCCTTACTTTATTTATAGACTTCAGTAAGGCATTTGATACTTTGTCACACTCGAAGCTGCTGAAAATGATGGAAAAAATCGGTATACGTGATACATGTTTAGAATGGTTTAAAAACTATCTAACTTTGCGATCATACTATGTTAAAGTCTCTAACAATTTAAGCAACAGAACTGAATTAAATTATGGAGTGCCTCAGGGATCAAAGCTGGGACCTATTTTATATATTATTTATTCAAATGATCTAACGAATATTTTACAAATGAGCAAATCTTACGCGTATGCTGATGATACCGCGATTGTTGTGGCACACAAAAGTATTGAAAACGCCAAACAGAGAAAGTGGTGTCATGATTATGGATTGGTAATTAACGCATCCAAGACAATAAATTAATACACTGATCTTAATTTAAGTTTCCATAGCTTAGAATGTATTCACAAGAACGGATTGCAAGATTTTGAATATAGTGATGATAAGTGCTCTACGGTAATTGAACAAGTAGATACTTATAAATATCTAGGAGTTCATATAGATAAACATTTTAAATGGAATATTCATATAGACGAGGTACGCAAAAAGTTAAGAAAAGCGTCTTATATGCTATATCATTTGAAAAACTGCTCGAATAACTCCGTTTTACGGCAGGCATATTATGCACTTGCTGAATCACAAATACGACACGGAATTGCTGCTTGGGGAAACTCAACATATTGCGCCAAACTGCAACATACACAAAACCAACTGCTTAAAATTATACAAAAAAAAGGAAACCTATTTCGAAATCAACAAATCAACAATCACGATAACATCATCGACACAAACAATATTTTTGTTTCAAATAGAACCAATACAAATAACAACAATCAGCCACAAAACAACAATATTCAATATCAAATCAATGACAACCAAGCACAAAACTACAACAACCAACATCAAAACAACTTCAACTACAACGATCAGCTAGAAAATAACCTACAACTAAATAGTAACTACCAATATCATAGCAACAACCAACAACAAAACAACATCAATCAAGACAACAACAACCACCCTGAAAGCGTCAACCTACAACAAAATAACAACAGTCATCATGAAAATAATTACAACCAACAGCAAAACAACAACTACCAAAATCTAAACAACAATAACCAACAACTAAATACTCAACACCAGAACAACAACCAACAATTAAACAACAACTATCAATATCAAAACCTCAATCAACGTGAAAACAACATCAACCAACATCAAAACAACCAACAACAAAACAACCAACTTCAAAACAACTATCAATATAACAACAATAACCAAAATGAAATCAACAACAACCAAAATCAAAATAACATCAATCTACAACAAAACATCAACAACCAACATCAGATCAACAACAACCAAAATCAAAATAACAACAACCATCTTCAAAACAACACCATTCAACAACATAATCGAAGCACAGCTAAGCAGGAACATATATTGAACATACGAAGCATATTCTACACTACAATGGCCATCGAATTTCACGATGATGCCAGATTTTTGCAACTCATTGATCATGCCTACAATACAAGAAGAAAAGCAAAAGGAAGATACAAGGTCCAGAAATATAGGAACAACTATGGAAGAAATACTTTATATGTTTTACTTCCAAGAATTTTTAATATGATTCCACCAGAAATTATCAACACATCCGATAAACATAAGAGGAAAAAACAATTTAAGGAATTTTTTATGAATTTGCAATGAACACTATTAATTAATGTAACATAACTTACATTTTTTTACCTGCAGACAAGCCAAAATGGCTTTGTTAAATTTTAATAATAAATAAATAAAAAAAAAAAAAAAAATCCCAGCATAGATGATAATTTTTGGTCTCAGTATACGCTCCAAAAGTATTTTTTTTTTCCTTTTGCCTATAAAAGTGATTCGTCCAAAAGAACCTCCTGTATACTCTGAAAATACTGTAAAAAAGAGCGTATAACAAGGTGTCTTTACATGCAGTAAAATAATAATTAAAGAATTGTCAAAATGATGTCAGTTCTAATCCATTCACTTAATTTCAAAGTTTAATTTTTTTTCTTGTATTTATTTATTTATTCTTATCACTTAAATGGCCACTTGTTCTTCATGACAATGAAACTAACATCTTTTTGACACAAAGTTTGTGAAGAATTTAACCCGTAATTCGATTTTCAATTCAGATTGATGTTTGAATTATCAAAATAAAATATTTTTGTAATATGAAATGATCATTTATTTTTCATCATTGGATGTGTTTTGAATTAATTGAATTCAATCATTATAGACTCAATTGGCTTTTACTCAATTGGTAATTTAATCGATTTATTGTTTATTTGATTATGTTTCATTTGATTGTATAATTTGGAATTGCATTCGATTAGAAAATTTTGAAACTTGAAAATTAATTTAAGAAAATTAAATAATTTTTTGCAAAACCAGAAAAAAAATCTTCAAAACCGAAAAAATCTCCAAAATTTATTAAAAAATGAAATTAAAATTTCATTAATCTACACAATTAAAAACCACAAAAAAAGTGGCTAAATTGGAGTAAAATCACACTATTAAAAAAAAATCGCTAAAATTAAAAAAGTTTAGTTTTAGAAAATGTATTTTTCAAGTGAAAATTTTTGTAATTTTTATTCGGTAATCGTGGAGAATACATAGAAAAAGTTATTAGAAACAAGCTGAATGGAGTGCATTTTCTGGTCCGCTACGACTTTCATCAGCATTCTTCGTGCCCTTGAAAGCACCATTTATAAATATCTGTATTTAACTCATAAATCAATGGAAAAAGCTATTTATGCTTTACTTACTATTTTTGTGTTTTTTACATTCTCCTTTTTTTCTCTCCGTATTAAAAAGTTTTATTTAAACTAGAAAATAGCGATAAAATTTAAAAAAATCACCAAAATTAAAAAAACGCTTAAATTAAAAAAAATCATAAAATTAAAAAATTTTATTTAAATTAGAAAAAAGCGCTAAAATTTAAAAAATCGCCAAAATTAAAATAACGCTAAAATTTGAAAAAATCGCTTAAATTGGAAAACATACTAAAAGTAAAAAAAAAACGTTAAAATTGATCCTAAAAAAAATTCAAAAAACCAAAATTGGAAAACAACCACAAAACTAAAAAATAAAAACTAAAATATTGTTTTTCTTATTTGAGCGTTTTTTTTTTTAATTTTAGCAGTTTTTTTGGAGAGATTTTTTAGTTTTGACAATATTTTCAATTTTGGATTTTTTTTTCGATATTTGGCAATTTTTTCGATTAAGGTAAATATTATTATTTAATTTTAACCTTTATCGAATTTTGGGGATTTTCTTTTGTAATTTTGCAATTTATTTCCGATTTTTTTTAATTTTTGATGTTCTTTCCAATTTAAACCTTTTTTTATTAATTTTTAGCGATTTTATTCAACTTTGGCGTTTTTCAATTTAAGCGACTTTTTCCAATTTTAGAAGTTTTTGAATTTTGAGAATATTTTATAATATTAGCGTTTTTTAAAATTTAGGTCGATTTTTTTAACTTTTTTCGTTCTTTCAAATTTAAATGATTTTTTCTCAGTTTTATCACATTTTTAAATTTAAGCGATTTTTATTTTTAATTTTAGCTTTTTTTTAATTTTTGCGACTTTATATTAATTGTGGAGATATTTCCAATTTAAGGCGATTTTTTTCACTTTAGCGATTGTACAAATTTTTGCGTTTTTTTAATTTTGGCAATTTTTTTTTTTACAATTTAATGATATTTATCTGTGAATTTAATCATTGCTTTTTTGTTTTCTTCTTGTATTGTCTTTTGTCTTTGTAAAAATCGTTAAATTTATAGTAACATAATTGTTAATTTTCAAAATTGGTTAATTAAATGAAAAATCGAATGCTCAATGAATACCCAAATTGAATGCTTAGGAAATAGAATGAATTCCTAATGATGAAGAAAATTGATAGAGTTCCTTAGAAGAAAATTCAATCGAATGAATTCCAAAGAATAAATTTTTATGCGATTTAAAATTAAATCGAAAATGATTTTTGGGAATTCCTTCAAAATAGAACTTATTCTTCGAAGCTCGGTCTTGGCGTTTCCTTCTAATCGATTTGGCTATTGCTTGCTGACATATTATTATATGTAATTTTAAACTGGTGTGTTAGTCTAAAAAATAATGACTTTAGATTGTTTTGATAACTTTATGTGTGGTTTGCTGAAGGCTTTTATTTTTCCAACTAAAAAGAGAGTGTTTTGTAATTAAACGAGTACATTTTATAACTCGTTTGAACATCTTGTTTACTACATTAAAATTGGTTTACAAATATTTTGCTGGGATATTTGCATATTTATATGCTATTGTGTGTTGAAGTCATAAGTGGCATACTTAAGTTTTAAAAATATAATAACTAGCAAAAATATTTCATTTTAAAACCATTCATCACCCAACTTTGTTTGATCAAGAGATCAACGGTGAAATGGTGACATTGTCCATATTCAACGTCATCAAAAATAGTAACAATAATTCTATGCAAATTGTAACAGTTGTTTAAGAGTTTAATATTAAAATTGTTCCTTCTTCTATAGCAATACAAATGTATTTCTTCTGTTGATCTTCGAATATTGATATATGTTAATCACTGCACACACCGTGTTTAGTTAAGTTTCTAAAGTGTTTTATGTATCACCATAGGTGGTGTTTTTATAAAATAGTGGGTACTGTTTATACAATAGATATACATTACCTTATAAGATTTGCGAGAGATTTCTGCTAACTTATAGACAATTTAAAACATTTTTATTACGATAAGTTTCGAATTTTACTGAGGATCAGACCACTCCTTTTCCTCAAAATCTGTCCATTTTACGGGCTTGCGATCGCCTCAACTGTATTAATATTTGATCTAGCGGCAGGCGGAAAGTCTAACATTACCAACTTAATATGGGATAAAAAGGTAGCCAATATTTTACCCCTAACCGAATTCTATTGGAACATATGAATATTTTAAAAATTCAATTTTTTTAAGTAACAAATATTTTATCATATTTTTTATTTGTTAAAATATTTTTCATTTTATGTATTTAATAAAAATAAAAACTATTTAGTATCATAATTGTTTAAATAAATATTAAAAAAAAACAAGTAAAAAAGGCTTAAATTCGGCTGTGCCGAATCTTTGAATACCCTGCACCAATATGCCAAAAAAAATGTTCTCTGAAGTAAAATAATGGAGGCGAAAAAAATTTTTTAAAGTGAAAAACTTTTTTGGACGGTGAAAAAAATTTTTGAGGTGAAAAATATTTGAGGTGAATACAAAATATTATTGGTTTAAGCGACTGTTGAAAATATATGAGAAAATATGTTATGTACCAGTCGCTACTATGAAATAGTACTAAAATACACCAATTTGTATGAAAAATTTAGAGGTTCCTTTACATTTTCACCCATAACTTTTTAACCGCTGGACGGATTTTGCTCATTTTCAATACCAAACTTCTCGGGAGGATGTCCAATAAACTAAGTAAAAATAGGCACCCCCGCTTGCGTCTTCGCGTCGTGATCGCCATTTCAACAGACAGACGGACATCGCTAAATCATCTTAAAATTGCATAAGGATCACGAATATATATACTTTATGGGGTCTTAGACCTATATTTCGATATGTTACAAATGGAATGACAAACTGACATATACCCTCACCATATATGGTGGAGAGTATAATAACCTGTGGCAATATTTAATCATATCCAATTTTATATTCTTCAATATCTGCTGTAATATCTCGCTGACCTTATTTGATCCGAAAAATGATGGATCGAATTATAAACAGCAATATATTTGGGGATTAAGTAAGATCTTAATTGATCTAAAAATTACAGAACCAGGAAATATTTTTGTGGACTTAGTAAGATATAAATTGATCCGAAGAATGGCAGATCAAATAAGATCCAGCAGTATATCCAAACTTATCCAAAAAATGGCTGATCGAATTCTATCAGAATAGATCCAACAATATATTACCCGGAATCTAAATAAAATTTAAATGTAAAATTTTAATTAAATACACAAAAATTAAAATTCCAAGAATTTAAAAAAAAAATAATGCCTTCGTGAGGATTTAAGCTTGGTGTGTAAGAGTTGTATTTGACCGCTTAACTCACTCAGCCACACACTGATACATATAATGGCTGACTTTACTAGGCTACATTGTTCACATAAATGTGTTATATATAATTATATCTAATTATATAATATACAAAATTTCTAGGTTTTGTTGTCCCAAAATGGGTTAAAATTTTAAAGTTTATATTAAATAATTTATAATTATTTCCTATAACGTAACAAAAAGTATTTACAATTCACAGCCGATATTGTATTTTGTATGTTGTATTGAAATACACTATACAAATATTTTGTTGTGAACAGTCAGTTGTATTTTCATGTTGTAAAACGTCAAATAGTGAAGAAGAAAAATAAAAATATTTATAAATTATAGCAACAAGAAGAAAAATAAAATGCAAAATAAAAGTGAAAGTGAAAAAACTGACATTCATTTGAGACTGATATGTTATGTAAACTACCAACAAAAATTTTACACTATTGTAAAGCAATACACGATACAACAGATACAACGATACAATACCCGTTGTGAATTGAACAATTATATTTGACCATATATTTGGGCAATTCACAGCCGGTATTGTATTTTGTGTATTGTGTTGAAATACATTATACAAATATTTTGTTGTGAACAGTCAGTTGTATTTTCATGTTGTAAAACGTCAAATAGTGAAAAAGAAAAATAAAAATATTTGTAAATTTATAGAAACAAGAAGATAAAATAAAAAAAATGCAAAATAAATGTCAAAGTGGAAAATGTGGCATTCACTTGAGACTGATATGTTATGATACACAATACAACATTTAATAAGCACAGCAAATAAAGTTGTAAAGTTGCATCAGATTTTTAGGTGTAAATTACCAACAAAAATTTTACACTATTGTAAAGTACAAAATACACGATACAACAGATACAACGATACAATACCCGTTGTGAATTGAACAATTGAATCATATTTAATTATATCTCATACAATATTAACAAATATTTTTGATAAGGGACCATAACATTGGAAGATTTTTTTTTATCAACGCCATTAAAATATGGAATACTTTGCCTGCTTATATATAAACTAATTCAGAGAAAAAACGGATTCAGGAAAGCGCTATTTGAATTTGTATCCTTATATAACTAGTTATTCTCATTTTCTACTTAATCTTAATTCTTATCAATCCTTTAATCTTTTTATCATCAAACTAGATAGCTAAATTTAAATTTAAACTTAACATGTTGATTTTGTTTGCGAACTTAGCATATATTTTTTATATTATTATTGACCTTTATATTAAAAATAAGATAATGACCTTTTTTATGATATACCAATTGAACCATAAAAGAATTCAATTCTTACGGTTCTAATATTGAAAATAAATAAATAAATATATTATTATTATTAGAGCAGCAACTTTATTGCACTAAAAAATCGTTTAAAATATGCAGTAAAAAATGCATAATATGCACTCAAACTTGTACTTGTAGGATTATATGCATTAATAATATGCACTATAGATCTAAAAATATCCATTTTGAGTTTTGTTTAAAAATACAATCTATTATAACAGTCCAAGTTTATGACAGCAAGATGCTTCTTCTTTCTGTATGTGTTATTTTTAGTTAAAACATAATTATAATTTAAAGCAAAAAATATGCATTTAAAATCCAAATATGCATTTAAAACAAAATATAGAAAAACATATCGATGCCATTTTGTTGCAAAAGCATTTGGTCAATATCGTTTTTGGGCTTCAGAAAATATTTTTTTTTTGTAAATCAGAGAGTTGATTCAATATTTTATAAATCAATTTAATAAATCATAGTTGATTAATTAATTTCATTTGAATCTTTTTTGAATCAAATTATTTCAAACAGAATTCTTTTTTGAATTCGCGAATTAAAAAAAAAGATTGATTTGATTTGTGAATTAAAACAAAATAAAAAAATATTAAAATTGACTTGCAAATCGTGCTTACAGCGATAATAAAAATAGGCCATCTCCGGAAGACATCCCGAGGTACCTATTTGTATACGAACGAAATGAAACGAGAAACGAAATTTGTATTATCGGAGTGTGTTAATTTATATTATCTATAAATTGATAAATAAATAGTCAACTTGCGGCTGTAAAAATTCCATGAAACCCTTCGGGGTTAAAATTTAATTAATCGTGATTTAAAAAAAAATATTTTAATTGGCGAAGCAAATCATTTTCCGGAATCAAAATAATTATTTCTTTTTAATTCAGGAATCAAATAAAAATTTCGTTTGATTTATAAAAGGAATTATTTAAATCAACTTGATTCTTCTAATAAGATAAATATTGAACTATGGTAGTAAATTATTCAATCAGAACAATTAATTCGCGAATTAATTCGTCAAAATTTAAATCAGATTTGAAAATTAATTTAAGGAAGTATGTTTTAAATGGACCGCATATAATACTATTAGGCAAAGCCTTATATTAAAAAAAAAAAACTACACATGCAATTTTTTTTTTTTTGTTAAATTTGAATATTAACATACCGTTGTAAAATTTAACATTTTCCTGTTAGTGAAATTTAACTTTAGAATTTAATTATACACCCATACGAAATTGTTAAAAATTTATTGCTTAAAAATTAAATTACAATTAACTTTACTCTTTTGGATTTGTATCTAAAATTTCCTTTAATAAAATTACACGTAATACATTCATATTTAATTTTAATAAAATAAAAATTAATTAAAAATTTAAATAATATTACATTTTATACAATTTCATCGAAATCTATTGAAATGCATAAAAAAGTAAATGCTATGAATAACCAATTACATTGCAGTTACATATTGTATTTTCTTTTATACAACTGAATAACATTTTAAATTAAAATTTCATAAAAAAAAAATACAAAACATCACAATCATAAACATCAACCGAAGAAAAAGATAAAATAATGTATAAAACAAAAAAAATATTACAAATTCAAGAAACAAATCAAGAAATCTAATTTAGATATTTTCTTCTTTATAAATGCATAACAAAAAGTTTCACTCTTCAAGTTGTACAAAGTTCTAAGCAAAACAGAAATGACATAAAACATAAGTTTCCAAAGAAAATAAAAAAGTGAACTGAAAAATAAAACAAGATAAAGAAAAACAAACAAAATTTGCTATATTTTTTTTTTATTTCACCTCATTTACTTTAACAACACACAAATGCCAAAAGCAAATCAACAACTCATAAATATGCTAATTTTCCTCTTTTGGTACGTTTGTGTATGTATTCTACTACTACTTAGTTGAAGGTATTATATTAAGGAAGAAACAAAACAAATTCCAACACACAAACAATTACACACTCACACATACTAATGCTATACCTACCAATGTAAACTTTGGGAAAAAAGGACAATATGGGTTGTCAGGAAGTGGGGTAAAATGTAACACAACACAAAAAAAAAAAGCCAATCATAATTTTTATGAAGTGGAATGTACAAAATTGCCTGACAACAAATATTTCTAACGCTTTGTTTATTTGTAGTGACATTTTAAGATCTAGCATTTGTTTTGTAGAACAACCCAGGCACCCACACAACATCATTATATCCTTGTCGTTTCTCTTGTGCTGTTGTTGTTGGGTTTTTTTATGCAAACCAAAATAAGGCAACAAAAGTTGTTATGTTTTCTTTCTTGTTTTTTTTTTAGCAATTTTCTTTTTAACAGCTTTTTGTTGTTGTTGTTGATTATTTCTGTTACACGTTCTTTCATCTTGTTGTCTAAAAACCAACACATAGTACACCAATAGACATTCGGTTTATTACAAATAGACCAACTCATAACTGTCATATTTAAACATCGTATACACATTTTTGTTTTTTTAATACTCCTCCTTTTTTTTTGCAAAAAAACAGGGTGTTTTGCTTTCTTTTATTTTGGCCAATATTTTTTTTTTTTTCATAGCCCCTCTGACATCCACCCCACGCCCAAAACTTTTTATCATCAAGTACAAAATTAAAGCTAATTTTAATATATTCCGTGACATGAAAATCTTTAGTAGTTGTTTTTTGCTTTCTACTTCATTTGATATTTCAGTGTATGTCTCTTTGATTTTTGCATAATTTATATTTTTTGTATTTCTTATGTTTTTGTGTTTCTGTGTGCCGGTATGGGTAGTTGTATTGGTGTTGTTGTATATAATTTACATTTATTTTCTTTTTGTTTGTCAAAATATCCTGCAGCATATAAATAATATGTTAATATTTGTTATGTGACATATAAAAGTATTAAAAAGTTGACAAACTAAGCGTATGTGTTGTGATTTTTAATTTACTTTTTAATTTTTATGTGTACAATTCTCTCCTCTCCCATACTATTTAAATTTTTTTTTTTTTAATCAAAAATAGATTTTCTCTTATATAAGTATCTCCGAGAATCGTACTTTCATTACAAACACACAACCTGGAACTATTTCCGTACTTATCCTGTGGGAAACGGACTTGTCGCATGACACTGGTCCATTGGAAGACCGGTCCTTTGACTGGTCAAAACCCTGTAGATGGGTCAATTGAAGATTATACACCTAAGTGTAACCTGTGCAAACAATACGGCAAGGACCTATCCCGTCACCGGTTCCAACAGTATCGGTCTGATAATGTCTACCTCGTGACTTGTGAAATAAAACCGATCTGGAAGTGACCACCGTATGACCTGTTTCTTGACCGGTGAAAAAAGAAACGGTCTGAAAAAACCTACCCCATGAACTCTGAACAAATCCAACACATATCAAAGAAGTGGTACAAACATGCTTAAAAAAACGTGTTTAATTAAAATGTGAAAATTTAAAACCTCTTTATTCTAATAAGAAGTATTGACTGTCTTCACAATGGTAGCTACACTCACCAAAAAAAAGTCTGTAATGGCAACTGAAAATTTTGCTGTTATTACAGGAAATTCTGCTAATTTGAGCCCAGCGGTATTTTTGCTAATCTTAGCAACTCATGTCTGCTGACGTGTAGTACAATGAAATTAGTAGCCGCTACTAAATTTTAGTAGCAAAAAAAATTACTAAATATTATTAATATTAGTAAAAAGCTTTGAATTTATTTTCTTATCGAGCATCAAAAGTTTGATTATATTTTTTAAAAAACGAATTAATCATTTTGTTTTAATTTGGTAATTTCTGTTTTGAAAAATATTTTGGTCAATTTTTTTTTTTTACTTTTAAGGTTAAATTTTAATTGTTTTTAGGGCGGATTTTTAGAACTAAAAAACCTTTTTAGTGCTATTTTAAATGGATGTCCTCTTTTTAGATATGAGTCGGTATCTTCACTTCCGATCCCATTATTTAATATATGTAACATTTAAATTCAATTTAAGTTGGTAGGTATAAGTTTTAATTAGAAATAACATTTCCTTCAATATCTACTTTTTTAAAATTAGTAATATTTTTTGCTAATTTTAGCAAATCGGTTATCAAAAATTTGTAAAATGATTTCTGAAATTAGCAACAAAAACTTGTAAATATTCTGTAAAAATTCTGTAATTTGTAAAATGTAAATAGCAAAAAGATTTGCTAAATAATATTTTTTTACTAAAAATCAGTACGAAAATAGTAAAGTTGGATTGAAAACCCTTTACTAATTTTTCTACTAACTTTTTTTTCAGAGTGTAGCAATCGTCAAATCGTTTGAAGAAAAACGTCCAAATGAAGTCAAATGCCTTGTAGTGGAGAATACTTTCCCATTTTATTGCTAAGAAATACCATAGTTTATTTTTCGAAAAACAAAAAATTATATAAACAAAAATATTATTTCTATATAAAGAGTGTTCTTTAACCCCGATAGAATTTTAAATTGTAAAAAATAACAGAAAAAAATTAAATTTTAATCCAAAAAATGTTTTATTCGATAGATCAATACATGGCATTAACATTTGAAAATGATTTCGGGCACCGCAGCTGTTGTTGACGAAGCGCATTTTGAACCACTTTTGCGAGCATTGCTGGCCGTATGCCTCCGAAGGCGCCAATTGTTGCTGGTTTATTAGCATAAAACAGTGCATTCCCATGGTCTCACGGGAAATAATCGAGAGTTGTTATATCGCACGACCTTGAAGTCTAATTGACAGGTCCATTTCTCGAAATCGGCTTGTCGCTAAATTATGATTTCAATAAGTCGATGATTGCGGCTGCCGTATAGCACCTTGCGCCATCCAGTTGAAACCACATATCGCCCGGATCAATGTCATCCATATTTTCAATCAAAAAATTACAGTTGATAGACAGCACATGTTTTCGTCATATTTGAATAATGTAAACCGATAAACTCTACTTGGTCGAAATATATAAGCAACCCGCAGATATCACAGAAAAATAAGCTTCATATATTCCAAGCTGCTTCCGATCTATTATGTTATATGCAGAGCAAGTATCGGGCTATTTAAAATAAGATAAGGTTGAAAAATTATTTACATTTTTTACATTTAAACTTGAACACAAGGTCTTTCAGAAATAACGCTATTTAGTGTTTGTACAATTTGCCATTTAGATGCTTTGGAAGACACATTTCACTTCATTGGTGTTTGTCCAATATACAATGAATTTAGAATACAAAATTTTTTGGTAAAACCTTACTAGATTTGAATGAAGTTATATGTATACTAAATTGTTTTTGTTTAAAACATAGAAGATTTATTTTAAATGAATTTGTTTTTTAATTGTCTATGAAAATATAAATTTGTAAATTATCTTATTTCTTTTTAAAAATTACATAAAATCAATCTATGTGTATCCAATTATTTAAAATTAGTAAATTTTTTTGATATTTTAGCAAATCGGTTTTCAAAAATTTGTAAAATGATTTCTGAAATTAGGAACAAAAACTTGTAAGCACTCTGTAAAAATTCTGTAATTTGCAAAATGTAAATAGCAAACAGATTTGCTAAATAATAATTTTTTTACTAAAAATCAGTACAAAAATAGTAAAGTGGGATGGAAAACCGTTTACAAATTTTTCGACTAACTTTTTTTCTGAGTGTATTGTTACATAAACACATGGATGGACCTCTTTAAAGTAATTCTGAATCGATTTGTTATATTATAAGGTTGGATCTCAGACCGATACATTTTGGTAGTGACAACATCACACTCAGAAAAAAAGTTAGTAGAAAAATTTGTAAACAGTTTTCAATCCCACTTTACAATTTTTTACAGATTTTTAGTGAAAAAATTATTATTTAGTAAACTTTTTTGCTATTTATTTACATTTTACAAATTACAGATTTTTTTAAAGAATATTTACAAATTTTTGTTGCTAACTTTAGAAATAATTTTACAAATTTTTGAAAACCGATTTGCCAAAATTAGCAAAAAAAAAATTTATTAATTTTAAAAAAGTGGATATTGATGAAAATTTTATTTCTAATAATTTAAATTTATACATACAAATTTAAATTGCCTTAAAAAGCGACATAGGTTAAAAAAAGGAATCGGAAGTGAAAATACTTTTCACAATCAACTCATGTTCAAAAATGGGACATCCACTTAAAATAGCACTAAAAATTTTTTTAAAAGAAATTAGCAGCTTTAAAGAGTAACAATTGTATCTAAATATAATGCAGTCAATTTGTGCATTTTATTAGTTTTTTCTAAATAATAAAATTTTTCTATATTTTACAATTCATTGAGTTTACAGCAATTTACTAAAATTTAGTAGCGCTTCCAATTTTTTATACTTATTTGGTTGTACTTATATTAATAATATTTAGTATTTTATTTGCTGATTTTAACTAATCGATTTGAAATTTCAATTTACAAAAAGTTTATTCAAATTTAGTAGCGGCTACTAAATTTTCCACTTGTTGCTAAGATTAACAAAAAATACCACTGGGCTCAAATCGGCAAAATTTACCGTAATAACAGCAAAATTTTCAGTTGCAACACAAAAGTCATTATACCCTAACCACACAGTAGTGGTGTAGGGTATAATAATATTGCATTTGAATCTCTTTACAAATTGTAAATAAATACTCAAGTTTTACAATTTAATGATAATTCTTTTTTTAAGAGATTTTCCGCATATAGTATTTTTCCTGTTTTTGTTATAAGCACAAGGATATGAAATTCTATTTTACATTCCTGTAGACATTTTCCACTAACAATCATAAGCCCACACATAGACAGATACATGCAAATATAATTTTTTAGCAAATAACAAGAATAGGAAGAAGAAAAAAAAAAGTTAACAAAACTAATTTAAAAATTCAAATTCTTTTACATATTCTGAATATTACATTGCTGTTCTTATCATAAAATGTATAAATGTATGTGTAAATGTTAGTGTGTGTATAATAAGAATGGAAGTTTATTTATGTCAGAGTCTACTAAATGCTGGCACTATATGAATATTAGAGGTGATTAAAATTTAAAATATTTAGATTTTTGAAATCACCAGTGCGAAAAGTTTATTACATAAAAGATAAAAAAGATTTTGATATAAACGGCCTTCCATACCAACTGCTCAGGAAAAAGTATATGGTATAATTTTAACATTATTGGAATTCTATATCTTTTTTTTTTAACGATTTTACCGATTTCGTTAACTAACGATAAATGTTAATTATAAATTTATTTGCTTTGAAATTATATAAGGTAACGACAAAAATCTAAACCTAAATTTCAAAAAAAAAAAATTGTTGTTAAGTTTATGGTTTTTTAACTACAAGTATAGTTAAAACTTTTAACGAATTTTGTTGTTAATTATGGAATTTTTACAGTGTAACTACCGAATTTCTTCGTTAAAAAGTTACGGAATACCTGTACAGGTCTTTTTAAGGAATTTTTTTTCTAAAATACTATTGTTTGTTATAATTTAAGATATTTTGGGTAATATCGGAAATATGAATATGTTAATATAGTTTTGTATAAGCTATTTGAAAAAACTAAAAATTCAGAGCTAGTGCTGAATTTTCACTGAAATAGACAACTCATACATATCTAAAAATAAACCACTGTTATACTTTTTATAACTCAGCTATTTCTAATGATTTAGGAAGTTTTTGTTTTATATATTATGGAAACATTAATATATAACTAACATAATAAAAAATAGTTTACTGTTTGTAATTAAATACAAAAAGTTTTCAGTTTAGTTAAAAATAAGGAAACATATATTTATTTTTTAAAGAAATATTTGCTTAAACTTTTATATACATTTGTTTTAAATGATTTACTGTTTTTTACCGATTTTTTTCAGATTCTTTATATTGTTTGAAATTTAAAAAAAATTACTTACAATTTTTGTGGTTTATTTGTGTCCATTACAGTTAATACAAATTTAAATTTTATTTGCTGTCTGTTTCAAAAAAATATTATTCAAAACAATTCAATTTAATTTTGTTTTAAATTGTTTGTTTATATAAAGGGTGTCCCAAGAAGAACGCAATTTTTAAATCTGGCAACATTCGAAGTGTCATTGTTTGACATTTGAACAATTGTTATTGTTTGCTAGTAGAAGGTACGAGGTTAGTAAAAATGGAGCGCTACACGAATGAACAACGCATTCTCATTGTGAAATTGTTTTACCAAAATGGTGAAAGTTTTGCGGCTACAGTTCGCAAATTGCGATCAATTTGGGGTCACAATAATGCTCCAAAAGAGTCAACTGTAAAGAGATTAATGGATAAATTTGCCGAAACTGGGTCTGTTAGTGATGTAAAGACAACAACGCGCCATCGACCAGGTCGATCGACCGAAAATGTCGCAGCTATACGTGATGATGTCGCTCAAACTCCATCCACCTCAATTCGACACCGAGCTCAGCAAATTGGTGTCTCCAAATCCACTTTGCAGCGAATTTTGACGAAAGATTTGCATCTTCATGCATACAAAGTTCAATTGACACAGGAACTGAAGCCAGCTGACCATGGACAGCGAAGAGAGTTCGTTAATTGGGTATTGGAGAGACAACATGAAAATGCTGATTTTGACGATAAAATCATCTTCAGTGACGAGGCCCATTTTCATCTTGATAGCTTCGTCAATAGGCAGAATTGTCGCATTTGGGGTGAGGAAAATCCTCGAGTGATTCACGAGAAGCAAATGCATCCTCAACGTGTCACTGTGTGGTGTGGTTTTTGGGCCGGAGGAATCATTGGACCTTTTTTTATGAAAATGAGGCAGGTCAAGCGCAAACAGTCAATGGTGTTCGGTATCGTGAAATGATAACCAGTTTTTTCTTGCCTAGAATTGAAGAAATGAATGTGGAGGGCATGTGGTTCCAACAAGACAGCGCCACATGTCATACAGCCAGAGAAACAATTCAATTGCTGCATCAGTCATTTCCCGGTCGTGTTATTTCGCGTTTTGGAGATCAGAATTGGCCGCCTAGATCGTGCGATTTAACACCATTAGATTTTTTTCTTTGGGGTTTTTTGAAGTCGATGGTTTTCGCGAATAAGCCGACGACGACTCAAGCCTTAAAAGAGGAAATTGGACGCTGCATTAATGAAATACCGCAGCATTCATGCAAAACGGTCATTGAAAATTTCATTAAAAGATCGCGTGCATGCCAGCAAAGCCGCGGCGGCCATCTGCACGATATATTGTTCCATACATAACCTCATTCTGTCTACTTTACGATATAATAAAGTTTCACGATTTTTTTTTAAATATCTGTGTTTTATTTAAAATTTAAAAATTGCGTTCTTCTTGGGACACCCTTTACAAAGTTTTAATTCAATTTACATTACAAGAACTTCATAAATACACACATATGGCCATTTACACAAAATATGTCTATAGATTGTGTAAGTATACATATTGTAGATTAAAAAAAAACAATTTCAAATAAATAAATAATTAATTAATAATTTTTTACGAAATAAGTAGGTAAAATTTTAACATTTATTTTTAACTGATTAATCATTTGTTTTTTTTTCAAATGTGTCAGTTGTTTAAAGAGCATTTAAAAATAAATAATAAAAAACATTTGATTTAAATAAACAGCTTCTTTTAAATAGTATTTTCTGTTATTTTAACTTACAAGTGTATTCGTGTAGAGGAACTAACTGATTGTACACTCACAATATTATTTCGTTAAAAACAACTTAAAATACATATTAAATTAATCGAAAATACAATCAAAAAGAGGACTACTGATTTCCCAATATATTCAACCAATTTTTTTGTTTATTTTCAATAATTGTTTAATAATCGACAAAAGTAAAAAACAATAGAAAGTCCTTTAAAATAACCATCAAATTTTTACTGACAAAAAGTTAGAAAAAACTACTTTTGTGGTTTGTTTTTCAAATTGAAAGTTTTTTTATTTGTATGTAATTACAAAACAGAAGACAACACACGCAGATGTATATATTTTTATTGGCTTTGTGTGTATGTATATCTGAATAATTTCTTGTAATTTTTATTGAAATAATTTTGTATATATACAAACTATTTTGGTAAAAAAACAAAATGGAATTATATGAATTTATATTTTTTTAAGCAGAAAACTTAAAATTTTACATTTAACTGAAAATATCAACTCCTACTGAATGTCTGTAAATTTTTATAGTTTGTTTTTTGAATGCCTGATTCAAATAGTTAAAAAATATATTTATATGAATTTTAATTGATTCTTCATTTAAAAACAAACTATACGTATTACTTTTTAAATAAACTACAGTCGGTAACAGAAAATATATTGTGAGTGTATGACATATGGGTATTTCCACAGAAAGGTCAACCGCTACCAAAATATTAAAGTTGAAGAAAAAAGACTTTTCTGAGAAAATTTAGTTGGTTAATGCATTGGATTTTAAGAATATACCTAATTAAATACATATTACCATTTTTAATTTAAGAAAAGTGGTCTGCAAAGAACAGCTTTGCTTTTTTTGGTTTTAGCGTTTTTAATTGACAGTTTTCCTTGAGTTATTTCTAAGTGTTACATAAAAAAATATTAAAAAAAAATAATAATAAGGATAATAAAAAAAAAAAAACAAAATGCTAAATAAAATCTTTATATCTCTGCTTTAGTTAAAAAATAATCTTCATTTAATAAACTGACGAAATTCGCAGAGTTTTAAACAAAACCACACACCGAAAAATATGACTTACATTTTTTGTCCCGTTCGCGATCGCAAGTTTATCCAAAATATTTGGAGAACGTTCATATTTTATAATTTTCTTTTTGTTCTCAAAAATTGTTCTACTAAAATGCTATTAAATATTTATAAAAAGTTAAAAAAAAATTTGGGTTTTCATATTTTTTTTTCAAGTTGAGTGCGTACGAATGTCCCGTTCGAGATCCTGGAAATGCCCATATATTTAAATTAATTTAATATTTTTTGGAAACTTTTTCGCTATTTATTTTTTTATTTTTTCCACATGACTCATATTTTTAGTTTCTGGCCAAAGCGATTTAGAGATTCCATTAAAAGAAAGACTTTTGTTCCCTTAAGCCCCTTTTTTTACAACGTTCCTTGACAATATTCCAAAAAGTTTATTATCCGTGAATAAGCCAAGTAAGAGATATTTTAGTACCTCATCAATGAATTAGTGTATCATCCAAATGATTTGAGCAGGCAGAAACTGTTCCCTATGAAATTCCAAAAAATCCATCTTAGTGGATGTCTACGCTGGAGGGGGAACCTACGTACCAAATCAGTCACAATGGAGGTATGTTAAAATTTTAGCTTTGTCACATTTTTTCGTCTTTATCCACAATTTAAAAAAAAAATCTTAGTATATTTTAGCCCGCTCTAATGTATATGTGTAAGAAACTCCATTTTGTGGCTTTCTGGATAATTTGTATTCTTGTGGGTTTTTATTGTAAAAATTTCTTGTTAAAGTTTATTTGCAATTTTATGCATACACATTTTTTCATTTCGTTTGAATTTTACATACATTTTAACAAAACTTAATACAAACATATATGAATAAATTTTAAGTTACAATCAGGGATGTTAAAAGGCATTTTTTTGAAATTGTACCAAAAACGCCGTATCAATTGATAACTTTATGATTTCAAAGGTACTAACCTTTTTTTAGTAACTAGAAAAGCTTTTAACTTTAGATCTTCCTTTCAAAAGAGTTGAAATTTTGGCAGAATCTTATATTTTATGAACATATTAGCTGGTAAAATGCAACTTTGAAACTATCCAGTCCTTAAAACAATACTCGATTCCGAATAAGTAAATAATAAACTAACTTTATTGTGTGTCAATGTAGAAAGTATCTATATGGAATTAACTTTGATTTGAGATACAAAATGCAATACTTGATTAAAGATTTTAATTTTATCGATTATCTCAAACACAAATAAAAACAAGTAAGAGCGGCTAAATTCGGCTATGCCGAATCTTATATATACCCTTCACCATGGTTGGGAGAAAAGTGAAGTTTATATATGGACATATATGGAATGGAAAGATTTATATACGAACACCTTTAAGAGGAAACTAACCATTTAGTTTGGTGATAAAACTTGAACACGGGAAGATTTATGGTTCCAGGAAATAGGTATTTAAAAAAATATGTTTTGGCCATAACTTTTTTGTATCTGAACCGATATTTCCTTGTCTTTTTCTTAGCAAATATTTTATACTAAAGAATTTCGATCTTTTGCTATATAAGACGTATCAATAGGTCATATTACAACTCTAAAATAATATATGAGAAATAAAATAATATATGAGAAATAAATTGGTTTAAAAATCTTTTTATAAATTCTTTTAAATCGGAGCAAAAAATAGAAATAAAACCGTTTGTATTTTGTTTGTATCAGAGGGTTTTTATACAAATTTTGATGCTTTTAACCTATTTATGGATTATTTAATCATTAATATAAAATTTTATTTAAATTAATTATTAAATGTTAAAAAAAAACAAAAAATAAACAAAAAAAAGTCTTAAGAAAATAAAAAAAAATGTACAAAAAAAGTTGAATTGTGTCTTGTGTAGGAATCGAACCCGCGTTCTTAGAGAAAAAAAGTATTTGTGACATAGCGTTTAGACAACTGAGCTATGAAATCATCGTTAATAGAATTTAATAAACAGTTTTCGTTCAATAGGGATCTGTTTGGTTTTTATTTAAATGACACATCTTTGTATTGGTTTGTTATTTGTGTATAAAAGGTGAAGAGGTGAAAGAAAAGAATTTCAACAAATTAATGTGTTTGTTATGCGTAATATTCAACATACATATAAAAACAAAGGGATTTTACGGAAAAAATTAGAGGTAGTCGTGGTTTTTTGCTAATACCTCAGCCATTTATCAACCGATCTGGCTGATTTTTAATAGCAAGCAGAAATGGATCACATTTAGCAGAAATATACAACAATCATCATGTCTGGAGTCTTCGGAAAATCCATTTCAATACACAGACGGACAGACGGACATCGTTAAATCAATTTTGCTCATAAGGACCCAGAATATATATACTTTATAGGGTCTAAGATCAATATTGTAGAAATTACAAACGGAATGACAAACTTATATATACCCTTCCACCTGTGGTGAAGGGTATAATAATAAAAAGTTCTCAGTAATTTCTATTATTTCCATCTCTGATTCAAATGTTAGAAAACATAAAAAAAACCATAAAATGTGTTGCATTTTAGTTTAAATTAAATATAAAAACTCTGAGTACTTCTTAAAAGTCTGTTTTAAATAACAAAAAAAAAAAAGAAAAAACTTTACTTTTTAGATTCAATTTACTTTTGTTAAGTAGTGCCATTATAAAATAATGTATTTATATTTGTTTTCATCTAAAAATATATTGTAATGTTGTAAAACTTGTAGACTATTAAATTTTCAAATGATTTGTTGAATGTTTAACATTCTGCGAAGGTTATTGGTTATTTGTTTATATATTTTTTGAACAAAAACAGGAGGATATTTAAAACTATTTACCTCCAAAAACACTAAGTACAATTGTTTGGGTGTTATTTACTTTTCTTTGGGTTCTTTTGGTTAAGAGATCATTTAAATTTTAATTATTTTTTGGCATGATTTCATTTATGTCGAATTTAACCAGCCACGTTGTTAAACCGAAATCTGAAATTTGTAATTTTTATTACTTGGGGTATGAACTAATTCACTAGTACTTTTTGTAATTTTCATCTGGGTCGTAGTCAAAATAGTGGTTAAAAATGGGGAAATCTCCCAAATAGCGGCCTGACCAAACCGCTTTGGCTTAAAATATGAAATATAAGGAATTTTTTGGAACTTTTAGGAACTTTCTCCACCATAACTGCTCGCTGAATATGTCGAAATTATACGTATGTTGGTTTCACTTCTGACAGGCAGTTAGTTGATAAATTGAAAATCTAAGAGATTAAAATTGCATACATAATTAAAATAAATAACTTTTTTGGGTTATTTAAATTTTTTCAGAATATTTTATAGGGGGGGGGTTATTTTATTTCTTCTTTGGGAGTTATTTCATTATGATGTTAAACCCAAGCTTTGAAGATTAATTTATAATAATTTTATTTCTTTTGGGTATTATTTAATTTTTTTGTGTTGGGAGTTATTTAATTTTTTTGGGCTTATTCCATTGGGTGTTATTTCAGTTCCTCGTTTGGGTGTCTTTCGTAGAAATCTTAAAAAACTGTTGCCGAAAAAGTTTTAATACCGGTACTCTTAAAACGGCTTTGTGGACAAATCTTTCAAATCTATACATTTTACGACTTATATAAAAATAAATTTATTTTGTTTTATTAAGATCTTCATTTTCATTAAAGTGTATTCGACCTAAATTGTGTAAGTGCTTGTATCTTCAAAAGGCAGCCATTTATTTTAACTGATTATATCATTTGTTTCTTACGGACGTGTCAGTTGATTAATCAACATTTAAAAATAAATAACAAATGGAATTTAATTTAAATGAAAATTAAGTAGACCGGTTTTTAAATGAAATATCATTTCTTTTAAATGATATTTTCAGTTATTTTAACTTACAAACTTTTTTAAGTGTGTGTATTGTTTTTATAAGTAGATACTATTATCCAAATCGGAAATTATTATCGGCCAAGAATTTATAAGCCAAGGACTGATGGGTTTTCTCTCTTCCTGATGACCAATTTAAAAAAAAGAACTGATTAAAACATATCACAAAAATGTAAGAAATGTTTAAGTGATGTACTTACAATCAAAATAAATCAATACAGTTTCTTATTTAAACACTTAAAACATTTCTAACATAGAATATCTGGTTAGTTCTTCCCAATTTTTTAATATAGTTCATTTTGTGTTTTTATTCTATTGAATAAGTAAATCGAAGAAGATTGCGTAAAAAAACATATTTTATGTTAAAATAATAAGAACCTTCCCAGCAAAAATAAATGGAAGTGATTCTTAAGGTATTAATTTTTAATTGATTGTAAAGTATCGTTTAGTTCTGTTTTTCCTCTTCTTTTTCACAGCTTAAAAAGGTGATTTTTAATGAAATTTAACACTTTTCAAATCTATGACGGGTAACTTATTTTAAAAACAACCAAAGTTAAGGATTAATCATAGATATTTCTATATAAATTTGACATTTAACTATGGTTTAAGTAAAAGTGATTTGTTTCAATCTGTAACTTACAATTTACCAGATTTTTTTTTTCTTAAAATTGTAGTTATTATTGCTACAAAAAGTAAAAAATTTATTGTAGTAAAAAGTAAAAGTAATTTACTAATAAAGCCCAATTACTAAATGTCCCGTTATAATTTAACCAACAGTCAAACTTAAACTTTATATGCAACACAACAACAAATGTGTCAGTTAAATTCTCAGGTAGAAGCTAACGGGAGGATGTGAAAATGAGGCTAAGGCCGTATTACTGATGTCCTGTTAAAATTTAAATAACAAATTCAAAATTTATTTGGGAACATCAAAAGATCTCATCTTTCACTAAACCATAAGAAGGGCTTTAGATGCAATGAAAAGGATCATAAAAGAAAACTTCCACCCTATGACACCCCTATATAAAAATCATTGGTTCCGATCCCAATTTTCACAACACCGGAATCAAAATCACTGCTTCTTTTTCTCTTCTTTTGATAAATTTTTTTTGCTGGGTTTTTATAGATTTAATTACCCAGCTGAATTAATATGATGGCATTGCCAGAATCAAACTATAAAATTTATTAAAACTTCTATTTGATAAAGAAGTGTTTTTGCATAGGATTTTTTAACAAACGTTTGTTAACCTTAAATGTGTTTGTTAACTAATGTGAATGTCAATGATAAAGTAATTTATTTTTTTGCAAACGGCCCTAAATCTGTAACTATTGATAACAATATATATTCAATAAACACTTTTAAGTGTATCATTTCCATTTACACTACTGGCATTTGTACTAACAATCAAAAGAGAATATATTTAAAACCTTTCATTAAACTAACATTTTTTTCAATAGGCTGTCAGTTAATTATGACATTCAGAGTAAATTAAATTGATTGATTACTTGCACCACTGTCAAAACAAAATTCAAATATATATTAGCATTATGAACACACTTCAAAAACATACAGCTAAATATCTAAATAAAATAATGTGTTTGAAAAACTTTTAACTTTGACAGATTAGTGTTTTTAAATTGATATTCATACATTTGTTGTTTAATCATACGTTTCGCTTGGTTAAGTAAAATGACAACATAAGGCAAAGGACTATCTTTCCAAATGATACAAAAAATACAAACAATGGATACAAAAGCTAAAACAAATAGAAAACAGTGTTTAGAAGTTAATAATAAAACTAATACAAAAAATTAAAGTCGGTAGAGATCGACTTGATTATATGATACACCGTGAGTAGCGTTCGCCTCAGCGGGCCATAATCGCTATTATATAATCTATGGCAACAATTCGTAAAATTTTGTATAGGGCATCTTTGGAAAACTTTAAGTAATTGCCAAAGAAACGGTATCTTTTTTTAAATTGTACCTGTCATTAACTTGTCACTTAACTCTCAACCACCTTTTAGAGTATATTTTTTAAATTTTTAATTAATCCAATACCGGCCAGTATATTTTTTTGGAAAACCTCCACATATAGCACCAACCTCGTATGACAAAAACTAGTAATTTTCAGGAGAAACAAAACAACATTGACATTTTTTAGTATTTTTTTTTTTTTTATTTAAAAAGTAATGATAAATTTTAAATTTAAAAATAAAAAAGAAAAATTTCGCAAGTTTATTAACACCCATTTTGTGTTGCTTCTTTTTATGCAGATTATTTTTATTCCCTTGATCAGTTTGGAATTGCAAATGATCAAAATTGAAACAGTGCTAAAAAAAGTAATGTATGCTAATATGCAGGCACCTCTAAATTTTTCATATAAATCTGTGTATTTTAATATAATTTCATATTAGGGTCTGGTAAATAAAACATTTTGTTATATTTTTCCACCAGAAGCCAAGAGATGATTAATATTTGATATTCACCTCAATTTTTTTACCTCAAAAATTTATTTTCACCTTAAAAAATTTTTTCACTACAAAAACAGTTTTCTCATACAATATTAATTTTCACGAAAAATTTTTTTACCTCGAAAACCTTTTCTTAAAGTTAACCATAAATCATAAAGGACTGCATCATATTTAGAAAAGTCAAAATGTATATCGTCATTGAAGCTACAATGAAAGCTGGCATACAAGTACCTTTCTTAATTTTTGTATAATCTTCATTAAAATATTTGCATTTGGTTACTTCATTTGAATATTTATTTTTAAAACAAAATTCGGCTAATACAACTGACTTTTAATTGCAGCACCCAAAAAAATTTGAATATATGTAGTTGTTTTAATATAATTTATTTGTTGCAGCATCCAAAATGTGCTCCACAATGACACTAAATGATTATGTGTGAAGAAGCACAAAATGTTATTTCCCTGTCATAACTACAAGTGTTAAATAAAATTATCACTATTAAAATTTTATATAAAACTTTAGTAAAGATTTTGAAGCATTTTGGACAAATTTTTTCCATTATTTATTTATTGAATCTTTACCTAATTTTACTTACAAAAGTATTTGTTGAGCTGATTTGATTCGATTTTGAGTGGAAAATTTAAGAAAAGTCCGAGTTAAAGCAAATAATTTGCTTGGTTGGACACATTCAGAATTATAAAATATGATTTAAACCCGATTACTAAAATGTGCCAATTAAAGTCCAAATTAGTCGTAATGTAAATTCTGAAAATAATTTGCTTTTATATTTAATACGAAAAATACAGTAACCTATTAACCCAAAATGTCACTTTTTCAGTAAAAAAATAATAATGTTGAATATTAAATTTTCCTGTACTAAATTTTCACTTAAATTCATTGTCGTAAAAAACAATTTTTTATACGAGGTATAACAGTTTTTCCACGTGAAAATCGAACAACTTACTAAGCTTTAGTGGAGAATTTAACTAAATTTTGTAAGGCGTTCCTCTTGTTTTTAAGCATTTTTAATTTATTTATTCTCTGGCAATAGTGTTAAATTATTATTATCCTAAAATTTACCAATTTTTCGGAAAATTTAAAAATAAAAAAATTTTTTAATTATTCATCAAAAACTAAAATATTTTGAAATTTATTTTTTAATAATATTTAAGCTATTTTCTAGCAATTATAAATTTAATCATATTTTTGCTAAGATTTTGAAACAGTGGCTCATGTCCACGTTAATTTTAAGCAACCAAAAAAATTAAATCAACTCTTTTTACGTCATGAGAAAGTTTTTGTTTGTTAAATTGTTGATTTACACATTGACTATTAATGCGAACTAAGAGATTTTGGCAGTATTTAAGTGCTGTTTAATTAATTTAAATTTCAACATTTTCACATAATTCTAAATTAAAAAACAAAAAAACTTAAGTCCTATTGTAACATTCAGTTGATCGAATGCGTCTGATTGGTTATATTTCCAATGAAAATTTTAAACTTAGAAAGAACAACACAATTGTCAAAAATTAAAAACAACTGCATTAAAAATTTCCAAATTTCACGTCAAAACGAATATGATGCGAAAACAAATTTTTAAATCTAAAAATATATTTTAGGAAAAAAAATTTTGAAAATTGTAAAAAAAATTTACGCACTTGTCCACCGTTACCATATGTCATCGCTGTCCGGGAATAGGTTAAAGATGTTAATTTTGTTCAATATAAAAAATACTTTGTTATACCTTCGGTAAATAAACTTTTCGTGCACAGGGTGCTGTTTTAATGTGAGAAATTAAATTTTGTAAAATTTTTTATAATATTTACAAGAAAAGTACCCCAACCAAAATAATCCGATTTTGATGAAATTTGACTATGTTGTAGAAAAAAGAAATCTAATAACAACCGAATTTCTGTTGGAAATTTATAACATTTTTCTGTGTTTATTAATTCCTAGTAAGGTGCTAAAACTATGAACATTTTAAATAAACTTTTTGATATTGAGTTCAAATTAGAGTTGAGCCGTGATATGGAAAGTTCGTGAGTCACTTTATTAACGCGAAGTCAAGCGTAATCGTAAGTAAATATAACTATATTCTCGTTAGCGTAAGTAAGAATAAATTACTTTTTATTCCTCATAGGTTTTTAATAATTTTTACTATTTTTTATGAAAATTTCGTTATCCACATTATAGATGGAAGCCTCCTGTACCATGATGTAGGGTACAAACAAGACAAAGAAACTTCAAGTCATGAATGTTATCATTGGTTTTGTGAAGAGTAGAAGTATGACATAAAAATTAAACACTTCAGACTCAGCAGGATCAACAATAACAACAAAATTATTATCATCATCGTCGACATCATCATCAACATTATCCACATTGAAAGTGACACAGAGCTACAGAAACAAAAGGGGTGCGTTTAATGTTGATTTGATATTAAAACAAGAACAGCAACAATAAACAAATAATATTACACACCATTCATAAGGATGGCACATATTTTTTAGAGGTAAAAATTTGAATTTTTGAATACATATTTGGATACATACACTCAAAATAAACCATCAGAAAAAAAAAACTGAAAAAAAACAGTTAATCTAACGGAAAATTTAATAAATAAAGCAACTATTAAATTGTGGTAAAAAATCAACAAAATTAATAATTAAATTTTAGGTTTTCGGCACACAACCGGACCTGATCCATAAATATGTTGGAAGTGAATCAGTTCTCGGTAGAGTATTCAAAAACCAAAAACCGTCAACCGGTTTCTTTTTTTTAAACCGATCGGTTTCGAATATTTTGTAAATTCAAAGAAAACCGAAAACCGGTCTTTTTTGTTCGGTTAACTTTGGATATTCCAAATTAGTTTAATTTCTGATCTAAATAACACAATAAACAGTATTCAAAATCCTAAAAAAGAGACTGTAGAAAATCATTTATCATTATATGTGATCTTCTCCGAGAAAAGGGACCTAGTGTGTGAAAATGAAATTTTGAGAAAAACGCATTTAAAGTTTCAAAACGCATTATCACTGTGAACACACCTTCAGTTGGGAGATGCGATTTGGTATGATTAGTTATGATTGGGTGCTTTTTCGCTTTTAGAGTGACAATTTAAAAACAATTTAAAACCAAAAAATCAAAAAAAGTAAAATTTTAATGTTTTTCTCATTTTTATCGATTTTCCCAAGTTCGTTTTGTACGTTTTTATGGGGTAAATAAATTTTTATCAGAAATCTAACTCATTTCATCTTATTCTACACCCTTTTAGGTACTAGAATCCACTCTTAAGTCCAAACCCGTTTATTGACACACTAGGTCCCTTTTCTCAGAGGTCACATATGAGGATTTCATATATCTTGATAAATGCGATAAAAGAACTGAAAAGTTTGACAATTTATATAATTGTCTTTTGACTATTTGTCCAACATCTACTGTTAGCGAAAGAGTATTTTCCACTTCTATCGGGTGTTTTTTATAGAGTGATACAACTTTAAGTTGGCATCACTGCTGTATTTGACCACCCATTTAACAGCTGACAGTTGCTTTTTGTTTAGTTTGCTTTGACATTTCATTATAGATCGACTTACACCAGAGCAACGAGTGTAAATTGTGGAAATTTTTAATCGTCAAACTTATCGTGCACTTCGTCCATTTTATGGCGTACATAATCGTTCTTCAGAGCTGCTAATTCGAAGAACAATATTTCGTTTTCGGACCACATTTACTGTTACTAATAATGTGCTTTTCTCGAAACACCATTACATCCACAGAAAATTACTGTTTCGTGCGCGGAGTCATTGGCCCATATGCCTTTAAAAACGATGATGGTCAGAATGTTACTGTCAATGGTGAACAGTATAGGAACATGATTCGAAGTTTTTTCGTACCTCAATTAGCTGGCATTAATCTTGCTGATATGTGGTTCCAACAGGACGAAGCCACATGCCACACAGGGGGCGCTACAATTAATTGGCCCCCAGGATCGTGTGATTTAACCCCATTGGATTATTTTCTTTGAGGTTATGTAAAGTCACTTGTGTACGTCGATAAACCAGAAACAATTGAACACCTGGAAATCAACATTCGAAGAGTTATCGGCGAGATACGGCCGCAAATGCTGCGAAAAATTTGTGAAAATTGGTGTTTCAGATTGCAGATACGCGCCAGCCGTGGCGGCCACATGGCCGAAATCATATTTAAACATTAATGTCATAAAATTTTCTATCCAATAAAGACCGTTTCATTGATATCAAAAATATATTACTTTGTTTTATTACGATTTAAACTTTTATCACTCTATAAAAAAAAAACCCTTAAGCTTTATCAAAAGCAAACAAAAAAATCGTCTTAAAACGAAACATTTAAATTGCGTATTATTTCTAAAATATTATTTTAGAAGTGAAAAATAGATTTTCTTTTTACATGTTTAAAATGTAATATTAAAAAAACTTATTAAATGCCAAACGTTTTAAACGTTCAATTTACAAACTTAATGATCTCTAATTAAAAAATATCAAAACCAATAAATAACATGTTGAAATGAAATACAATCAAAAAATTAAATTTAAATGAATTTATACATTTTGTTTTCTTTTCAAAGAATGTATATTTTTATTTTTATTACTTTATATATTAAATTTCTTTTTTTTTTGTTTGTAATAAAAACATTAAACAAATTATATAAGCTTTTTATTCAAATTAAAAAAAAACGGTTAACTGGTTTTTTCTGCAAAAACCGAAACCGGTTTTCTTAAAATTCGATTTTTCGAAGAAAACCGAAATCGGTTTTTTTAAAAGGCCGATTTTTTGAATACTCTAGTTTTCGATAGGACCTTTAAAAAGTTTTTCGTTAATTCAAATTTTTACTCAACCAATGATTGGAAAAGTCTATGTATAATAAGTATCCAACTGAAATACTCCCCATAAAAGTAGATATACATAATACCCCCTAAAACTAAATATATCCTTTGTAAAACTATGTTGCCCTAATGATTGTAGTAACTAAAGTGTGTAGTGTGTGTGTGTGTGTGTGTGTGTTTTGCTATTGTGGTTGTTTATTGACATTAAATGTAACAATTGTCAAAGGATTTATTAATGTCTCTTCAAAACATCGACATCTACATCATCAACATCAAATTTATAAACACCATTATAAATGATTAGGGTTGCAAGGATATTGTACAGTGTTGGTGTTAGTGTTAGCTTTACTCAAAGTCACAATATGATAAACTTCCGTTTTACATCAAAATAAAGGGTTCTTCTTCCTATTTTATTTTAACAAATGTTTTACATATTGTTGTCTTTATATTTTGTATAAAATTAGTTTATTTCAATACCACCACCACCCATAAGTTATTTCGCATTTGTTTGTTTGGTTGTTTGGTTATTTTAAGTTTACATTATATTAATCAATTGATTGATATTAATGAGCATAAAATTTGCATGATTTTATATTTAATTTGATAATTGTCATTAACTTTTTTTTATATTTGTTTATAAAACATTTAAGTGCGCAAAGTGTTGGATTATGTTACTTCTTGCATAAATTTGAAGGGTTATTAATTTTTGTAACAATTTTGTAATGAGTTTTGTTCAAATCTAATTTAAATTTTACACAATTTTGCGATTTGTGTTGTATTGACATCGTTTATAATTTATGACACTAATTTGCATAGTTTTTGCACATCATTTTTTTTTTTGGATTAAGGGGTAGTAATTAGAAAAATATATATATTTTTCCTGACACGGAACAGGACGTTTGGAATTTTTTTTTTTTTTTTGATATTTAAATTTTATAAAAAAAGTAAACATTTCAAAAACTTAACAAGATAGAGTTAAACGACTAAAAAATTTAATTTAATGGGTTTTTCTTGTTGCTTAACAATATAAGAGAAATGGTTGTTAGTTCCCTACCAACGATTAAAGATTTATCCCCACAGCGCCAAACCATACAGCATTCTTCTAGCATAAGAATTATCCTCTCTTTAAAAAACTGTGGTACAAATATAAAACAAATTATTTTGTGCTTTAATCCCTAAGTTTTCTATAACAGATTCTCACTCATAAAAAAACATAATAGAAAAGTCTGTTAAACGTGTTTTAATTCAATTGAACTAATTTTTATGTTATTTTGTCTCTAAATTTGGGTTAGTTAGAGAACCAGGTATTACCAGATAGAAAAGATTAACCCTGCGTTTTCTTAAAAAGATGCGATGACACTCAGAGTGCCCATTACTCTTTGAGCAAAAGTCTTAGAAATACGATCCTTGAGATTTCCTAAAGATCTTGCAACAGATAATCACCCAGAGGCACATGATCAGCTTATTATTTGTTTGATTCATATGCCAGAAATTTGTTATGGGAAAAAATGATAAAGAAGTTTTACATTGTACTTTTTTAATGAAAAAATAACACTGGAAACTACATATGTACATAATATTTTAGATATGATACATGATATTGACAAACGTGTTTCGGAATCGGAAAAACGATATTTACATTAAATAAAATATAATCCAAACACAATTTTTTCAAAAATAGTCAGTGGGTCAAACCAATAATATGCTGACAATATTACACTTGATATGTGCCGTTCTCTTGGTAAAAACATAGTCTACCAATGGCCCATCAGTATTCCCACCAGACGACTACAGTATCTTCTGGTTAAGAATAGCAGAAGTTCCGTCGCCTTAGCACCGTACGGTGTCCACATAGCTTTCAACTTGATTTTGGTAGAAATACACTAATTAATATAAATCCTCTCGTGGTGGATCTTTATCGGGATAGTCAGTATGCCTAAGTTGCCTAAGTCATAGAGGGTTTTAAGCCTTACAATTCAGCTGGGAAGAATGATATTATTTCAGCAGATCTGTAGCACGTCTCTGATGTGATAGTTCCGTTCTTCATGGGGATTTATACTGACTGTAGTGATATGGAGTGAGGTGGAGAGACACGATAGTTGTTTTTGTTCTTAAATCTGAAAAGATATAACACAAGGTTCGTTTCTATTGAAATAATGAATAAATGTTACTTGCGACAGATCATTGGCACCAAGCTAGTGCCTAAACGATAACATACATACAGTAAGGCATCGTGGTGAAAGTTTACGCCATGATAGCCTTCTTGGCATAGAGGGGGCTTTTAATAAGATAGAGGCGGACTCCATAATTGCGGCATTATCGAGTATGCGGGTGGTCATTATAATAATCGGGAGGTTGCTGACAAATAGGAGCTAAATGGGTGCAACTCCTATTATCCGATTCGAAAAGAGGAACTTATGCCCACTTAGTGGAATCCTCTACTTAATCCTGTACATATCTCCTTAGAAGGGAGCAGTATGGATATGGTGGTCTACGCTGATGACGTGGCGAAAGTGGTGAAGGGGAAGTTTCCATCCACCTTGTGGTATATTATGCAGATTATTCTAAGGTATTTGGCTGGGGCAAGCCCCTGAGGAGTTGCGATCAATCCTAACAAAACTGAGTTTGTAAATTTTTACAGGGTGCATAACGATCCCGCTTTTGCGTCTGTTAGTCTGGAATGCTAGGAAATCCAACTTTCCAGTAGAGCCAATTATTTTGGTGAAATTTTGCACAGGAAGCTACGAGTATTATTCAAACACAATGTCCAAAAAAGAGCAAACGAGGCTGCGATTGTTTTGTACTCCTTTAAAAGTGCTGTCGGGGGTTACTAAGGGCTAGACTTCAGAATCGTATGCTAGATATTCGGCGTTAAGGCATTATGATTTGGCAGGCGATTTGGTGACATATTTTAAATATTTGCAAAAGGTACAGATAATGGCTTCTGTGAGCATCAAGAGGGAGCTACGTACAACACCATCATTAAATTGGAAATTATACAACATTTTCTTATCTTGGATTTACTCTAGTCTGCGATCAACTTCACAATAAGCTGAGGGTAGGTGCGATCACAGAGTGATATTGGGGAATTGTGATTTTCCGCCGAATGTGGATCATATGACTTCGGTGAATGAGTATAAATGCTTCTTTACCCTCCATATCATGACTAGGGACATCTATTTGACTGACATTCCTAGATTTCGAGTAAATTTAGGGGAGATTGGTTTGAAACTGACACGGAGATGCACCGTATTTCAGGATGAGGTGTAACCCTGAGAGTCAAGGTGCGGTCAAGTCTTTAGTGTCAAAGTCTCTGACTATGGTAACTATCCATAACTGCGGCGCATCCTTTAATAGGTGGCTAAGCAGTTTGTTAATCCCGGACACAGAGACATACCGGTCAACTGTAGAGCTGATTATCCTGCAAGGCTGGGAACTACCTTGAATATTCTTACGGGAGTCCAGAAATGTTGGCATACCTCTTGTATGATTACAAAGTATTCCTGGTTCGCTGTTAACTAAGGACGCATCAGAGCGGTTCTATCGCTATCCAGGAGATAATAACGAGCCACTGTCTTATCAGGAGGCACGCATAGAAGTTAGGTGTCGCTTCACACGACTTCTGTAGGAGCTGAATGGACAAGGAAGAGGAGCAAAGCATCCAGTTCAACGCTAGCGAGGCGCAGGTACATACAGGGTGGCGCAAAAATAACCTTCCGATGTTTTTTGGCTGTAATTTAAAAAAAAAATGAAAAACTTTGATTCTTCCTGTGGATTATTTTTATTTGGTCTTTAAATTTTTTTTACATCAAGTCGAGAATATGATGTCATGTAAATGGCCGCCGCCACAGTTGATTGTCAATTGAGCCCTTTTTATGGCATTTTCCATCACTTTGGCCAAAACTTCCGGCGATAGGTCCTCACATTCTTGACGTATATTGTCTTTAAGAGCTGCAAGAGTCTGAGGCTTGTTGACATAAACCCGCGACTTCAAAAAGCCCCACAAAAAGAAGTCTGGAGTGGTCAAATCAGGCGATCTTGCTGGCCAGTGCAAATCGCCAAAACAGGAGATTAGGCGCCCGGGAAATGCATTCTTCAGCATATCGGTTGTGGCACGTGCAGTGTGTGGCGGTGCACCGTCCTGTTGGAACCACATGTTTTCCAATCCCAATTCATAAAGTTACGGCAAAAAGAACTCGTTGATCATTGCTCTGTAGCGCTCACCATTCACAGTAACCGTTTGGCCGCGACGTCTTCGAAGAAAAAAGGTCCGATTACTCCTCCAGCGAAAACAGTACACCATACAGTGACTTTGAGCGGGTGTAATGGCTCTTCGTGGGTTACACGCGGATTTTTAGTGCCCCAGAAGCGTAAATTTTGCTTATTTACGTACCCGCTAAGATGGAAATGGGCCTCATCACTCATGATTATTTTTTAAGAAAAATCATATTCATTATTACTCAAGTAAATAGTCACCAATATTCCGCGTTCTGGATCAGTGTAGCGTAACATTGTTTATTAACGTGTATTTCGCATGTGTTTACTACACAAATGTCAAAACAGAACTGACATTAGGGACCAATCGCAAAATTTATAGCATTTTCTGATAGGAGGATTACTTTTGCGCCACCTTGTAGTCGAATATTCGAAAAGACACGCGATACACCTCTACTTTACTACCAGTAAATTTAGAATTGAACTATTTTTTCATTTTTCGAATTTATCATTAAAATAATTTCATCCATATTTGAACAATTGCGTTATCAGTCTCTTATATTGATAGTGCTAGTATTTCCAGTATTTTTTTTTATTGTATAATCATAAATTTATAGTAGAAATTAGAATTTTAACAGAAAATTTTGTTATATCAGGATGAAGTTACATACTTAACGTGACGTACACTCAGAAAAAAAGTTAGTAGAAAAATTTGTAAACGATTTTCAATCCCACTTTACTATTTTTGGACTGATTTTTAGTAAAAAAATTATTATTTATCAAATCTTTTTGCTATTTACATTACAGAATATTTACAAATTTTTGAAAACCATATGCTAAAATTAGCAAAAAAAATTTACTAATTTTAAAAAACTGGATATTATAGAATAAAAAAATGGATCGAAATTGAAAATGGGACATCCACTTAAAATAACACTAAAAAGTTTTTTTTAGTTCTAAAAATCAGCCTTAAAAACTATTAAAATTTGACCTTAAAAGTAAAAATATTTACTAAAATCATTTTTAAAACAGAAATTACCAAATTAAAACAAAATAATAAATTCGTTTGTTTTTACAATTTTTAAGCCTTTGATTTTTTTTGTAATTTTGTCTAAAATATTTTTTGAAAAATATAAATAATATAAAAAAATTTTGATGCTCGATAAAAAAAATAAATTTGAAATTTTGTACTAATATTAATAATATTTAGTAATTTTTTTTGCTGATTTTAGCAAACAGATTTTAAATTCCACTTTACAGAAAGTTTACTTAAATTTAGTAGCGGTTATTACAGACTTTTTTTGGTAAGTGTATATTCATATGGTTTTTTTAACTTATTAACTTAGAATGTATCAGCTGATTTGTTACGTTATGTATAACTTATTCTAGCTTAAAACTTTGTAACGTGTCGTTGCAAATCTACCACTTTTGCCCATAAAACGTGTTATATCGTATTCTATATATTTTTAATGCACCTTATGTATTTTGCACGCACCTTATATAATTCTCGTTAAGTTGGGAAATTATTTACATACATATAGTCTTAAAGTTGTGTGCATGAGTTACGCCAGAACCGAGGGACAGGTCGTGTAAGACTTCGACCCGGAACCGGGCCACTGGACGATGTGTCTACCGGTTTCTGTGTCTATCTTGAGTCATTTAAATTACATCTGCATTGAAAGCATTTATATGTACATATCTACTGTTACATGGCGATAATAACTTTGCAAAATTCCTAATTACCTAACAAACTGTGATCATTACATTAATCATATATGAGCACTTATCACCATCATCAACATATATATTAAACTGAGGACACAATAATAACTCAATTAAAAGATAATTACTTAATTACTCTGCAAAAATGTTAGTGATGTCTAAACCACTACAATTGCAAAACACATACGCAAATATGGCTTAAACAAAAAATAAAATATATTAAAGCCAATTAACATTTCAACTTTGCAAACAATTTAATGACATGCGTCAACGCAAAAACTGCATAGTCAGTTATCACCACAGAGAACAGTTTTCATAAACAAATGCCAACGCAATTTAGCCTCGAAAAAAAAAAACTGAACTAAATTAAAACCAAAAATTATAGAAAAAAAAAAAGACACACAAATGAAATAAAATGCAATGTGTGTAATTAACAAATTACACGAAGAGACGTCACTAAAATTAAACTAAAAATAAATGACATTTAAAACAAACCAACTATAATTAAAATAAAAACTGTTTAAAATTTCCAACAAGCAGGAAGGAGGAAAATGGTACGCGTATGATTTACGAGTTTTTAACCAGAATTATTTCATTAAAGCCAGATGATTTGGAAAGCAACAAAAGAGATCATTAACAAACACAAAATAATAAAAAAATCATGTTTTATAACTAAAAACCTTTACCGAAATAAAAATGTTGTTACATTTTATTTAGCACGTGGTCTGTTTTTATAAAATTTTTATTGGTTTCTAATAAAAAGTCATAAATTTGTCAGGACATAGGATGAATTCACATTTGAAAAGTTTAAAGTTCAAATGCATCTTTTTTTTGTTTTATTTAACTACTCCTGCTGGTTTAATAACATTCGTCATAGGTTATTAAACACATTTTCATTTGTAATTTTGAACAATTTAAGAAGTATGTGTGATATCTTTTTACCTTTGTAAATGTTGCAATATACACAGGAGTATTTTTTTACACCCCCCGATGATTGTTTGTGTTTTTTTATGACTTGAGATATTAACTGCTATATTAGACATTAAAATTGAAAAATGTGGCTTAATTTTTTCTTAACGTTACACATTTTATAGGGATGAAAAAATTTTATTTTTTATTAAATTCTCTTTATAAATTAAATTTTAGATTCACCAATTTTAGATTACTAAATTGTAACATTAAAACGTATTAGTTTCCACTAATTTTATTTTAGACCTAAATAAGAATTATCCTCTATTGACAAAAGTTATTTTTTAATCTGAAATTTATTTCACTTTATTGGAAAATGTTTCAAAACTCGTCTTGTAAATTTTTTTTAAATCTATTGCAAAATAATTTTATTACTAAGCAGACCTAGGAAAAAATTATAAACCTTTTTTAAATCCAATTAATTTGTAACCAATTAATTTGTAACCAATTTTAATCAATGATTTGGATTTTGATTGAATTAAAGTGAGCAAATAAAATGGTAGTCATTCTGTGACTATAACTTCTTTCATTGCTTCCTAAACTTCAGTTGACATACTTTTATGATATTTTTGATGTTAATCTAAGGCACTTCCAAAAGAATTCATGTGTTCATATTTCAAATGCAGTGATTTGGATATAAACCCGATGCATATCTTAAAGAATAACTCTTCATTACTTCTAAAGCATAAGTTATAGTATACGTTATATTTTCTGAATCTAAAGCATTTATTCAAATTGAGAAAATAGTTCTGATTAATTTTTTAAAATTTTTTTACTAAATCATTTTTTATATTTTAGTTTTTGTATAATAATAAATAAAATAAAATTTTATGAGGGTTAGAATTTATGCAGTTTTGTAATTTCCAGCCTTAAATATTTCTGACGACGCAATCTCTGCATTTTTGCATTATGTATATTATTTAACCCTACACCATTTCCAGTTTTAATTCAGAATTTACCAAAATAATTTTAAAATTGTGAAAAAATTATTTCAAATTGCCAAAAATGTTTTAAAATTATGCAAAAATATTTAAAATTGTGCAAAAATATTTTAAAATTGTCTAAAAATGTTTCAAAATTGTACAACCAGTTTTTAAATAATCCAAAAATATTTTATAATTTGTCTAAACATTCATTTAAATTTTTGAAAAATGTTTCAAAAATTCCTTTTTACTAATGCAGAATTATTAATTTGTTTTAATAAAGAGTATTTGTATATCAATGCATACATTTCGCTTCTTTAAACTTATTTTTCTGCATTCTTATGAATTAAATTTTCATTAAAGCTTAAATACCAAAAAGTATATGAACATTTTCCACTCATGCATCAGAATATCTAATCATTGTATTATCATTGCTTCCTTAGAGTAAAGTATGAGTAATGCTAGTAGCTACATTTGAATACTTCCATCCTATGACAAGCTAATGTTAAATTCATCGATTAAACCATCAGAAAAGGAGTAATGCCTTTGCCATAATAGTGATGCTTTTATTGCTTTTTTGGCAGCTTTATTTTTCCTGGGTAGTTATATATTGTGCCAGATCTAATTGTATGTGATAAGTACATAATCATATTGAAAAAGATATGCTAAATTTCGTAATATATTTGTTCATATCTGAACTCAGAATATTATGCAGTTAACTGTTTAGAGTTTAATAAAAAAGTTTTCCGTTCCATCTAAAAATAAAGGAACATACATTTATTTTTTTAAAGAAATATCTACATTAACTTTTTTATACATTTATTCGAAATAATTTACTATCATTTACCGATTTTTTTCAGTTTCATTTACTTTTTTCATTTGAAATTTAATAAAAATTTACCCACAAAACGGAAACTTGTGGTTTATTTGTCTACGTAACAGTTATTACAAATTTAAATTTTGTTTGCGGTCTGTTTCAAAAAAAAATATTCAAAAAATTTCAATTTATTTTGTTTTTTAAATTGGTTGTATATATACAAAATTTTTCAATACAAATTACAAGAACTTCATAAACACACATACATATACAAACACATTCATACAAAAAGTGTTTATAGCTTCACATGCATACATACATTTTGTATTGTACGAGTATTATAAAAAAAAAACAAAAATACAAAAACGGAAATAGTTTCAAATAAATGAAAAAAACATTTATTTTTTAAGGATTGGTAGGTAAAATTTTGACATTTATTTTAACTGATTATATCATTTGTTTCTTACGGATGTGTCAGTTGATTAATCAACATTTAAAAATAAATAACAAATGCCATTTAATTTAAAAGAAAATTAAGTAGACCGGTTTTTAAATGAAATATCATTTCTTTTATATGATATTTTCAGTTATTTTAACTTACAAACTATTTTAAGTGTGGTACCAAACGCCTTCAAAGGTACCAAAATAAAAGTGTATATAAAAAATGTACAATGTATATATTTTATATTATTAGATTTTATATGTTCAGATCAAATTTTATCTAATTATATATGGAACGCTAGATCTGCCTAGATTTTACCAGATCTTGTTAGATCTTTAATTTGTCCCCAATTTTAAGATCTATTTACATCTGATGTAATTAGTTTTAATGAAATCTGACTAAATCAGGTATTTATAGCACGGGTAAGTTCAATTTATATTGATACAATTTTGATTGGATTTAGTAAATTTGTATTTCGATTTGATTCGCAAACTCTAAATTAAGGCAAACATTTTTGGTTACATTGATTTATTAAAATTGAATCAAACTTTGATTTATTGAAATTGATTAAAATTGAATCAATAAAAGAATCAACAAAAATCCAATTAATTTTTTCAATGAGATATTGATTGAATACATTAAAAAATAATTAAATCAATAAAATCTGTTTTTACCAATGATTCGCTTAAAATTGAAGTAGATATAAAATTTGGGTCGTATCGTATAATTAATAGGCCTATTTCTAGGATTTTGATATACAATACACATAAAACTTTCAGTATTTTTTTTTTTTAATTTTTATTTTCAATCGTTTTTTGTTCATTCATTTGAAAATTTATTTCCATCTTTCTTTCATCATTTTTTTATCACTAGAAAAAATATTGATCACTTTTTTATCCATATTTATTCATTCGTTTGAAAAATAATTTCTTTCTTTTGCTAAGTTGTTTGATGTTGTGTTTTTTTTTTTGTGTTGTTTTATGGAATTGAAATTGTAATCGTAAATGATTACTTCTTTTGTAGTCATTTTGATTTAAAACAAAAATACACAATTCTCACTTCAGTTGCATTGTGAATAAAAATAGCGCCCTCTTTGTGTTTTTACATTTTTCTATATGAATTGTTAGCAATATTTATTCCATTCTTCCATTTTATTTTTTTTTTTTTTGTTTTTAAATGTTACTATCATTTACCAACAACATTGATAAAATAGCATTGTTTTTAGATTGCATATACAGTGCAACCTCGCTTAACGCAACTAAATTGAATTTGTAAACTTAATGGTAAAAGTATCAATTAAAAAAGTCAGAAATTTTTGACTGTGTTTTATTGCATTAAATATTTTTCTGCACTGCAATTTCATGAAGGTTTTTGGGGAAACATAATGTCTTTTGAGGTTATTCTATTTTCCTCGGCTCATTGAAGACAAATGTTAAAAGAATCAATAGCATTCTGACATTTAATTTTAGGAAACGCTGGAGTAATCTCAACCTTTTCGATCTCTCAATGCAGCTTAATTTTTTTAATTCTTGTTATTGTTGATTTGTGCACTTTATATTCATCGCAAATCACTTTTGCAGATATGCCTCTATCTAGATTATTAAGAATAACATTCTTTTGTTGTATTGAAATTCTTATATAAATAAAAAACCCAAACTAATATTTTTGGGAGGAAAGTTGCGATAACTGAGGTTTCTTTTTGTGAAAAAATGCGTCAACTGAGTCAACAATGCAAACAATTTACGAGTTGCAACAATCGAGGACTTGCGTTTATCGAGAGTTGCATTAAGCGAGGTGGAACTGTGAAGTTAAGATGAACCAAGACAAAATAGTCATATGAAATGAATTTTACAAGTATAAGAATAAAGTAAAGTATATTATAATTAATTTCTGTTGAATTTTACTCAACTTATAGTAGGAAACTGAACTCCTACTTTAAATTCGGTAAGTTCACTCAGGGTGTTTAAATGAAAACAATAACACACATTATGTGTAAATATGTAAACACTTAATGTTTAAATTTACATTAAAAGTGCGTAAATATTAAGTACAGTTTTAAAATCAGGTTGTAAATTTCCTAAACTAGTTTAATTTATGTTTTACAAAAAATTGCTGAAAATTAGAATAAATCGCTGTAACAAAAAAAGTTAAAAGAATCATTTTAATAAAAAATTGCTAATAATTAAAAGAATTTTTTTAAATTGAAAAAAAAACATATCGGCAATATTGACAAAACGGCTAAAAGTGTTAAAAAGTCGACAAAATTTAAAAAATCGATAAAGAAATGAAAAATAAAAAAATGTGATAAGTAAAATATTCGCTAAAAATTTAAAAAATTGACAAAAAATTTAAAAAACTTTAACTTATATTTTAAATTGGGTAAAATTACTTTGTGTGATTAAGTTCAAAACAATACACACATAATCTTTAAGTAGGTGCTCACATAACGTGTAAATTTACATTAAAAGGGCGTAATAAATTAAATGAAGTTTTAAAATTAGGTTGTTTTATAAGAAATCCGTAAAAGTTAGAAAAAAACTTTAAAATTAAAAAAAAACAAAAATCACAGAAATTAAAAAAAAGAAAATCGCTGGAGCAAAAAAATGTATAGTTATTAAAAGAATTCACTTAAATTGAAAAAAAATCACCAATGTTTAAGTAGGGGAACACATAATGTGTAAATTTACATTAAAATAAAAACACGTAAAAATTAACAGAAATTTTAAACTAATAAAATATGTGTTTTATAAGAAATCGCTTAAATGGAAAAAAAACTCTAAAATTTAAAAAACTCACTGACATTTAAAAAAAATCACTGGAACTATAAAAAGTTAGAAAACGATTTAAATAGCAAATGAAAAATTCTAGTAATTAAAAGAATTTTCTTTTATCGAAAAAATCGCAATAATTGAAAAAGTGTTTAAAATTCTAAATAATTTAACAATATTGAAAAAAAATCACGAAAGCAAAAAATTCCAAAAAAATAAATGTAATTAGTGAAAAAATCGCTAAGATTTAAAAATCGTCATATATGTACACATTATGTGTAAGGAGGTATACACAAAATGTGTAAAATTACATTAAAAGTGCGTAAACAATGAAATGAAATTTTTAAATTAAATTATAAAATTACTAAACTAATTAAGTATCTGTTTTTATGTGTAAGTAGGTACACACAAAATGTGTAAATTTACATTAAAATTGTGTAAACAATTAATAGAAAATGTAAAATTAAATTATAAAACTACTAAACAAATTTTGTATCTGTTTTTATCAAAACAAAAATTGAGAAAGGCTCTTAAATTAAATTAAAAATTTTCTAATTTAAATTATCTGTTTTCTAATTATTGTTGATATTTTTTTGTTCAACTTAAAATAATATCTTATTTTATAGAATTTTAAATTTTAACTGTGGCCACACTAGTAAAATAATGGCCTGACCCTCATTTTTCTTCAGGTTGGTATATAATTTTTTTAAGAATTTATTGAATTTTATTTTTTTTTTCGATTAAACGCTCTTTAACTCATTATCCATTTATGGTTTTAATTTAAAAATTTCTTCGTCTTTAATTTTTTTGTTGGTATTTATAATCTGTTGTTGGTTGAGATACTATCTTTTAAAAAATTATTATTATTTATTTATCCCAATATTTTGTTACCACCTTGGATGACTTCTCCATGGGAAATTTTTATATAATTTGAATTTTATATACTTTTGTTCTGTGTATTTCTTTAACATTGGCAAAAGAATTTTTGATTTCCCGCCTTTTTTAACAATTATTATAGGTATATAAAGTTTTCTTTTTTTAGTTTTTATTATTCTAATTATATAAAAAAAATCCCCTAAAGAAGTCACCCAATGTGGTAACGAAATATTGTAATAATGAAAGTTCAGCGTTTATTACGAAAGAGTTCTGCAAAGATCAATAATTTTTTAATATTGTAAGCCAACCTTATTAAAATTTAATTGTTATAAAAACAAGCAATTAAAATGATAAATGTTGCCATAAAAAGAATTTTTTTATAAAATAATTTTATTAAAATTAGCACTTTATATGCTAATAAAGCAACTTAACTAATGAATTATCAAAATTTAAGAATGAAAACGAAGAATAAAACTATAAAAAGGATAATTATAACTACTGCTACATATTTAGAGTGGATACATTTAATTAATAATGGCACCACAAAAAAGCAATAATATGAAAAACGAATTAAGATATGAATACATTTAGAAATTTAAGGATACTGCAGACACTTGATCCCTGATGCATATATATATATATATATATATATGTGCACAGTGCATGTTGCGGGGACGGTTTTTCGTTTCACAGGTTACTATGAAGACATTTTACTGGATACAGCTGGATATAGGGACTTTTTTGGCTGTATATACAGATGTCTTCAAAGTATGCATAATGAATATATATATATATATATATATATATATATATATATATATATATATATATGTGCACAGCACATGTTGCGGGGACGGGTTTTCGTTCCACAAGTTACTATGAAGACATTTTGTTACTTTGGGGACTGTCCTTAAACTTTTCGTTATTCTAGTGTTTACTCTGAAGACATTTTACTGGACACAGCGCATTTTATAGGGACTTTTTTGGCTGTATATACAGATGTCTTCAAAGTATGGGCAATGCATATATATATATATATATATATATATATATATATATATATATAAGGGTTCCCTAGTTAGTTAAAGAGTTATTTGCATTATCGTTAGTAATTTTTTGCATCAAGTATGCTTTATTTCCCCATGTGTGAGTTTTACATAAAAGTCAATAAAAATAAAATATACAAAAACAGTTAGATAAGCCTTAATTTAAAAAATAAAATTCAAAGCAGACTGACATTAACTTCATGTTAGAGGGTTGTTGATGTTGCTTAAAGGTAAAAGGTCATACAAATACGTCAAACAACTAATTTGATAATATCACGTATGAAAATAAAAACTAACATTCAGTTTTTTTTATCGTAGATTTGGGAGGTCATTTAACTTAATGATGAAAAATGTATTTCAAATGAAATTTATTCTGATGGAACATGTGTGTTAAAAAAAATGTAAACATTTTAATTCAATTAAAATTATACTTAGGCACAGTAGGATATTGAATGTTTTTACTACGTTAATACGTATGCTGAATATGCCAGTGTTGCCATATATAAAGTTTCTGCCTAATTTAATTGGTATGTATCAAAAAGATTGAAAGAAAATCCAATAATCAAATGCTTAAACTAAATTCGGTTTGGATATATTTTTAAATTTATGGTGTACATTTTTTTTTTTTTTTTTTAGTGCATATTTACTATTTTTTAGTGCATGAAAATTGCTGCCCTGCACATTATATATATATATATATATATGTAGTCCTCTTTTTGATTGTATTTTCGATTAATTTCATATGTATTTTATATTGTTTTTAACGAAATAATATTGTGAGCAATCATGGAAATTAAATGAAAAAAATTAGGTGGCAACACTGTCAGTCCGGCTAGCTTTGCAGATTGAATGTTTTGACACGTGTTTATTTATTATTTTTTTTTTTTTTGGAATATTGTGCCATGATTATTAAATGTGCCAAAATTGAAAGCTTTAAGATCCAATTCAGACGGTGACTTTGTTGCATACAATTATTTCGTGCAATTTTTGTTTGTTGACGAACGTGGTAGAGCAAGCGGGGTAACAAAAAATGCAGGGTTTTCGTTTTTCGTGCATGTTTCTGTTATCTCTCTTTCAAACTCATAACAGTGCCCTGGTAGATAATTATGTATATTAGGGTGGCAATAAAATTTCAATGTTTGATATTCGCTGATACCCGGGCGGGTCTAAAACGGATATTGTGAAAATATGAGCCGAATCCCATGACTCTTAGCCATGCGCCTTTGACTTCAAAGTTACTGAAGTTTAGCAAAAATCAAGGTTGGCAAGCTAAATGTATAACGGTACTGGTATCGATTTTTTGTTTGTGTATTAGTAAAGGTATTTTATTAGTATCAATACCAAAATATCAATACCCCTACATAGTAGTATGGTTAAAAATTGGGTTTGTTGTAAGAAAATCACAATGTTGCCAACTCAAGTTAAAAATTAACGTAAAGTTAGAAATAGAAATTTTTATTAACAAAAATCCATCAAGTTAATTTAATTTAAAATTTTGGATATTTTATTTTAAAAAAATTTTTAACGTTCCAAAACTGGTACCAGTGCTAATGGAATCGTTTGATTATTACATCTAAAGGGGTTTTTAATGGATAAAGGTATTAAAAATGTATCGGTTGCAACTTTAAGATGCTGAGCATAAATTTGACAAAATTTTTGAAATCGCCCAAATTTGAGATGTCGTCAAATTTTGGTTAATTTAGGAAAGATATAGATTTTCAGCAAAAACTATTGGAGCAATTGAAAAAATGTTTTTATATTCATGTTACTACCAATGGAACATTTTTTCCACAAAAATAGTATTAACGGAAATGATCAAAAAATATTTTAAAGGGGAACATTTTTTTATTCATTATACCCTTCACCACAGGTAATTTCTACAATATTGATCTTAGACCCTATAAAGTATATATATTCTGGGTCCTTATGAAGAGCGAAGTTGATTTAACGATGCCCGTCTGTCCGTCTGTCCGTCTGTGTGTTGAAATGGGTTTTCCGAAGAACCCAGACGTGATGAGGACTTGATTCTTTTTTATTTCTGTTACATGTGATCCATTTCTGTTTGCTATTAAAAATCAGACAGATCGGTTAATAAATGGCTGAGATATTAGCAAAGAACCAGGACTACCTCTAATTTTTCCAGTAAAATCCCTTTGTTTAATATGTATGTAGAATTTTGAGCATAACAACACATCCATGTGTTAAAATTCTTTTCTTTCATCTCCACCATTTATACACAAACAACACACATACAAAGATTTGTCATTTAAATAAAAATAATAAACAAATCCCTAATGAACGAAGACTTTTATATATGTACATCTATTGACGATGATTTTGTGTGAGCTTCAATAGCTCAGTTGTCTAGACGCCATGTCACAAATACTTTTTTTCTCTAAGCCCGCGGAGTTCGAGGTTCAAATCTCGGTCAGGTCAATTCACTTTTTTTTTGTACATTTTTTTTTATTATTTTCTTAATATTTTTTTTTTTGCTTATTTTTGGTTTTTTTTTTAACATTTAATAATTAATTTATATAAAATTTTATATTAATAATTAAAATTCTTTTCTTTCATCTCCACCTTTTATACACAAACAACACACATACAAAGATTTGTCATTTAAATAAAAACTAAACAAATCCCTAATGAACGAAGACAAACCACCATCAGTAACACAATCAAAATATTGCAGCAGGGTTGCGAAATAAGAATTTCAATTTCGTACAAAAGTCATTATCAAATTGTACTTTTTGAACTCAATTGTACCATTTCTTCTGTATAAAAAAACACCAATTATAGAATTTTTTTAACAAAAAAAAAAAACTGTACAGAAAATTCAGTTGTACATTAAAAGTATATAATAAAATAAAAATATATAAAATAAGGTACAAAAATACATGAGATAAATATCATACTTAAGTAGGTAGCAAGCTATTTCTTAGACTGGAAATAGAGTATTCAAAAAACCGGCCTTTTGGAAAAACCGGTTTCGGTTTTCTTCGAAAAATCTAATTTTAAAAAAACCGGGTTCGGTTTCGGTTTTTGCAGAAAAACCCGGTCAACCGGTTTTTTCGTTTTTTTTTTTTAATTTGAATAAAAAGCTTATATAATTCGTTGTTTTAATTACAAACAAAAAAAAGAAATTTAATAAATAAAGTAATAAAAAAAATGAATATGAAAAAAAAAAAATTATTTTATAATATTTTTTTATTGTATTTCATTTCAACATTTAATTTATTGGTTTTAATATTTTTTATTATTTAATATAATATTTTTATACCCTTCACCACAGGTGGAAGGGTATATATAAGTTTGTCATTCCGTTTGTAATTTCTACAATATTGATCTTAGACCCTATAAAGTATATATATTCTGGGTCCTTATGAAGAGCGAAGTTGATTTAACGATGTCCGTCTGTCCGTCCGTCCGTCTGTGTGTTGAAATGGGTTTTCCGAAGAACCCAGACGTGATGAGGACTTGATCCTTTTTTATTTCTGTTACATGTGATCCATTTCTGTTTGCTATTAAAAATCAGACAGATCGGTTAATAAATGGCTGAGATATTAGCAAAAAACCAGGACTACCTCTAATTTTTCCAGTAAAATCCCTTTGTTTAATATGTATGTAGAATTTTGAGCATAACAACACATCCATGTGTTAAAATTCTTTTCTTTCATCTCCACCATTTATACACAAACAACACACATACAAAGATTTGTCATTTAAATAAAAATAATAAACAAATCCCTAATGAACGAAGACTTTTATATATGTACATCTATTGACGATGATTTTGTGTGAGCTTCAATAGCTCAGTTGTCTAGACGCCATGTCACAAATACTTTTTTTCTCTAAGCCCGCGGAGTTCGAGGTTCAAATCTCGGTCAGGTCAATTCACTTTTTTTTTGTACATTTTTTTTTTATTATTTTCTTAATATTTTTTTTTTTTGCTTATTTTTGGTTTTTTTTTTAACATTTAATAATTAATTTATATAAAATTTTATATTAATAATTAAAATTCTTTTCTTTCATCTCCACCTTTTATACACAAACAACACACATACAAAGATTTGTCATTTAAATAAAAACTAAACAAATCCCTAATGAACGAAGACAAACCACCATCAGTAACACAATCAAAATATTGCAGCAGGGTTGCGAAATAAGAATTTCAATTTCGTACAAAAGTCATTATCAAATTGTACTTTTTGAACTCAATTGTACCATTTCTTCTGTATAAAAAAACACCAATTATAGAATTTTTTTAACAAAAAAAAAAACTACAGAAAATTCAGTTGTACATTAAAAGTATATAATAAAATAAAAATATATAAAATAAGGTACAAAAATACATGAGATAAATATCATACTTAAGTAGGTAGCAAGCTATTTCTTAGACTGGAAATAGAGTATTCAAAAAACCGGCCTTTTGGAAAAACCGGTTTCGGTTTTCTTCGAAAAATCTAATTTTAAAAAAACCGGGTTCGGTTTCGGTTTTTGCAGAAAAACCCGGTCAACCGGTTTTTTCGTTTTTTTTTTTAATTTGAATAAAAAGCTTATATAATTCGTTGTTTTAATTACAAACAAAAAAAAGAAATTTAATAAATAAAGTAATAAAAAAAATGAATATGAAAAAAAAAAAATTATTTTATAATATTTTTTTATTGTATTTCATTTCAACATTTAATTTATTGGTTTTAATATTTTTTATTATTTAATATAATATTTTTATACCCTTCACCACAGGTGGAAGGGTATATATAAGTTTGTCATTCCGTTTGTAATTTCTACAATATTGATCTTAGACCCTATAAAGTATATATATTCTGGGTCCTTATGAAGAGCGAAGTTGATTTAACGATGTCCGTCTGTCCGTCTGTGTGTTGAAATGGGTTTTCCGAAGAACCCAGACATAATGAGGACTTGATTGTTTTTTATTTCTGTTACATGTGATCCATTTCTGTTTGCTATTAAAAATCAGACAGATCGGTTAATAAATGGCTGAGATATTAGCAAAAAACCAGGACTACCTCTAATTTTTCCAGTAAAATCCCTTTGTTTAATATGTATATAGAATTTTGAGCATAACAACACATCCATGTGTTAAAATTCTTTTCTTTCATTTAAATAAAAACTAAACAAATCCCTAATGAACGAAGACTTTTATATATGTACATCTATTGGCGATGATTTTGTGTGAGCTTCAATAGCTCAGTTGTCTAGACGCTATGTCACAAATACTTTTTTTCTCTAAGGCCGCGGGTTCGAATCTCGGTACATTTTTTTTTTTATTTTTTGTTTTTTTTTACATTTAATAATTAATTTAAATAAAATTTTATATTAATAATTAAATAATCAAAAAATAGGCTAAAAACATCAAAATTTTTATAAAAACCCTCTGATACAAACAAAATACAAACGGTTTTATTTCTATTTTTTGCTCCGATTTAAAAGAATTTATAAAAAGACCATTTTATTTCTTACATATTAAGAAAATTTTATACATAATTTACCTTTGAGTGCAACTATTTTAGGTCATAACTTATAATAATTTATAAAAAAAATTCTAACTATTTTCCTTCAAATTTTTAAAATTAAGCTAAAGAAATTACAAATATTTCTAATAAAAAAGCGAAATAAAATCCCAAATGCAAATTCGCCAGCTAAATCAAACTATTTTGTAGAAATAAAACACATGCAGTTGTAGTGATTTCTTTTAACGATTTGTTGAAATTCTTTTCTTTCACCTCTTCACCTTTTATACACAAACAACAAACACTATTCTAGAGCTGTATTATGACCTATGGATACGTCTTATATAGCAAAAGATCGAAAATCTTTAGTATAACATATTTGCTGAAAAACTCGGAAATATCGGTTCAGATACAAAAAAGTTATGCCCAAAACATAAATTTTTTTAAAATGCCTATTTTCTGGAACCATAAATCTTCCCGAGTCCAAGTTTTATCTCCAAACTAAATGGTTAATTACCTCTTAAAGTCGTCCGTATATAAATCTGTCCATTCCATATATGTCCATATATAAACTTCAGTTTTTTCCCAACCATGGTGAAGGGTATATAAGATTCGGCATAGCCGAATTTAGCCGCTCTTACTTGTTTTTATTTAATATTTTCGTTCATTGCTGTCTGATTGGCCATTATTACTAGATAACAGATGGAGAAAGGGAGACTCAGGGTGGTTTCAAAGATAGTCAAGAGAGGTCCTTGCTCGCTGTTCCAAATCCGTCACATTAACGGTCATTAGCGGAGACCAATTGCCACAGTTCAAACACCTTTTAGCATGTCACAGGAGTAACCCAAAGGAACATATCACCGCACTAGCACAAAAGAACCTATCACAGAATGAGTTAAACCTAAAAGAAACTAACACATAATCTTTCACATTTTATACACTTTCTGATATATCACGGAACAAATCCATAAGATTATGTTACCGAGCACATCCAAAAAAACATGTCACCGAAGTAAGGAAAAGTGACTAACGCTAAATCAGTCACATTTTAGCTGCATCTTAAATAACTTCTGTTTATATATATCAAATTTAAATAAGGTATGTTCTCTTACTATAAATTGTATAAATTTATTCAGTGTATGTGTAATTAAAAAATACACACATTATGTGTAGGTTGTTTAAATTTACACTGCAAGTGCGAATAAGATTTAATAATATTTTGAAATTAAAGTGTAAACTTTCTAAATTTTGGCGTAAAATACTTTATTTGATAAATGTCTGAAAATACATTTTTAAATGAAAAAATGTGTATTTTCAACACTGCAGTGTTTAAAAGAAAATATTTAAATAACTTTTAAAACTCTTGCAAAAGGTTTGGAGAATTTTTTTCACAGGAAAAGCATTAGTTTCTCAAGATTTCTTTCTATAGAACAGGTCTTAAATTTTGGAAAATTTTTTCTATAGAAAAAAAGGTCAGATTTTTCGGAATTTTTTTCATAGAAAATTTCATTGAATATAGTCTTTAATTCCAAGTAATTTTTACTTTAGAAAATGGTAAATTATAGCAGTTCTGAGACAAGACCTTCTTTAACTAGTCACGGTATAGGTACTTAGAGGGCAGTTGAGTAATATGATTCTGCATAACCAGTCACGAAATCAGTCTTTTTAATATGATTTAGAAGTCCGGTGACAAGATCTACTTTAACCAATCAGGGATAGGTACTTCGAGGGCAATTAACCAACATTTCTATTAAAATATTTTGTTATTCAACCTGTCAACACTTTCGATAATTGTATGTAAACAAAATAGTTTTGCACATTGTTGTGAAAATTACGTTTTTTTCTGTTTGTTTAACATGTTATTAAAATGCAATTTTTCTTCATTTATTGCCTTAAATACACAAACATTTCAGTTAAATGCGAAAGCTCCCCCCTTCACTTTTTTAACAGTCACATTAAAACGACAAAGTGTGGATAAACGTAAGACCCCTTGCAGTGTATTTTGTGCATAAATAAACAATTGTTCTACCACATTTAGACTTTATTTTACGAGCCGTTAAGTGGTAAATGTGGTAACAAGAAATGCTTAATGAATGTTACATTTTTTTCTACTCTCGACATTTTGTTAACTGAATTTTTTGTTTCAGTTAAAAATTTTACATGTACAATTCATTATTTATTCTGTTTCCGATTTTTTGTACTAAAGGTGATAAATGTTCCAAATTACAAGCCAATATTTTGTTGTTTCATAGTTTGGTTGTTAAAATATTAACAAGATGGTCAAAATTGATAAGAACAAACAAAGTTGGTTGGTTTTTTTGAAACAAAAGGCTTTAAAGATTATCATTGAAGTATGTAATACATTAAAATTACAACACAGATGTTTTAATTTAGAAAGACTGAAAATTTTGTATGTATAATAAAAAACGGTGTTATGCCTTAAACTTAATGAGTTACAAATTTTTTTATAACATGAAATATTAAGAAATTATTCTATTATGTTTTTTCTTTATTATTTAATAGACATTTATGAACCACAATCACCACCAGATTATTTGTGTTGAGGTCATAAAAATATTTTAATATTTTCCGTCTTAATTTATAACCATAAAAAATCAACATTGTTGTATTATATTAATTTAAGACTTACTAACATGCTAATATTCGTGAGGAGTATTTAATTTGATATGTTTTTTGTTTAATATCTATTGTATTTAATATTATTATTATACACCCAAAAAAAATTGTTTTCCAACCGGTCTTAATCGAATCTTTCGATTGCTACAACAAAAAAAGGAAGCAAATTTGTGTGCCTATTTATTTAAGGATTATAAATATACGATGTTTTAGAGCATTCTGATTGGTTAATTTTTTTAACAATCTAAATCTTTTAAAACAAATAAGAGCGGCTAAATTCGGCTATGCCGAATCTTATATACCCTTCACCATGGTTGGGAAAAAACTGAAGTTTATATATGGACATATATGGAATGGACAGATTTATATACGGACGCCTTTAAGAGGAAATTAACCATTTAGTTTGGTGATAAAACTTGAACTCGGGAAGATTTATGGTTCCAGAAAATAGGTATTTAAAAAAAATATGTTTTGGGCATAACTTTTTTGTATCTGAACCGATATTTCCGAGTTTTTTTTAAGCAAATATGTTATACTAAAGAATTTCGATCTTTTGCTATATAAGACGTATCTATAGGTCATATTACAACTCTAAAATAATATATGAGAAATAAAATAATATATGAGAAATAAAATGGTTTAAAAATTCTTTTAAATCGGAGCAAAAAATAGAAATAAAACGGTTTGTATTTTGTTTTTATACAAATTTTGATGTTTTTAGCCTATTTATGGATTATTTAATTATTAATATAAAATTTTATTTAAATTAATTATTAAATGTTAAAAAAAACAAAAATTAAACAAAAAAAAAAAGTTGAGAAAATAAAAAAAAAATGTACAAAAAAAAAAGTGAATTGACCGGAATTCGAACCCGCGGCCTTAGAGAAAAAAAGCATTTGTGACATGGCGTTTAGACAACTGAGCTATTATGGTCATGAGGAATCATCGTTAATAGAATTAAATAAACAGTTTTCGTTCAATAGGGATTTGTTTGGTTTGTATTTAAATGACACATCTTTGTATTGGTTTGTTGTTTGTGTATAAAAGGTGAAAAGGTGAAAGAAAAGAATTTCAACAAATTGATGTGTTTGCTATGCGTAATATTCAACATACATAAAAAAACAAAGGGATTTTACGGAAAAAATTAGAGGTAGACCTGGTTTTTTGCTAATATATCAGCCATTTATCAACCGATTTGGCTGATTTTTAATAGCAAGCAGATATGGATCACATTTAACAGAAATATACAACAATCAATTCCACATCATGTCTGGGGTCTTCGGAAAACCCATTTCAACACACAGACGGACAGACGGACATCGTTAACTCAACTTCGCTCTTCATAAGGACCCAGAATATATATACTTTATAGGGTCTAAGATCAATATTGTAGAAATTACAAACGGAATGACAAACTTATATATACCCTTCCAGCTGTGGTGAAGGGTATAAAAATAATATTTGTTCATAGTAAAGAAAAATGTTACGGTTTGTTTGGGTCTTACTGTAATCCGTAGAACACGTTGTTGATTTTGTGCAAATGTTTGTGCTAATATTTGTAACTTCCAAAAATAATGGGCATAGACCTTCAATTTAGAATAACTTGCGGGGTCAGGTCGCAACTTAAAACATAATTGAATTAAATTTTCTACATAAGTTTGCATCTCTCTAAGGAAGAATCACATTGAAATTAGTTACAATCGAACCATGTTTTGAACCAGTAGTCAGCAGAAGGACCTATATGAGCTTGAATGCATTGAGTTTAAATGGAATTATCAAACCAAAATTGGTTATACTCAGTTTCTTGTACGGGACCTTGACTACAGAATTTATTTCGCTCGTTTCTGTTTACACGATGTTGGAAACGTGCAGTTTAGGGTAGCTTCTGCATTCTGAGGACTTATTCTGATAAGAACGTCTTTCGTACCAGACCCTATCCTTTGAGGTCCTGCGAGTATCCTATGATCATCCTTTGAGGTCCTGCTAGTATCCTGTTAACATCATTTGAGGTCCTGGGATAAAATTTATAAGTCCTGTCAATATACTTTTAGGTCTTTTGAATACTCTTTGAGGTCCTTCGAATGTTCTTTGAGGTGAATATCTGTGAATATCCTTATAAATCCAGTGAGTATCCTTGGAGGTTCTTCGAATATCTTTGATGTTCTATAAATGCCTTTTGAGGTTCTGTGAATATCATTTGAGGTCCTGTAAATTTTACGTCCCGTGAATATCCTTAGAGGTAGCGTGAATATTATTTGAGGTCCTGCGAGATTCCTTTCTACGAGTATTCTATAAGCATCGTTTGAGATCCTGCGAATATCCTTCAAGCTGCCGTTTATGTCTAATAAATATCCTTTGGGGTCCTGTGAATGTACTCTAAGGTCCTATAAGTATCCTTCGATGTCCTGTGATTGTACTTTTAGGTCCTGTGAATATCCTGTGAACATACTTGAACGTGATTTCGATAAAGAAATTTGCCGTACCAGATCACATCCTTTAGAGGTCCCGAAACCACGTTGTTAGTATCCTTATAATCTCTTAACTAGCTCTTAGATTTATTTCAGCCGGGAAGTGTGCCATACCAGACCACATCCTGCGAGGTTCTGTATACACTGGTGACCCAGATTCGTACAAGAAATTGTGACGTGGTGACCAGGTCGTATCCTTCGGATAGCCGTTTTCGAGATTGGATAAGGAAGTGTGCAGTGTAAGGTTACGTTCTTCGGAATTGGTTATAACGGGAAAGTGTGATGTACCAGATCACGTCGTGAAGGTCTGCTGGAGAGGTGAGCCGTAATAGGTCACTTCCCGAAGAATCCAGTAAATGTTACGTGAAAGTCCTGTAACTTATTTATACTCCCGTATTGCATCCTTAATATTCGCATATCTGAGAAGCTTCGCACAAATATTATAAAGAAATTGCTCAAAATCACTTGACTTTGAAGTCCTTCACAAACAATACAAAATTTATCGCATCTTCAATATTTAGAGCCTCAGCTTTCAAACATTAGACCGTTCACTGAAATTCCTTCCCAAAATTTAATCCGCATCCTCAAATATGACCCAAATCGTGCTGTGACTTAAGATTTCATATAGTCGTCATGCCAGTGTTTCACTTTGTTGTAACATGTTTTTGTTTTCTTTGGTTGAGGCCCTAAGCAATATTTCTTAAATTGTTGCAGAGTTGTTATCATTGTATTTTAAATTTTGTAACCTAAACTTTCTATCAACGCAAGAATCATTCACCCCCCAAGATTGCGCTTTTTTCATTTATTAGCAATTTTATCTTTAAAACATATTTGAAATAATTGTTTATCATAAAAAAAAAAATAAATTTCATTTATTTTTTTTTTCTTCTTTACACAACGGTTGACTTAATTAGCGTCTAAAAGTCGACAATTAACTTAAAAAGTCACTTTGGCCTTATCTGTAACAACAACAAAAACTACAAAAAATATATAAGCAAACAAAACTTAAACGCTTACACGTGCCCTTTGACTTTAAAAGAAAAAAAAGAAGCATAATTTCATTCCTCCACCACTATTTTTTTAGGGAATCTGTTCTACTCACTAATGAACTTGATGTTTTCCCCCTCAATGGTCAGTTACTAAAACACATGACAGAATGCCTAAAAAAAATTTTCTAAATTTATCGTATAAAAAAAGGAGAATGCGTTAATTAGTTGAAGTTAAAACGAAAATATTTAGTTATGCTTATACGCCATAATATGGTTTTAAAGTAGTTGCCGCTTAAGTGCGCACCCCTTAAGGATTTCCTCAAGTCAAGTTAAATTTCTATAGTAAGAACCTGCTCTGTCATATTTATGGACATGGGTCTGTTGTGAAGATTTCCCGTTTTCAACCTCCCCGATCAAAGAAGGAATTTTGTCGCTTAAATTCGTTTTCAAAAATTCTATAGGAATCATCGAAAAACGGGAAAATTGTTGCTGGACCATTTTGAATTTTGTTTAAATTTTATGGAAATATTCCTAAGGGCTCCAAAACAAAAATCCAAAAGGATTGGATTTTCTCACGCGTCACTTCTGGTTCAAAAATGCTGCCTTCCGATTTTAGCTGTTAAAATTTTTCTGTTAGAGATATCTTCCCGACCAAGGTATCGTTTTGAAGCAAAAAGAATATTAAAAATTATTTAGTTCATATATCTGAAAAATAACATGGTAACATTGATAAATGACTCCCCGACTAAATGAGCAGAATACTCTTAATTATAAGTTACACATTTAAGCGGTGACTACTGTATGGAATGAAGAGGAAAATATTTGATAAAAATTTTACCAAAAAAAAAAGGTGCAAAACGCAAATGTCCGTTTTAATTTTCTTTCCATTTTTGTTGTTGTTTTTTTCTTTTTTTTTTTTTTGTGAAAAACCACTAATGAAATATTTACAACTTTCTTTCTTCCTCTATGTACTTATTTATATGCTGGTCAACTGGTGTAGAGTGTTGGCGTGCGTGTTAAAACAAGAAACAACATTTTGGTTTTTTTATTTTAATATTTATGAACATTAGTATCGGTGGCATATTAAAGTTGATGTATATTTGCCGGTGTGTATCTCATCTGTTCACACCCTTAATTAAGTGTATGCGTGTTCCTGCTCATTTCAACTGTCATTTATTTGTTTTTATTAGTTTAAAAATAATTTGTTTTTAACTTTGTTATTATTACGATTATAATGTTTTGATATTATGCAGTTGATATTAAATTTTTTATAGTTAATATATAAATCATTTAACCTTTACTTTTTCAAACCATATTTCCGCCGGATATAACAATTTATATAAATGGGAATTGTTTACTAAATAATACATAATAAATAATTTTATTAATTTTTGATTTTATTTAAATAAATCATCATGAAATATTTTGGAAAGTGATTAAATTTTTTTTAGAATTAGAAACTTTTATATTTTATAAAAAAAATGTAGGAACATTATAAAGGGAATATTTGAAGGGTTGTCCAAAATTTTAATAACAGTATTATTAAAATTTTATTTAAAAAATTATTGTAAGTTCCGTCAACTGAAATTGCTAATGTTGGCACTCCATGTGGCTCCGAATGTTGATCATTACTTGTTTTCGACAAATAACATTTTTGGAGTATATAGAGAAAGGGACGCTTAATCCAAATAAAATATACAAAAAGTTGATTTTTCTTCTAGTGAATAAATTGTTCTTAACTAACTAAAAGCCTGATTGTTCTTTGCTGATTTCTTCCTCTTTAAATAAATTTGTTTAATCATTTTATAGTGTAAAGCATAAAGCAGATAATCACAATGTTGGCAGTGTTTCAGGTTTTTTATTTCCTTTATTTGTTAATGTCGACAAATTATAGATTTTTCTAAATAAACAAAAGCTGACTTCAAATAAAATTCAATAAGAAATATTTTATAGTTTTCGTGAAATTTAAGAACAAAGTTTGATAAGACTGACAATGTTCATTAGTGAACATTGTCAGGACATTTGAAAATTATCAGGACATTTGACTACCGTCAAAATTTGACATATTTGAGGATTGAGAGGAAAATGGCAGAAATCCATGAATGGATCCCTCATACGCTCTATTCTCTGGATTTACCCCGAGTGACTATTTCTTATTTCCAAACCTGAAGAAATGGTTTAGCGAAGAGAAATTTGACTCCAACGATTAAATCATCTCACACAAAAACCTATTTTGATGACCTCGACAAATCATATTTTTTGGAAGGGATAAAAAAATTGGAGAAAGTGTGTAGAGCTCAAAGGAGACCATGTTGAAAAATAGAATGATTTTTTATCCAAAAACCCGAGTTTACTTCAACAAGTCACGGACTTATTTTACCGCCCACGTATAATCAGTAAATTATCCCTCTTAGGTATGGGATAGTATGGGATATCTTAAATATTAGAAGTGAGCTTTGTCTGAACAGGTTTGATCAGGACATTAAGTGAGATATATTTCCCATTTTTGCCTCTCCCCTTAAAAAATATATTTTCAGTGAATTTGCCTAGAGAATACATCTTCTAAATATCAAATTTCTAGCATAAGAGGTTTGGGTTGGGCTTTTTCTCCCAGTTTAAAACCCCCATCTTAGTTGATTTACATATATGGCAAATTTCAAAATCTTAACTCTAGCGGCTTACGCTGGAATTTTCCTTTCTTATTGAATATTCTTAAAACTATTTCTTTATTATTAGAATACTCCATTTTTAAAAATGTTATCTTTCTAATCAAATAAAATTTGCGCTGGCCGCTACAGAGTAGATTTCCCCCTTTTAAATTCCCTTTTTCACCTTGTTGCTGGCGAAGATTTGAAAAAGTTATCTATAAGTAAATTAGTTTATACACCAGGGAACACATATTTTCAATTTAAACACGAGGCTTGGGCAGACTCTTAACGGAGAGATTTTTTCCATTTTGAAGTTTACGTTTCTGGTAATAGGGAAAGCCTTTTTCCCGTTTGATCGAAGATTTTGACTACTTCTCTAGCGTAAATTCCAAAAAATACCTTATCAATCACTCAGCCCATACTCCAGGGGTACATATTTTATATTCTAGGTTTTCAGCAAAAACGGTTTGGCAGGAACAATACTTCACGTTCTTGGCAAAAATTCGAAAAACCACGACATTAGCTAATTAGCCCATACTCTATAGGACAAATTTTTTAAATTAAAGTAAATTGGGTAGGGGTTTATAAGAGATGCTTTTCCCTTGTGAACCCCTATTTTTACAATGTTCATGACGAAAATAAATAACTTATTAGCGAATTAGCCTATACTCCAGGAACACATATTTTTAATTTCCAAAAATCGCGTTTAAGTATATGGCTACGCCGGCGGAGGAACTTACGTAAAAATTTCAAGTTCCTATATCCAGCGGCTTAGGCTGGTAGGGGCCAAATCTTCATTATTTTAACCCAAATTTTTAGTAGATTCTTGGCAAAATTTTCAAAAAGTACCTTATCAGTGAATCTTTCAGGGAACACATTTTTAGGCAAAGCGGTTAGGAAAGGTCATGAAGGTGGAGAGTTTTCCCTTTTAGAATCCCGATTTTTAATACATTCCTCGAGAAAATTCCAAAATTTTACATTTCAAGTTTATGGCCACAACCGTTTTAGCAATCCGTTAAGGGGAACAATTTGCTCGATTTTTACCCCCATTTTACTGGCGCAAATTAAAAATAAAAACTAAAAAGGGGGTTTGGCAGGCCGTCAAAACCTTCGCTTCCAGTCAGCAACGTTACTCCTTTATATGTATTAGAAAACTAGTCAATTGAAAAAATTTCAAGTTCTTGCACAAAAATTCTACCTAAATTTGCCACTCCTGAATAAAAATAAATTTTAAAATTTTACCTTCCGTAAAAATAAATGATTATTCATAAATTTTAAATTGTTTCGTTGTTTTTTTTTTTTTGCATTTTTGTTAGTTTTTTATTCTGCAAAATGTAGACTCACAAAGTCTATAAACACATGTTGTGAGAATAGCCTTATTTGTGTGTGTTTAAGAAGTTCTTCTAATTCTAATTGAAATAATTTTGTTTATACACAATTTTGAATACACACAGAAAAAAGTCTCACAAAACTTCAACTAATTTAAAATATTTGTTAAAATTCAAATTCGATTTCTAACAATTTTATGTTAGAAATGTTTATAAATTGTTATTTTTTCATATAAAAATTATTTGAAAATAAAAATTTTAGTTACAAAAAAACAACAAAAAGTTTTTTGTATTTACAAATTTCATTGTTGGTGCCTTTTTTAAAAAAAATTATTTGTATTAACAATTACAAACAGAATTTTATAATTTTTTTGTGTGTACAAATAAAATAAAATTGGAATTAATTGAATATTTTATTGTAAACAAACAGCAAACAAAATTAAAATTTCTAATAACTGTAACGGAAACAACAAACTACAAATTTCCGTTTTGTGGGTAAATTTTTAATAAATTTCAACAACTAAATGAAACTCAAAAAAATCGGTAAATGACAGGAAATCACTTTGAAGTTCAAAGTTTGAACAAAACTTAAAATAAATATTTCTTTGTAAAATAAATGTATGATCCTTTATTTTTAACTAAACTGAAAACTTTTGTATTAAACTACAATGAGTATACTACATAGTCTTCTGAGTGTAATTTAACTAAGAGTTAACTTGAAATTATAGGGTCCGCCATCTAACGTTTTTTTTTTTTCAACTAGTGCTTTTTTCGTGAATGGTAACACTTAGCTCATGTCTGATTTGACAGATAATTAGTTTTATCCTTCCGCTGAACGAATATGGTTGGGTATACGCTTGAACAACGCTGGAAAATATTGCGACATTACTTTGAAATAATGTTGCACAATGTCATCTTTTCAATGTCATCTTTTCAGATGAAGCTCATTTTGATCTTGGCGCGTATGTAAACAAGCAAAATTGTCGCATTTGGGGCACAGAAACCCCGCACGCATACATTGAAAAGCCGATGCACCCACAATGCATGTGTCAGCTAAGTTCTCAGTTAGTAACTATTGTAATATTTATTGAATACTTATTTTTTTTCTATTGCCAATATTTGTGGTGCCAAAACATGAGTGATATAAGGGTGGCGCAAAAATAACCTTCCGATGTTTTTTGGCTGTAATTTAAAAAAAAAATTAAAAACTTTGATTCTTCTTGTGGATTATTTTTATTTGGTCTTTTAATTTTTTTTACATCAAGTCGAGAATATGATGTCATGTAAATGGCCGCCGCCACAGTTGATTGTCATTTGAGCCCTTTTTATGGCATTTTCCATCACTTTGGCCAAAACTTCCGGCGATAGTTCCTCACATTCTTGACGGATATTGTCTTTAAGAGCTGCAAGAGTCTGAGGCTTGTTGACATAAACCCGCGACTTCAAAAAGCCCCACAAAAAGAAGTCTGGAGCGGTCAAATCAGGCGATCTTGCTGGCCAGTGCAAATCGCCAAAACGGGAGATTAGGCGCCCGGGAAATGCATCCTTTAGCATATCGGTTGTGGCACGTGCAGTGTGTGGCGTTGCACCGTCCTGTTGGAACCACATGTTTTCCAATCCCAATTCATCAAGTTGCGGCAAAAAGAACTCGTTGATCATTGCTCTGTAGCGCTCACCATTCACAGTAACCGTTTGGCCCGCGACGTCTTCGAAGAAAAAAGGTCCGATGACTCCTCCAGCGAAAACAGCACTCCATACAGTGACTTTGAGCGGGTGTAATGGCTCTTCGTGGGTTACACGCGGATTTTCAGTGCCCCAGTAGCGTAAATTTTGCTTATTTACGTACCCGCTAAGATGGAAATGGGCCTCATCACTCATGATTATTTTTGATTAAAAATCATCTTCATTATTTCTCAAATAAATAGTCACCAATATTCCGCGTTCTGGAGCAGTGTAGCGTAACGTGTATTTCGCATGTGTTTACTACACAAATGTCAAAACAGAACTGACATTAGGGGCCAATCGCAAAACTTATAGCATTTTCTGATAGGAGGATTACTTTTGCGACACCTTGTACATAGCAAACTTCCTCTTTTGTCGAACATCATTTTTATGATACTACGAGTATCTTCCGAATTTCAAAAATTTTCAGCATGCTGCCAAAAAAAAGTGTTTTTTGTTTTTAAATTAATTTAAATAAATTTATTTTTAACTAATTTAATTCCTTACGAAATTCATTGGAATTGATTATTCTTTTCCAATTCAGTGAATTTAATATTTAACATAATTTCGTCTATTTTCTTGAACATTTTTTAAATATACAAATTTTTGACTAAAAAATTCAGAATTTTTAACAATTTCTAGTTTAGCGCACAAATAATAAATTACAAACGTAATGAGATATGTGAGATAAAAACCTTTCCATTTCCCTTTTTATAACTTCTTCATTATAAATATTCTGATGGATTTAGAAAAATTCCTTCAATTCCTTAACACATAATTTTAAATTAGCTTATTAAAAAAAGCTTAAATAAATACCATTCTAAATGGCATCTCAATCAAATAAAAATACGAAAAAAAATGTCATAACAAAATCCTTAAAATGGATATAAATTACAAATGTTAAAATAGGCAAACTCAGAAATCATTTGATAACGAGGAATTAACATATAAAATTTAAAATAAATCTTTAATTTAAAAAAAGAACAGTAAAACAAACTGTATTAAAAAAGCGATTTTCTTAAGTAGCGATTATGACACTTGATATGTCACAAATCATTGTTGAAATACGCCAAGGCAGAATGAGAAGTTATGATGAACATTACAAAAGGAAAATTTATATAGAGAAATAACAACCTACTTAAGATTTGTTTTTTTTTTCACTTTAAAAGAAATATTGTCTTAATATTAAAATGTATGCCTTGGATTTATAGAAAGTATAAAGTTCCTTACGCAGGCAGGGTTATTATAAATATTTCTTCTACATTTTCTTCGTTTTCATCTTGGGTTTGTGGTTTTAATAGTCATCATCGTTTTTGTTGTTTTATTTTATAATGTGTTTCAAAGCACTTAAAAGTCTAAAGGGAATATTTTTTGTTTGTTTGTTAATGTGTTGGTTAAAAAAAAAAATGAACGAGTAAAGTTGAATTTCATGTTTTTTATTATCATTTGATGAGGTCGAGATGTAGAGGAGGTTGGAATTGGAATATCACTGCCAGAACATGTGGTTGTATATTAAACAAAAAGTACTTTTGGTTGGCTGTTGACAATTGTCACAGATGGTTTAATTGTGGTAATTACACATAGTAAATCCTTAAGGATTCTATTTAATATTTTCATCTCATACAACTTTTTAACCTAAAACTTGCTAAACCACAAACAAACAAGCAAAAAAAATATGTGAAAATTACTTATATGTGTTGAACATTCATAAGTGAAATGTTTTGGTTGTTTATCGAACAGTAGTTTGGATGATGTTTTATATGGTAAAGTTGGAAGATGGTGTCATATTTTTTTAGAATTATATCATTTGGATTGAAATACAATGTATACCACTCTAAATTGTATCAAATTGTGAGAAAAATCTTGAAGAAAATATGATTTAATTTATTTATTGAAAATTTTTCTGACTCTGAGATATTTCCATCTCCGATTACTAACGTTTTACATCAAAAGTGGAAATCCCCCAGATTTTTGTTAGAAAAAAGGTTGCGAATTCGATCCCTAGCGACGGCAGCATCAATTCAAAAAAACAATATGTTTGAGTTTTTCTATCCCTCATATGTATCGCGACGTCCCGCTTATTTTACCGAAATAAATTAAAATAACAGAGCTATGAACTAAAAATCTTCAACAAGTATGCCAACTCTTCTTCAGATGACCAGCAACAACTGTTCTAAAATTAAGCATTTCGCTTAATTACAGTGTTGATATATTTTCAAAGCCCTTAAACTTTCGTTAACTTTCATCTCTCGTTTATCACTTTTCCAAAGTAAGCAACACATTAATAAGAACGAAGCATTTTCAGAGTGTTATTTCTCTTTAAAAATAAATCGTGAAAGTTAAATTTTCTCATAAGTTAAAGTGAGTTGAAGTTAATTTTTTTCATCTTTTAATAAGTAAAATTTATTTAATAGTTAAATTCAAATAACTTCTACTTATAGACCCCTTGAGTGATAAAGGGAGGCCTAGAAACCGTAGAATGTCCGAAATTTACATAATTTTAATTTATTTGTGTATAGAAAAGAAAAACATTTTACCAATATTGCATATGAATTGGATCCAAAGATGCCACCCATTTGTAATATCGAAAAAATTAGAAACACCTCCTGCTTCGCAGAAAAATTGACTGTTCCAAAGAAACGGTCGTATATCACTGATTGTTATATTCTCCATCGATAATTATACCCTTTGCTACTATGTGTAAAAGGTGTAAATTGCTTGTGCTGATATTTCGAACACCATACATACATTTTTAAGATCCATTTATTTTATTTATTGGGAAGAAGTTTTTTTTATTTTTTATTTATTTATTTCTTGTTTGTACGCTACAGGTTGTAAGTAGTAAGATATTTTGCTGAAATCTAATACGCTTATTCATTCGGACCAAGAACGAAGCCAATTGAATTTGTTTAGCATCGATTTATGTTTAAACTAGTGCTCATACGTACGAGAATAAGTGTCCACCTAAAAATTGGTTCCTTTTTTATATACTGTAGACCAACACTCAGGGGATGTACCTTTCTAATACACAGCATTGTGTTGATATCAAGAAATTAGGTTATGGTAAATAAACAATAGGGAGTAGTGTTTGTTGTCATATGACTTGAATTTCTCTGAATTGTTAGTGTCGAAAAATACATCTGCTGGGTATTTATTCGACATACGAATAAATAATCCGTTGTACGATTCAGTGGGCAATCGACCACAAAGGGATGTGATCTACTGAGCAAACGTGTGGAAATAAAAATATGAGTCATAACGAAAAGTTCACTTAACCCAACAGAACACTTTCAATGGTATTATTGATAGATAAGGGTAACATAACCCACATGCTGACATTGCTCCAATGAGTTAATAGCGCGAGATACCCTACTGTAATTGATGAACACCAACGCCCTCTCTCGAACACGGTTCAGAAGCTTCAAATTTGAATTTGAGACCCCAGCCGATATATGGGAGCTGTATTTAATTTTCGGTCGAATATATGTAAGTCATGCCATAGATTAGTTTGAAGATCAAGAGGAATGAAGTATTTCCTGCTCTGGTCGAGAAAGCTAACACACTTTAATGTACTTGAATAATATGATTTTTCCAGCGCTCATCACATATAATTCTTATTCCCAGAACCTAAAGAGCATCAGATTCCTCAATATTGATACCACCCATTTCTCAACAAACAACATTGGGTCTTGGGTGCATTAAAATCGATCCTATTCTCACGATCCCTTTCAGTGATTACTATATTATTAAGTCCTGATTAAGTGCGTCATCCATAATCTGCCTTTTGCCTTCAACCTTCACAGGGCTTGACCTATGATCGAAGGAATGTAAATGACAAATGTTGCTGTCATTTGCAAAAGAGTAGACAGGATTTGAAGTTTAACCGAGAAATTCTTTAAGAAAGATAAGTTAGAGGGAAAGAGAGAACGGAACTTTGTGGTAACCCTGCTTAAATTGGATGACACCCTATCTATAACAAACTCTTACAGTGCGATTCCTGATAAAACACGAAAACATCACTGACACCAAAAGTAATAAGCTTTGATAAGGAATTTTTACTAGGGAGGTTTTAATATAATATCGGCTGAGCCTGTAAGGTCCCTGAATATGATTTTTTGGTGTATCATATCAGATACACCAGATATATTTACGTGGATTTAGGTCAGACTTTGTTTTTGAACTGCACAAAGTTTTTATTTCTTTCGATTTTTTTTTTAAATAAGGATATGATTTTTTTAATATAAATTTTAATTGAAAACTATTAATACACTCAGAATATTATGTAGTTAACTGTTTGTAGTTTAACAAAAAAGTTTTCCGTTCCATTTAAAAATAAAGGAAGATACATTTATTTTTCAAAGAAATATCTATATTAACTTTTTTATACATTTATTCGAAATAATTTACTATCATTTACCGATTTTTTTCAGTTCCATTTATTTTTTTCATTTGTTTGAAATTCAATAAAAACTTACCCACAAAACGGAAACTTGTGGTTTATTTGTGTCCGTAACAGTTATTACAAATTTAAATTTTGTTTGCTGTCTGTTTAAAAAAAATTTTCAAAAAATTTCAATTTGTTTTTTTATTTTAATTGGTTGTATATATACAAAATTTTTCAATACAATTTACAAGAACTTCATAAACACACATACATATACAAATACATTCACACAAAAAGTGTTTATAGCTTTATATGCATACATACATTTTGTATTGTACGAGTATATTAAAAAAAAAACAAGAAATACAAAAACGGAAATAACTTCAAATAAATGAAAAAAACATTTATTTTTTAAGGATTGGTGGGTAAAATTTTGACATTTATTTTAACTGATTATATCAGTTGTTTCTTACGGATGTGTCAGTTGATTAATCAACATTTAAAAATAAATAACAAATGGCATTTAATTTAAATGAAAATTAAGTAGACCGGTTTTTAAATGAAATGTCATTTCTTTTAAATGATATTTTCAGTTATTTTAACTTACAAACTTTTTTAAGTGTATTTAAAAAATATTTGTTTTTGACATATCTTCGCTGACCTTGTGGATCGGCAACAGACCCCAATTGGGCGCTCTCATTTGGGAACCGTTGTTCTTTATCAAAGAAGACAGATTTTAAAACATATTTTTCAAAAGCTAATCATCAATTGAAGGAATCATTATAAAATAATTTTAAAGTATCTTCCTTTTTTGTTGGAAACCATTTATTTGGGAGAAAATGTCTGAAGTATTGAAGTTAAAAATTAGTATTTTACTTAATTTTGTATACCAGTGTCGAAATAAACTTCAATTCTACTTAAAAAAAAAAAATAAGTTTCTAAAGAATTTCATGCGGTTAAAATAAATCGAACCTACAGGTTTCCAATAAAGTTCATTTTAGGCGCCAACTACTGGCTGCCAGTAGATACATGAATATATATAATTTTGAATATTAATTCAATTCAAATGAGACTAAAATCTTTGGCGCATAATCATAGTTAAAATAAAGTATACCTTAGGAGTTCTTAAGTCGACTTTTCTTCAAAGTATACCTTAGGCCTACTATAGACCAGTAAAATTATATCTTAATCGTTAAAGTGTGCTTTGAAATTAAAACAAGCTGAAGTTGAATTTATACAATTTAACAACACTTACAACAGCTGTTTTCCGCCAAGGAAATGTGAAAGGAAAATTATACCAGTAAATAAACGATTTTGCATTATTTATATTAATTTAATAAATTTTTATTAATAAAAATACACTTTTCTCTCCTTTTTTTATAAATTTTCCTTTTCACATTTTGTAATTGCAGATCATTTATTTACACACTTTTCTTATTTTTCGGCTAATATAAAATCAAATGATCAATGTTGCCACTTGCTTATTTTCCAGTACAAAATATATGCCGGCATTTGGTACATTTTATTTGATACCCATTTAATGCCGGTTCAACTTAAAACTGACTAAAGTTTTGACTATAACAGCCAAAAAGATAATAACCGGTTTTTAATTTAAAGACGTTATTAAACAAAGCTGACTTTAGTGTTTGATTACGGGCCTTTGTTTTTATACCACTGTCTTTATTTATAATCATGACACCTTTTTTTAAATTTTATTCTTAATAAAATATTTTCTTTTTGGTTTTGTTTTATCATCAACATTCTTTTTAAAAGGGGGTGTGGTAGTAAATCTTATTTTATAAGAGTCTCCTCCTCCACCTCTTAAATACATATCTGCAGTAAAAAAGAGCGAAACAGCATATGTCGAGATATGCGGTTTTTGTTTGTATGCAGTTTCGTTATCACCGTAGTGGATTTTTTCTTGTGTATCAGAAATAAATAAATCAGAGCATAAAACTTTTTCCAAATACAATATAAGTATATGTTTAATAAATATAGTAGTATATCTGAGATAAGCCATTATTCTACAAGCTTGGACTTTTTAAAGCGGTATGTAAATATTGAATAACATCAAACAAAACCAACCGATTAACTGATGTGTGATTTTTTTTTTTATTTAATTTATTCCTTTACAATTCACTACTTTTGAATATAATATCAACCAAATGGTCGCCTGTATTGGCTACGACTACACTCAACAAAAAATTTATGTAATGGCATCTGAAAATTTTGCTGTTATTACGGGAAATTTTGATAATTTGAGCCCAGTGGTATTTTTTGCTAATATTGGCAACACATGCATGCTGAAGTTAATAGAAAAATTAGTAGCCGCTACTAAATTTTAGTATACTTTTTGTTAAGTGGAATTTAAAATCTGTTTGCTAAAATCGGCAAAAAATTTACTAATTATTATTAATATTAGTACAAAACTTAAATTTTTTTTTATCGAGCATCAATTTTTTTTTATTTAATTTATTTTTTCAAAAAATATTTTATACAAAATTAAAAACAAAATTTCTGTTTTGAAAAATATTTTAGTCAATTATTGTTTACTTTTAAGGTCAAATCTTAATTGTTTTTAGAACTGATTTTTAGAACTAAAAAAACCTTTTTAGTGCTATTTTAATTGGATGTCCTAATTTCAGACATGAGTCGGTATATTCACTTCCGATCCCTTTTTTAATCTATGTTACATTTTAAGGTAATTTAAGTGTGTAGGTGTAAGTTTTAATTATAAATAACATTTCCTTCAATATCCACTTTTTTAAAATTAGTAATTTTTTTTTGCTAATTTTAACAAATCGGCTTTCAAAAATTTGTAAAATGATTTCTGAAATTAGCAACAAAAATTTTTAAAAATTCTGTAAAAACTCTGTAATTTGTAAAATGTAAATAGCAAAAAGATTTGCTGAATAATAATTATTTTACTAAAAATCAGTACAGTGGGATTGAAAACCATTTACAAATTTTTTTACCAACTTTTTTTTTCTGAGTGTAATCTGCCCTTTTTACTTCATTTTCCATATCGATATATCTATGACTTCTGCACAAATGTTTGCCTTGAGCACGCTAATGGTCTGAGGCTTGTTAGCGTATACTTTGCTTTTTAAATAACCCCACAAAAAGAAGTTCGGTGGGGTCAGATCTGCAGTACTGGGTGGCCAATCAGTTTGTGACATCACACGTCCAGGGAATTTTTGTTAGAGAAACTGCATTGTTTGATTTGCAGAGTTGCATAGTGCAGCATCTTGTTGAACCCAGTAACCGTCCAAACCTTTTTCACGCATTTTCGAGCAGATATAAAGAGCCAACATCAACCGATATCGCTTCCCATCGACAGTTTCGTCTTCGCTGGAAAAAAATGGCTCAATGTGCATACAATGCATCTCGTATCAATTCTCCGCTCCCCAAAAGCAATTGCGCATGTTAACACCGTCACAGAGTGTGAAATGGGCCTCGTCGGTCATATCGTTGACCGTTGACTATTTCTGCGCTTTGTTTTGATTCAAATGTTAAGGTTATTAAATGTTACCATACCGGCAGAATATTGCTGGAGATATTTGCAAGAAAACAAATGTATCAAAATAATGTAGCAAAAATGACTTATGCTAGTTCGCCTTATTGTCGCAGATATATAAGTACATACACTCTCACTCATCCTTAACTCCCCACTAAAAAGGGTTAATTTTGTATTTAATTTTATACTTTAACCCTTTTTCCAGATTTTATCTTGTGATTGTGTATGTGTGTGTTATAATAAACGTTAATGCGTTAATGACAACTGCGTATAATTACAATTTTACTCATTTAACTTGTTCAACATGTTAATGTCTGTTGTAACTTCTTTATACATTGTGTGTGTGAGTGTGTGTGAATTTTTGTTGCTTTAATAGTATACTGTGTAATTATTTATTGTGACTTTTAATTCCATTGACTTCTGTGTATGAGTGAGTGTTCGTGTTGTTTATATTTACCTGTTCAGTTTTTTTTTTATTTTTTTGTTTTTTTGTTTAACCAGTTTAATGTTGCTGTTTATTTTCCTTAATTATGTTGTTTATGTTTTCTGTCATACTTACTCACATTTTTTCTGTTGTTTTATTATCCATTTATTTGTAATTTATTTGCCAAAATTAAGCTGGTTTTTCGGGATTTTTATTATAATTTTTTAATATGATTTTAAGGGTTTTTTTATTTAAATGAAATAAAAGAATTAACATGTCAAAATCTATAAGATGCTGGTAGGAAAATCTATATTTTGGGCTTGATATGACATGTTTATTGTTTTTTTTTTAAGTCATAAAATTAAATTATAAAGTTAGAGTATGCAAATTATGAGTTTTTCATGACTTGATTTATAGGTACTCTCTATGTTGAAATTTAGCCAACTTAAAACTGTACTCCTACTGTAAGTTCAGTAAATTTACCCACTGTATATGTAAACGAAAAAAAAACACACAAATTATGCGTAAATTGACATGTACATATTGTGGAAATATACATTACAAGTGCGTAAAAATAAAGTTTCAAAATTAATTTGTAAATTTACTGAATATGAATTTGAAAAATTTCAGAGCTCTTTTTAAGAAATCACTGAGGTCCATAAATTGTCTCCAAAAGGTAATCTCAAGATTCTGATGGCATAAATAAATTAATTTTGCAACTCATCATGTGTACTTTTGAATTTCTCTTGCGGCAACACTGATTCTAAATGCATTTTTATACCACACATATTTGTGCAAACAAAAACTTCCCCCTTCAATGTTTTTATTTTGATCAAACAATGATTTTTAATTTAAAAAAATCCAAACCAAAGAATAATATACAAACGAATAAAACCAATATTTTCCACATGGGAGAATTTGTAAGCAATTGCAATTTGCAGAAAAACAAAAGAAAAGCTTTAAAAATGTACAGAAATGAACACAAAACTCACACAATCAGAAATCGTTTAGTAAGAAAAATAATATAAAAATGCTTGTTGTCTCATATGTATAAATGGTGTGTGTGTGTGTATGTGGATAAATGTGGGTGTGAGTGTAAATTTTAAAATGCACCGCAATCAAGAAACAATCGACACTAGAAAACAAACGCATAATAGCTAAAATGCATGTGTATGAAAAGCATATACACTGAACGAATAAATGGAGTAGTATAACAGTCTTCCATGTTTATATAAACTTCGCTATATATGGTGGAATATAAATCTATATATCCAGTAAATATAGAATATATGTCTGTTGAAATGGCCATCACGGCCCGAAAAGGCAAGAGAGGTTGCTCATTTTACCTAGATTAATGTACATCCTTCCAGGCAATTTAGTATTGAAAATGAGCAAAATCGGTCCACCTATCTATAACAAACTCTTACAGTGGGATTCCTGATAAAACACAAAAACACCACTGACACCAAAAGTAATAAGCTTTGATAAGGAATTCTTACTAGGGAGGTTTTTATAGAACATCGGCGGAGTCTGTAAGATCCTGAACATGATTTTTTGGTGTATCATATCAGATACACTAGATATATTTACGTGGGTTTAGGTCAGACTTTGTTTTTCAACTGCACAAAGCTTTTATTTCATTCGATTTTTTTTAATATGAATTTTAATTAAAAACTATTAATAATTAAAAAATACTTGTTTTTGACGAATCTTCGCTCCTATTTGGGAACCGTTGTTCTATATCAAATAAGACAGATTTTAAAATATATTTTTCAAAAGCTCATCATCATTTGAAGGAATCATTATAAAATAATTTTAAAGCATGGTCCTTTTTTTGTTAGAAACCATTTATTTGGGAGAAAGTATTTCAGATGTTAAAAATTAGTATTTTACTTAATTTTGTATACCAGTGTCAAAATAAACTTCAATTATACTTAAAAAAAATAAGTTTTTAAAAAAGATTTTTTCATTTAATGTGGTTAAAATAAATCGAATATCCAGGTTACCAATAAAGTTAATTTTAGGCGCCAACTAACGGTTGTCAGTAGATACATGAATATATTTTATTTTGAATATTAATTCAATTAAAATGAGCTAATTAATATGACTAAAATCTTTGGCACATAATCAAAGTTAAAATAAAGTATACTTTAGGAGTTCTTAAGTCGACTTTTCTTCAAAGTATACCTTAGGCCTACTATAGACCAGTAAAATTATATCTTAATTGTTAAAGTCTGCAGCTAAGATAAATAAAATATTTTCTTATATTTTTTCATAACTCGCTTATATTCTCGTCAGAAGATTTTATTCTCCACTAATTTTTTCAAGCACAAAAATTGTTTTTCACCTTAAATAATTTTAGAGTAGCGTCGAGTGAATAAAATATTTTATGTTCAACTCAAAAATTTTCCTTTACCACTAATTTTTTTTTTTACCACAAAAATTGTTTTTCATCTCGAAAATGTCTGTTTCAGCTCAAATATTTTATTTACACATCCAAAAAAGTTTATTACCTAAACAGTTTTTTTTCACCTCCATAATTTTACTTTAAAGTTTTTATACAACATTACACTGCGGAGGACTTGGATGATAAAGTTTGTACTATAGTACTTTTTATGGTACTATTATAGCCTATATAGTACTATGATACTTCTGTGACGTATTTGGTACTTTTTACAAATGTTTCCCTTTTTAATTTTTGTATTTGAGACAACTTTCTGTGTTATTATTCCTTTTAAATGCTATTTTTATCGAATGTAACTTTTTCGGGGATTTCGTAATTAGTAATATAGTACGTTTTTTGACACAATTTAGAACCTCAAATATACCATAGTGCCTAAAAAGGTTAATGAAATAAATGTGTGACATTTCTAATGTCATATTAAAGTTGTACTTTCTATAACATTGTAGAGATCGGAGATATTTAGGGATATATTAGATTTAAAGAAGTTTCACTCGCTACATGGGCAGTTATATGAATACATATATAGGGTGGCGCAAAAATAACCTTCCGATGTTTTTTGACTGTAATTTAAAAAAAAAAATTAAAAACTTTGATTCTTCTTGTGGATTATTTTTTTTTGGTCTTTTAATTTTTTTTACATCAAGTCGAGAATATGATGTCATGTAAATGGCCGCCGCCACAGTTGTCATTTGAGCCCTTTTTATGGCATTTTCCATCACTTTGGCCAAAACTTTCGGCGATAGGTCCTCACATTCTTGACGAATATTGTCTTTAAGAGCTGCAAGAGTCTGAGGCTTGTTGACATAAACCCGCGACTTCAAAAAGCCCTACAAAAAGAAGTCTGGAGCGGTCAAATCAGGCGATCTTGCTGGCCGATGACTCCTCCAGCGAAAACAGCACTCCATACAGTGACTTTGAGCGGGTGTAATGGCTCTTTGTGGGTTACACGCGGATTTTCAGTGCCCCAGAAGCGTAAATTTTGCTTATTTACGTACCCGCTAAGATGGAAATGGGCCTCATCACTCATGATTATTTTTGATGAAAAATCATCTTCATTATTGCTCAAATAAATAGTCACCAATATTTCGCGTTCTGGAGCAGTGTAGCGTAACATTGTTTATTAATGTGTATTTCGCAGGTGTTTACTACACAAATGTCAAAACAGAACTGACATTAGGGGCCAATCGCAAAATTTATAGCATTTTCTGATAGGAGGATTACTTTTGCGCCACCTTGTATATCTTACCAATGTATAGATATAGAAAAAAAATTTATATTTATCGATGTCGGCAAAGGATTTAAGTTTAACCTTTAATAACCTCCTCAAATAAATTTTATTTCAAGATATGGTAAATTTTTTAATGAAAAAAATATTTAAAAATATAAAAAAAATCCATTTTTGGAACTTTTAAGTTGGAAAAATTCTATTCTTAATTAGACTTCTAAGGAATTCAATAAATTTATATAATTCGGTGTGATCAAACAGTAAACACAATCATTAGGACTTCAATCGATTTCCTTTACATTCTATTTACAATTTGGGAATTCAATTGATCATTCTTTTTTTGAGAAATTTGGAAATCTCATTCAATATCTAATTCGATTGAATTCGATTTACAAAAAAATACAATATTTTATTTTGTTACAATAAATTTAATGACTTCAAATACAAAAAGAAAACATTAATCGGGAAAAGTGAAAAAAGCTCATATTGAAAAATTAACGAAAACTCAAAAAAAAAAAATTCGATATCAAATCAAAATCGCTAAAATTGAAAAAAAATCGTTCAAATTAAAAAAAACCCTCAAATTTTGTAAAATCGCATAAATTTAAACAATCACTAAAATAGGAAAATAAAAATACCTCAATGAAGAAAATTAGAAAAAAAATGTTCTAAATTAAATATCGCCAAATATAGCCCTCTATCTCTCTCTCTCTCTCTCTTTGCAATGAATAGTTCCCCAGATAGACGCGATCTAAAAATCCAGCCAAGCCAAAAAGTTTTTCTCTAGCGCTTTCATATTTAAACACGTTTTTATTTAATTTTTTTTTTTTCATTTTGGCGGGTTTTTCAATTTTGGCGATTTCTACCAATTTAAGCGATTTTTTCAATGTAAGGATTTTTCAAATTTAGAAGTTTTAATAATTGTATCAATTTTTTTTTTTGTATTTTAGCTATCTTTTCCAATTATAGTTTTTTTTTTGGGTTCTGCCACTTTTTGAAATTTTAGCGTTTTCTTAATTTTTTCCTTTTTTCGATTTAAGAGACTTTTTCCAGTTTTGGAGAGTTTTTACAATTTTATCAACTTTTAAAAATTAAATCGATTATCTATCTATCGATTTAAATCAAAATCAAAATCAACAAAATCTAATAAATACTATAGAAGCTCTTTTTATAATGGCATTTACTTATTTCTATTTCTACTATGAGTTTTTTACTGTGTACATTTTGCTGTGTTTGTTGTTGATTGCTTTGCTTATAAATGGCAGACAATGCTTAGAAAGGATAACAAGAAACTAGAAATAAAAAGAGAAAGTTAAGTAAAGTTCAATATCCACTAAAAACTAAAGCTGATAAAGAGTCAAGGAAAGTGTAAGAGGAAAAACTTGTTCAAGTGTGTGTGTGTATATGTGTGTATAACAAACAATTGTTTAGAGTGTGAGTGTAGCACTTATTGGTTACACTATGAAAACGTTTAAAAAATTATTCCCATATGTGTATATACTAACTATTGCATTCTTCTTTTTTTCTTTTACAGCAATTTTTTCGTTTCAATGTATTTTACTTTAGATAAACAGAAAGCAATCAAAAGTCATCGTTTGATTTTTTTTTTATTTGTGGCACAAAAGCCTGGAAAGAAAAACTATGAAAATATAGTACCAACATACAATTGTTGGTAGAAAAACTCTTAGCAAAGATGCCAATTGACTTTGTAGCGTAATAAGTAGGATGAGTGTCTAAACATCAATTGTAGTTGTGTACGAGTATGTAAAGAGTTGTCTATAGGTAACAATTTTCCAATTTTTAACAAAGTGTTCGTTCAACAACATCAACAATAATGAAGACTATGATGATGTTGTGTCTATATACGGAGATAGAAAAAATAGTCATCTCCCTGTTGTAACTTTAGATTGGTTGCACAAATTGTTATCAAGTTTCTTTGTGCAATAACAGCAAAATTAACAACAGCAACAACAGTACGTATAGTTGCATCATCATCAAAAACAATCTTTGGTTTGACTTTTGAGATTTGTTTTGATAGACAACAATTCTGGTTTTTAGATATTTGGGGAGTATGTGTTTCAAATGTGGTTTGATTTTTGCTTTATTATCCAAAAATTGATTTTGAACGGTTTTTAAGTGTAGATCAAGAAATGTTAATTTAACCCAATACCGGCCAGAACATATTTTCGAGTTAGATTCTGAAGTTTGGTGGAGGAGTTTTATGTGAAGTCCCTAATTCAAAATCCAGTAAAAATAACATTTTTTGATTTTTTGGCTGAGACGGATATTGTTCTCGTTTTAGTTAAACAATTTTCAAGCTATGTCTCCACCATATAGACCTACAACCGGGTCTTACTGTACGCATGTGTTCATAGAACGCGACAAAAAAAATTAAATTGCATAGCACACGGTGATGCTTAATACACCACTGGCCGGTAATAGGTTAAGAATAACATGAATAATATTGTACACATAGAACAAATGGATTAAATCAGTTTCTGTAATCAAATTATTAGGTTACGACTACTTAGCAAAAAAATAAACACGATTTTAAAAGCAAAGCAGAAATAGAAGCGCATTTTTAGCGCTTATCTCTTTTTCTAATAAAAAATCGCACACAAAAATTTTGACTTTAACCCAAATAAACGATGTACTACTTTTTATTTCATTTTTGGAAGCAGCTTCTTTTAGTGCGGGTATATGAAATGACTTTTAGTACTACAATTTAATAAAGATCATTAATACCAAGATCGATGCATATTTTAACGCGAACAACTTTTTCACAAAAAAAAAAAAAATATTTTAATTCTGTCCCGTTATGATAATCAAATTTCAAATAATTTATAATCATACTATACACTCAAAATATTTTTACAGTAACTTCTTGTAGTTTATTTAAAAAGTTATCTGTATATTTGTCTTTGAATGATACCCTGCTGGAAAATAGGGGTCAGTTGGGAATTGGCACCTGTCCCGTAATAGATGAAAATATGACCTGTTCCGAAAATACATACCACGAGATAGGTGAAAATAGGACCAGTTTCTTAAGTACCTACCACATGAACAGTTTAAAAGTAGATATCAAGTGATGGGTCTGAAAGTACCAGTCCTGTGGTAGATGAAAACAGGATTGATTTTAAAGTACCTATCACGTGATCGGTATAAAAAGTCTCTATCATATCTTGGGCCTGAAAGTTGAAGTCCCGAGATAAGTGAAAACAGTACCGTTCCTTAAAAAACTTATCATAGAATGGGTTTAAAAGCGTCTATATGTGATGAGTTTGAAAGTACGAGTTCCGTGACAATTTCCTTGTGGTTGGTTGTTGGACAAGCCCATGTAAAAGTGGCCGGTCCTTTTCATATAAAAAAACCGGTACCGTGACCGATTCCTATCTTAATGAACTGGTCACGTGACGGGTCTTGGGATAGGTCCTTTTCCCGCAGGGAAGTTACAAAGAACTATATATCTAAAAATTTTTTGTACATTTATTTCAAAAATAAATTCCACATAAATATCAATTTTCTGTTACAGTTAAGATTTTCTTTTAAATTGGATTGTTAAAAAAAATAAATTTTGTATTTTTATAGGTAATTGTCTGATAGTTAAAATAACCAAAATAAATGAAAAGTGATGTATTTTTTCAAACTTTGTAGTTAACTTTTATGAGATCGAAAAACCGAAATATTTGTTGTTAACAGTTAAAATCAATGAAAACTCATTTATTATTTTCGGATATCGTCAGTTAATTTATTAACATTTAAAAATAAATTAAATGTTCTTTTGATTTAAATGAAAAGCTAGTAGAGCGGTAGACACTCAGCGGCAAAAGATTAATAATATTAATGAAACTGTTTCATAAATCGTTTGTCATAAATTCTTCATCTTGAAACCTTATATGAAAACTTCAAAAATATGATAAAGTGTTTTATAAAATCTTATGATAAATGTTTCATTAATCCTCATTATTTAATGAAAAAAATTCTAACAAATTATTTATTTCGGTTCTCAGTAATTTTGCATTTTTATTCACATAAATATTTTCAACAAACGAATTAAAATTAAAAAAACCTTATCCCACTTCTTAATAAATATCGATGAAATTTCTTCATACACTCACCAAAAAAAGTCTGTAATGGCAACTGAAAATTTTGCTGTTATTACGGGAAATTCTGCTAATTTGAGCCCAGCGGTATTTTTTGCTAATCTTAGCAACACATGTCTGCTGACGTGTAGTACAATGAAATTAGTAGAAAAATTAGTAGCCGCTACTAAATTTTAGTAGACTTTTTGTAAAGTGGAATTTAAAATCCGTTTGCTAAAATCAGCAAAAAAAATTACTAAATACTATTAATATAAGTACAAAGTTTTAGATTTATTTTTTTTTATCGAGCATCAAAATTTTTAATTATATTTTTTAAAAGATGTTTTATACAAAATGAAAAAAAAAGTTAAAGGCTTAAAAATCTTAAAAATTCTTAAAACACAAACGAATTTATCATTTTGTTTTAATTTATCTTTGACATGATCCCTTTTTTAATCCTATGTAACATTTTAGGGCAATTTAAGTATGTATGTATAAGTTTAAATTATTAGAAATAACATTTCCATCAATATCGACTTTTGTAAAATTAGTATTTTTTTTTTGCTAATTTTAGCAAATCGGTTTTCAAAAATTTGTAAAATGATTTCTGAAATTAGCAACGAAAATTTGTAGATATTCTGTAAAAACTCTGAAATTTGTAAAATGTAAATAGCAAAAAGATTTGCTAAATAATAATTTTTTTACTAAAAATCAGTACAAAAATAGTAAATTGGGATTGAAAACCGTTTACAAATTTTTCTACTAACTTTTTTTTCTTAGTGTAAATATGAGGAAATTTTTCAAAAATCTTTATTATATTTAAGAAAGTTTACATTAAGAAGCAGCTTAATCATATTGTTATGGCAATATGCTCCTTGTATATTAATCATATTAATAAAGTGCTAAATTGGACGAAAATCTATGAAATTTTTCATTATACATATGAATTTTTTCATCATATCCATCAAGTTGTTTATAAATATAATGAAGCTTTTCCCAAGTATTTTTAGGAACATTTAAGCACACAGAAAAATGGATTTTTTTCAACATTTTACGAAAAAAACCTTCGTAGTTATTTTTTCGTAGAATATACGAAACTTTCGTATATTTTACGAAATTCAAATTAGCCAAGAATTGACAAATACTACGAAATTTTTGTTGGTTTTTTTATATGTTTATTTATATATTTTTTAATAAATTAACTAGTTTTAGATTTTTCAATAAAACTTAAAAAAAATTTAAATATTCTTTTAAATACAAAATAATTTTTCGGTGTAACAGTTCAGAATTATCAGTTATTGCATCTTTAAATCAGACGTTCCATCACCACAAAATTTAATTTTTTACCTTAAATTTTTTTCACTTCAAAAATTGTTTTCTTAGGCAGAAAAGTTTTTTAACTCAAAATTCTGTTTTTTTATATAAAAAAATCGTTAAAAAAGTGTTTCACAATTTAGCACATCTTAGCATTAGGCCCGGACTATGAGATTACTGATTCCGACTACCGTTACGAATTCAATTTTATTTAAAAAGTAATAAACAAAGTTTGTTTTTGGATAAAGAATCAGTTTAAATACACAGATATATATTTTTTAACTATTTGAATCAGTCATTTAAAAAAAACTATAAAAATATGGACTTTCAGTAGAAGGTGATATTTTCCGTTATATGTAAAAATTTTATGTTTTCTATTTCTAAAAATATAAATTCTAATAATTCCTTTTCAGTTTTTTTTACCAAAATAGTTGTTTAAATAGAAAATTATTTCAATATGAATTACAAACAAATTTTCACATGCATACAAACATAGAAAATAAAAATATGAACCTATATGAGTTTGTATTTTGCAATTACACATACACTCTAATAAATTTTTGTTGAAAACTACTATTTTTAAAGGCGGTGACCTGTTACCTACTATAAATTGGGCAAAAATAGGCACAATGTTTAAAATCAAAATATATAGACACGTTGTGTTTAAAATTGATATATACAATGCGTCTAAAAGTAGATCTTTAATTGTATTAAAAATGTTTAGGAACATTAGAATTTAGTTTACATTTATTTTTTATGTGTTTTAAAAGCCATATTAAATGTGTATATATTTATATACATAAGAAATGTTTTTTTTTTAAATAGTGCACTTAAAATCCTTAAAATAAAACAAAATGCATTTTCAAAAAAAAAAAACAAGTAAAAAAGGGCTAAATTCGGCTGTGCCGAATCTTTGAATACCCTCCACCATAGGGGCTGAAGATGATATACGTATCAGAGAACTGCAAAATCACCTTTTTTCTTGATTTAATCATACACAAAAATTCTTGTTCACTTTTAATAATTCAACAAAATTCACTGTAGAATAAAATCAGCATCCGTCCGATATATATACACTCACAATATTATTTCCTTAAAAACAACTTAAAATACATATTAAATTAATCGAAAATGCAATCAAAAAGAGGACTACTGATTTTTTATTATATTCAACCCATTTTGTTGTTTACTTTCAATCATTGTTTAGTAATCGACAAAAGTAAAAACAATAGAAAGTCGTGCGATTTTTATATAGGAAGAATTCTTTGGAATAGTGGAAACTCCTTAGAATTAAGGTTTTTTCCATAAAATAAAGTCATGAAGATTTAAAAATTCTCTTCAAGAAAAATGTCCTCAGTATATGGAGATTTTTCCGAACTTTTTCCTACAAAAAATTTCAGATTCAAAATAAGTTTTTTTATAAAAAATTTTCAAATTTCTCAAATTGTTACCTTATAAGTATTTTTGTATAGATAAACAGTAATATTTCGCGAATTTATTGTTTTAGAAAAGCTTGTAGATTCTGAGCAATTTTTGCTATAAAACCTTTGATTCTAAGGAGTTTTTCCTAATAAAGTTCCCAATATTCTGAGCGGTTTTGCATATCGCATATGATTCTGAGAATTACTTATTAAGAAAACATTTAAATATCAAGTAATGTTCTCAAAAAAAAGGCCCAGCTCTGAAGAATTTTTCTTACAAAAACACTCAGATTCTGAGGAATTTTTTTCCTTCAGAAGAATTTGTGAATCTTAGAAAACTTTCATATTAAAAAATAATTATAATTATGATTTTTCTTCCGGATATAATTATAATTTTTCTACCGAAATAATTCCTTAGAATTTTAGAAAGTTGCTTAGAAAAAAATTATTCACCAAATTGTATAGTTTTGTTTAGGAAAATTTCCTCAAATTCTCTCATTCAGAATTATTTTCCAATAGACAAGCCCACGGATGATGAGAACTTCTCTTGTAATAAAACCCTTAGATCTGACCACTTCTAATATTTCAGGACTTTTTGCTCTAGAAATAAGTCTCTATACACTGTTATTGCAGCATGCAATAATCCGCATCTGCTTCACACTAAATATTTTTTAGATACATTCTGCAAAGAAACTTTAAAAATTATAAACATTTCTAATATAATGCCGTTTTAGTTACTAACTTTTTATTATTTCTTTCAATTTTTTGAGTTATTTCCGTTTGGTCCTTTTTTTCTATATTTTTGCTTTAAAAACTAAACTCCTCTTCAAATGAATTAATTCCGGAAAATTTAATTTTTTTTTATATTTTGACATTTTACTTTCTGCCTACTAACAATATTTAGACACAATTTGTGTAATTTTAAAACTTAAATGTTTATAAACTTATAAACATGTATACAAACATGGAAAAACTATATTTGTGCGTTTTTTGCTGACAAAAGTGTCTAAATAAAATTTGTACAGATTTTGTGTCTAACGTTACGCATTTTGTGCAATGAAAACCTACATTATGTATAACAATAATTTTACATGCCTTTTTTAGAGTGTACAAATAAAAAAACTTCAAAATTTGAATTTAATAAAAAATCAGTAGTCCTCTTTTCAATTATATTTTCTTTTAATTCAATAGGTATTTTAGATTTTTTCTTAAGAAAATTAGCATATTCCAATTATGCGATGGTTTTTATACCCTTCACCACAGGTGGAAGGGTATATATAAGTTTGTCATTCCGTTTGTAATTTCTACAATATTGATCTTAGACCCTATAAAGTATATATATTCTGGGTCCTTATGAAGAGCGAAGTTGATTTAACGATGTCCGTCTGTCCGTCTGTCCGTCTGTGTGTTGAAATGGATTTTCCGAAGAACCCAAACATGATGAGGACTTGATTGTTATTGTGATCCATTTCTGTTTGCTATTGAAAATCAGATAGATCGGTTAATAAATGGCTGAGATATTAGAAAAAAACCAGGACTACCTCTAATTTTTTCCATAAAATCCCTTTGTTTAATATGTATGTAGAATTTTACGCAAAACAAACACATATATTTGTTGAAATTCTTTTCTTTCATCTCCACCTTTTATACACAAACAACAAACACATACAAAGATTTGTCATTTAAATAAAACCAAACAAATCTCTAATGAGCGAAGACTTTTTACATATGTACCTTTATTAACGATGATTTTGTGCGAGCTTCAATAGCTCAGTTGTCTAGACGCTATGTCACAAATACTTTTTTTCTCTAAGGCCGCGGGTTCGAATCCCGGTCAATTCACTTTTTTTTGTACATTTTTTTTTTATTTTCTTAAGACTTTTTTTTTGTTTATTTTTTGTTTTTTTTAACATTTAATAATTAATTTATATAAAATTTTATATTAATAATTAAATAATCCATAAATAGGCTAAAAATATCAAAATTTTTATAAAAACCCTCTGATACAAACAAAATACAAACGTTTTTATTTCTATTTTTTGCTCCGATTTAAAATAATTTATAAACAGATTTTTAAACCATTTTATTTCTTATATATTAAGAAAATTTTATACATAATTTCTCTTTTGAGTGCAACTATTTTAGATCATAACTTATAATAATTTATGAAAAAAAAAAAAATTTTATAAACTATTTTCCTTCAAATTTTTAAAATTAAGCTAAAGAAATTAAAAATATATTTTTAATAAAAAAGCGAAATAAAATCCCAAATGCAAATTTGCCAGCTAAATCAAATGTTTTTATAGAAATAAAACACATGCAGTTTTAGTGATTTCTTTTAACGATTTGTTGAAATTCTTTTCTTTCACCTCTTCACCTTTTATACACAAACAACAAACACTATTCTAGAGCTGTAATATGACTTATATAGCAAAAGATCGAAAATCTTTAGTATAACATATTTGCTGAAAAAACTCGGAAATATCGGTTCAGATACAAAAAAGTTATGCCCAAAACATAAATTTTTTTTAAATACCTATTTTCTGGAACCATAAATCTTCCAGAGTCCAAGTTTTATCACCAAACTAAATGGTTAATTTCCTCTTAAAGGCGTCCGTATATAAATCTGTACTTTCCATATATGTCCATATATAAACCTCTGTTTTTTCCCAACCATGGTGAAGGGTATATAAGATTCGGCATAGCCGAATTTAGCCGCTCTTCCTTAATTTTTTTTAAAAAAAATCATTCCAAATTTTGTAATAAATTTACGGTTCCTGTGTCTCTAGCCTTAGATGTTTTGAATTGTGAAAATATTTGCAAGAATTAGAGAAATTTGTTAAATAAAGCAGCTAACTTAAATTTGTATTATGGCGCTAATTCAGAAACTTTGTCCCAAAACTATAGGGTGCCATGATAAAAATAACTTTTATAACGCTATATGTACTGTCGATTTTGCTCATCATACTTCTAAAACTAAAATAAAATTTCCTCTGTCAAAAATTGTTGCCATTAATTTTTTTAAAGAATCCTTAACAAAACTGGCACGTTTTTATAAATTCCACATAATTAACTATCAAGACTCAAATACCTTTTCCACAAGTATCACTTAAAATCAGTGAAGCTGAAAAAGGGAAACCTCAAAACAGATTCACGTGTAATGTCAAGTGTTATTATCTTGTTTATATAAAAAATAGTTTGAAACTTACACAGTATAAAGAATCAAAGGACGTATAGCTGTCAAAATAGATGAAACCAAAAGAATTTGTTTACAAACAAACCCCTAAAAAAACATTAAAAAATTATGGATTATTTTTACAAATCATTATTACATTAAACATTCTGTTTTTTAAGTAAAGTAAATATTTTGAACCCATTTTACAAGTAAAAACAAATAGAAAACTATAATCATCGGCTTTTTGATATGAGAAGTGTGTCTGTGTGTGTCTATTCAAATAAGAACCATTTTTATTTAAACAAATGAAGTTATACAAATAATACAAAGTTTGTTTATGAAATTATAGGCTTTTATGAGTTGTTAAGAAAAATAAGAGGGAGTAACACAAATGACCGTATGAGCAACACAATACAAATTTTTTTAAGTATTTAATGGAGTTACAACACTACTCAGAAACTTAGTTAAATGCTAAACGAACCATGTCAGGACATACCACCACAAGTACCAGTACCAAACCATTCAATGACACGCCCACTTATCAACAATTAGTTTATCCAAAATGTAACATTGTTACTGTTTTTTTTTTTTTGTTCAGTTTCATTAAGAAATGATGCATAATGCACGAGGGGTTTCAATATTATAATTTGCGTGCTTTTCATATATGTATTTTGTGGTCTCCGGTAATGGGGTTGTTTACAGTCAAACATAAAATAACTAACAGTCAGTTAGTCGTCCATCCATAGCAAACACGCGCCTACAAACATATTTTTACTTTAGCGTGTGATAATTATTTTTCATATGCATGCCACGTGCCAATAACTTCACTGTTGCAACATATTATTTTTTTTTTCCTCTCTACATTTTAGCAGTTTGCAATGCGTGTGTTAGTATTGTATTAAACGCAACATCTTTTACAAGTATCTATTTCCGCATTTTTACATTTTTAAGGGTTTTCCTAATTGTTTGATTTGTATGTTCCTCATTTGTTTGTGCTTTTTTTTCTTCTCAGATTTATTACAAAATATTTGCTAAATGATGTATTTATTGATTTAAAGGGGTTCATGTAGTGGAGAGAGCGGGTGTAAGGGAAGAAAGATTTTTGTATATAAACACTCGTATTTAACAATATGTTTTTATGCTGCCTCAAGTGGTAAATTAAGTACCCACTTGTTATAGGTAAATATTGTTAAAGTTCATACTTTTTTATAATTATTTTTTTCTACTTTACTTGTAATAATTTCCCACTGTAGTATTTTATTAATGAAGTTTGCACTTTTTTTAAAAATAATTTGAGTAAATATTACAGACGTTCTTTTAAAGGAATCGTGGGAATTTTGATGTTGAGCAATTAGGCTGAATGAAATTGTGGTTGATTGATTTAAAATATATTTGTATCATAATTTAAAGGTCAGCATACATTTGTGGTCAACATCTTAAGCTTTCATATAAGATATAATATGGTATAGTGACCTTATAAACCCTGCAGTTATTAGAAGACACTTGTGAAATTTTGATCATTAAGGACAATTTTGCTTATTTTTGATTTGAGCCATATGCCAAAAAGTAGTTATCGAGAAAAACTATAAAAAAGGTTTACATTTTCAATTCTAGATGTCATAAATATTATACAAGATATCGATGAAAAAGGGGTCCGGAATCTGAATAGGTCTCTTAAATACCTTTTATTTGACACCTAATTTATCCGCTTTTATTTTTTATTAATATGCACAAAAAGACATTTTGTAAAAAGGGCAGATATAAGGCAACATTTTTTGTCAGATAAGAAAACGGTATTAATCACTGCTCGAAATTGTCGAATCATTTGCGGGAAGTTTTGCTTTATTTCTACAATTTGAAAAAAAGTGCAGCTGAAGCACATCGATTTCTTACCGAAGCTTATCATAAACATGCTCCATCCAAAAGACAGGAAATTGGGTACCACACGAGTTTAAGACCATTTTGCATGCACGAAGTGCTGCTTGAACGCCATAAAAAGAAGTAATTCTTGCATCGAATTATTACTGGCGATGAAAACTGTATTCATTACGACAACCCAAAGTGCAAGAAATCGTATGTGAAGCTTGTCCAACCAGGCAAACCAATGTCAAAGCCGAATATTTTTGATGATACCATAAGCTGTTAAAATCGGGCCAGACGATCACAGGGGGCCTGCGCCGAACAAACTTAATTTCTTTGAAGCGAACACTGGCCGAAAATTCCATCATGACAACGCTCGGCCACATGTTGCAAGATCGGTTAAAAACTATTTAGAAAATAGTGGTTGGTAAATTTTGCCTCTCGCTTTATAGTTCGCACCTTGTCCTGTCCGACTAACATTTGTTTCGTTCGATGCAAACCGCTCTCACTGGAATACGATTCATTTCAAAACCGGGTATCCGAAATTTGATTGATTATTTCTTGGCTTAAAAAGATGAGTAGTTCGTTTGGCGCAGCATCCATATATTGCCAGAATAAATATACAAATGGCAAAATGTCATAGCTAACGTTAGACAATATTTGAATAAATTTATTTTCTATGAACAAAAGTTGCCAAAAAATCCCGCATTTTTAAGTTACACATTCAATCAATTTAAATATTTTATTTGGTTTTTATAAATTTAAATCATAATCAAACCCTTAAACAAATCGGGGTTAATACAATATATCATTTATACCCTGTAGGAAGCCTGGGGTCAAGCGTCTACAAGTCACCACTTTTGTCGACTATTTTGGGTGACTTTTTGGTGACATGTCCACAAAGCGTCTATACTTTTTACATTCCTTTTTTGCAGCTGCAAAGCTGTGCTTGTTCTTGATTTTTTTATTGTTTTATTTTGTTTAAAATACATGTGTACAGCTGCATGAAGAATTAATTTTTTTTATAAAAAATTTAAAGAAAAATTAATTTAAAAGGTAAATATACAAATTTGAACGAAATATATAATGAGCAAAAGAAATTACAAAGAACCTGTAAAAAACAATCCATTTTGTATAAAAATAACAAGAAAGAGGCAACAATTTTTAGTGAAAGTTGCAACTCTAGAGATTTTGTGGAGCTAGAGATTTTGTGGAAGCCTGTGAAAGATTTTGTGCAGTCTTTTGATGATTTGTCTACTCCAAAATTGAATTTGCACGAAAATTTTTTTACTTGAAAGAAATTTATAAAAAAAAATGTATAAAAAATTAATAAAATATCTAATATAACAAAATAAATGCACCTGTTTAATCTTATTTCCTTCCTAGTGTGGAAATCTAGTAAAAAAATCCAAAAGTATAGACTAGAATTACTAAAATGTACTAGTGAATCTCTGGTTCCAATGTCAACACCTAGTCAATAGTTGTATAGATTCGCAATGACACGCACATGTTAAATGACTACAGCATAATTAGTCAGTAGTACTGGTGACAGGGTATATACTCACATTTTCCAGATACACATATTTTTGGTGTACATTTGTTTTGTGTATGTATGCATGGACAGATAGTAACAACAATTTTTCATGGTTGCATATATTATGTCTTAGAAGAGTTGTAGTTTTATTGATATTTTTGTCTGTACTACATTTAGGCAAGCTAAAACATGTACTTCCTGTTTTCTCTGATTTTGCTAGCAAAAAAGCATTGTAAAAAATTTGTTGAAAGTTAGTTTATTGTCGAAAAAATATAGGGCTATAAAAAAAAGTACTCATTATTTTTATCAAATTTCTGGTTTAATTGGAAAAGTTGAACTTTGTCATTTAAGAATGGAACACAATATCATTCATATGACTACCCAACTGGGCTATTTGTCTTCGAAAATTACCAAGGAGCCGCCGTTACCGTCAACGGTGATGGACGACATTTGGTTTCAACAAGACGGGGCCATATGTCACACAACCAACGCAACCATCGATATTTAACGCACTGTTTTTGAAAATCGAATAATCAGTCGAAATCGTGATGTCAATAGTCCGCCTCGGAGCTGTGATTTGATCCCTTTGGATTATTTTCTGTCGGGAGCCATTTAGAATAAATGTTACGCAAAACATCCAGAGACAATTAAAGGGTTGAAACATGACATCCAAGTTGCCTCGTAAAATGACAGGTCCTTTTTATATAAAATAACCTGTCCGAGAACATTTCCCAATGGACTAGTCTCGTGACATGTCCTATGACAGGTTCGTCTTCCACAGGGAGTTTATAGAAATTATTGTTTTTGGTAGAATTATATTTGGTTTTGATGTTACTTTTATTTAAGAGGTTTTTTTATAGCACTTAATTATTTAGAACCTCACAAATCAGCTGTTTCATAGTTAAAATACGAAGTGTATCTTGATTTTACTCTAATTTAGAGATTGAAGCATTTAATATTGTGTTTTATATTCCCGTCAGAACATATGGAATTTAAAAAATAAAATCTTGCCTAAAAGTTAAATAAGTGACAAAAAATAGCTGTTCACTCGAAACCCGCTGAAATAAAACGCTACACTTACTAAATAAAAAAAGGAATTCCTACATTTATAAAATTTTCAATCCATAACTTGTGCTAAATAAAACCTTAAAGTTCAAAGGTTTCAGATTTTCAGATAAAAAGCGCAAATCGTAGATCAATTTTGATTTAGCTGATACATTCCAAAATTATTTTTTGCATTTAACTTGTGTACACTCCATGCCTTAATGAAACTTCTTCAAAGGCCGAATTCGATTCACCCTAATAAGCATTTAGTGCGTTAAATGTGTTAAATTTTTTTATCGTAAAACCAAAACCTTTTTTAAGCATAACTAACCTTTAAATTACTAAATAAATATCCATTCTTGAAATACTAATTAGTTAAGATAAGAAAAATCCAAATATAAGTACCAAAAGCTATTAATAAACAAAATGGTTTCTCTGTTAACTAAAACGCATTTAGAGCATAGATGAAAACAAAACATACACTCACAATATATTTTTCGTTACCGACTGTAGTTTACTTAAAAAGTATTTATTTATTTATTTATTTATTTATTTATTTATATATTTTTTCATTTATTTATTTATTATTTATTTATTTATTTATTTATTTATTTATTTTATTTATTAATGATATAATTACAAATTATATGTTACCGAGCACTAGCAACAAAGACCTTCGGCTCGTTGTAGCGAAAACAGACCAGAGCCTCTGGTGGGAATTGAACCCACGACCGCCGCACTGATAAGTTAGCACGCTACCCACTAGCCTACCGGGGCGCTCTACTTAAAAAGTAATACGTAAAGTTTGTTTTTAAATAAAGAATCAATTGAAATTCTTAGAAATATATGATTTAAGTATAAGTCATTCAAAAAACAAACTATACAAATTTACAGACATTCAGTAGGAGTTGATATTTTCAGTTAAATGTAAAATTTTATGTTTTCTGCTTAAAAAATAGAAATTTATATAATTCCTTTTAGTTTTTTTTACCAAAATAGTTTGTATATATAAAAAATTATTTCAATAAAAATTACAAGAAATTATTTAAATATACATCCACACAAAGCCAATAAAAATATATACATACGCGTGTGTTGTGTTCTGTTTTGTAATTACATACAAATAAAAAAAACTTTCAAATTGAAAAACAAACCACAAAAGTAGTTTTTTCTAACTTTTTGTCAGTAAAAATTTGATGGTTATTTTAAACGACTATCTATTGTTTTTACTTTTGTCGATTATTAAACAATGATTAAAAACAAACAACAAAATGGGTTGAATATAATGGAAAATCAGTAGTCCTCTTTTTGATTGTATTTTCGATTAATTTAATATGTATTTTAAGTTGTTTTTAACGAAATAATATTGTGAGTGTACTTACATACCAAACTGTACAATAACTAATTTAATACAAAATCCTAAAGATGACTGTAAAGTAGTAAAGCTTTTTTATAATACAAAAGATAGCAATTCCAAACCACCACAGCTCAAATCTGTTGTATTAGCCAACTTTAACAGTCAGCCAACCAACCAAGCAACAACACACGAACAACTAAAGCTAGCACATTGGACCCCAGGGAGTTGCTTTCAAAGAGCAAAACAAATAGAATTCTCTAAACACAATTTCAATAAATATATTTTTGCATTAAGAATAGTAGAAAATGGCTAAACGAGAAAATTGCTTTCAATGTTTTGTTATGCGCTTATATAAAATTTAGATTAGGGGGACATATATAATATAATGTGCATATTCTTGGAGTCTCTTGTTGTATAGAAGGTTTGGTGTTGAACGCAAGTTTGTGCAAAAAGTTTGTGCGAATAGCTTACAAATGGACAACACTCATGGTTCTCATCGTCGTGCTATGTGTGCCGATGAGAATGTGGCTGATGTTTCCGAAAGTGTTCTTAACCGTCCAAGAACATCGACGCGCCAACGATCATGATTAGAATTTTGCACAAAGATCTCAGATTATTCGCTTACAAGGTCCTGTTGACTCATCAATTGTGGGCAAACGACCATCCACTTCGTTACGGTTTCTCAGTTTGGGCAAAGCTCCAATCAGACATCGAATTTGACCGAAAAAATCATATTTTCTGACGAGGCGCATTTTCATCTAGGCGGCTATGTCAACAAACAAAATTGTTGAATCTGGAGATCGGAAAACTCGTCATTGTCGAGAAGCCAATGCATCCACAGATAGTGATAGTTTGTAGTGGTGGCATCATCGGCCCATTTTGTTCGAAAATGCTGCTAGAAACACCATTTTAGTTTCAGCAGGATGGTGCACCATGTCACGCAGCTTACCAAACAATGGATCTTTTGCGCACTAAGTACGGTAATCCTTTTATCTGCTGTTTTGCCAAAATCAATTGGCCGTTTAAGACCGATGCTATGCGAAATAACCAGAAACGATCCACACCCTTAGACAAATATTGTTAGAGCCATTCTTAAGATAGTATCAAAAACCGTCAACAAAGTCTTGGAAATCGGACATACAGGATGGGTGAGCTACTGCGAAGCCAGACGCGACAGCAACAAGAATAAAATCGTGTTCCATAAATAACACAGTAAGTACGTGAAAATGACACACGAAAACCCTGGGATACGTGAACTTAATTTTGAGTCGTAGAATTCAGTGGCGAACCCCGTCTTAAAGAGTCAGGTCATTTTAACAAGATATTTTGATTTTAAGTTTGTATTGACTCAACAAATTTTTTGATAATATTTTAACGAAAAAACTTTGAAAATTGTTTTCCAATGACTTTATTTATTGTTTTTTTTTTTCACTTATTTAATATTTATTATTATTATTTTTAAATTAATGTAGAAGGTAATGATAACCCAATATTAAGTCTACACTGGGAAGTGTTTAATTCGAGTTACGTATATTATTGTAATAGATTTTAAATGACTTATGCCGCTTTGTTTTCTGAACAAAATTTTGATTTTATTTTTGATTGCAAACGAAAAAAAAATATTAATAAATAGTACACTCAGAATATTATGTAGTTAACTGTTTGTAGTTTAATAAAAAAGTTTTCCGTTCCATTTAAAAATAAAGGAAGATACATTTATTTTTCAAAGAAACATCTATATTAACTTTTTTATACATTTATTCGAAATAATTTACTATCATTTACCGATTTTTTTCAGTTTCATTTATTTTTTTCATTTGTTTGAAATTTAATAAAAATTTACCTACAAAACGGAAACTTGTGGTTTATTTGTGTCCGTAACAGTTATTACAAATTTAAATTTTGTTTGCTGTCTGTTTCAAAAAAAATTATTAAAAAAATTTCAATTTGTTTTTTTATTTAAATTGGTTGTATATATACAAAATTTTTCAATACAATTTACAAGAACTTCATAAACACACATACATATACAAATACATTCACACAAAAAATGTTTATAGCTTCATATGCATACATACATTTTGTATTGTACGAGTATTTAAAATACAAAAACGGAAATAATTTCAAATAAATGAAAAAAACATTTATTTTTTAAGGGTTGGTGGGTAAAATTTTGACATTTATTTTAACTGATTATATCAGTTGTTTCTTACGGATGTGCCAGTTGATTAATCAACATTTAAAAATAAATAACAAATGACATTTAATTTAAATGAAAATTAAGTAGACCGGTTTTTAAATGAAATATCATTTCTTTTAAATGATATTTTCAGTTATTTTAACTTACAAACTTTTTTAAGTGTAAATAAATAAAAAAAAATCAATAAATAAAGTAACTTCAGAGGATACTTTGATGTATTTTTCTTAAAACACCAACAAATCTCTTAAAAGACAATACAAAAATTGCAATATCTTGTTCTACGGCCCAAAATTAAGTTGGGTGTCTCGGTGTTTTTTTTTTTTTGTTGAGTCATTTTAAAAGTTGAAATTTTACTTACAGTGTAATGGGAATATTTGATATTTTTAATAAAGCCATAATATACCAAAATAAATTAAGTTTAATTCATTATATTTAAATTTTTAAAAAAGATAATTGTATTGGGACCACCCTTTTTATCTTTAATTAAGTGGAAAAATACAAATACTACAATGTTTGACTGGAAACATGTGTACTATGATAACCAAAAAAAAAAATAAAAACTTGGAAGCATATTTCAAACATATATTACATGAAAGTTTCTGAACAAATATGTAAATGGCTGTAAACATATTCAAAAATGTCTTTTTTCTGCATGTTTATTTGTATAATGAAGTTTTCTATATCAAGTTTTCAAAACGTTACCAAAACAACCTAAAAAAGGTTTAAAAGAGGACACTTAAGCCCGAAGGTCGGCCCTCATGTAGGTTCAAATTTTGCTGAAGATCGGACTAGTCTATAATTACAAACACTTCCCCTTTTTTATATGCTTGCGACCGGCTGATTTCACTCAAGACAAGATTTCTTAATAAAATTTTTGGCTTACATACAGGTTGGTTGAAAAGTTCCTGCTCTCACCAAGAGATGGCACTGCTAGCTCCAAACTTTTTTTTCTCAAGTTAGTATAACTGTCCTGAGAACACATGCAAAGTTGCAAGTCATTCTGTCAATTCTTTCTTTGTTTACAAGCCATTTGGAGTTGACGTGTCATTGATTTTTTTTAATATGAAAAAAATTGAATATCGTGCAGTCATTAGATTCTTTGTATTATATTCCTTTTTGAGCCAAAGATCCTTTATTTATAAAAAATTTAATTATATATTTTTATTTATCTCAATATTTCGTCACCACATTGGGTGACTTCTTCAGGGGAAATTGTCTTTTTTATAATTAATAAATTAAAATTAATTAAATAAATTAAATAAATTAAAATTAATTTATTAATTATAAAGAAGACAATTTCCCCTGAAGAAGTCACCCAATGTGGTGACGAAATATTGGGATAAATAAAAATATATAATTAAATTTTTTATAAATAAAGGTTCTTTGGCTCAATAAGGAATATAATATAAATAGAGAAGATCGAAGAAAACTAAAATAATTATTAGATTCTTTGTTTTGAAGGGTTTAAAAGCAAAGGAAATTTATGAACAATTGTTAGAAGTGTATAAGGAGTCCTCACCTTCAAAAAGCACCATTGAATTTAAACGTGGTCGTACCAGCCTTGAAGACGATCCACGCGAAGGACGACCAAAAACTGCAACCACAGCAGAAATCATTGAGCAGGTACATAATATGGTTAGTGAAGATCCAAGTTTGACTAAGCGTAAAATTGATAATGCCATAGGCATCTCAGACGAACGAGTACTCCATATTTTACATGAAGAATTACGTATGAAAAAACTGTTTGGAAAGTTAGTGCCGCACACATTAACAATTCAACAAAAACTGGATCGAAAACAAATTTCTCAGCGTAATTTGGAGCGTTTTATAACTATGGATGAGACTTGGATCTACCACCATGATCCTAAATTGAAACAAGAACGTTTACAGTGGACTGAAGCTGGTTGTTCAGCTTCAAAGCAGGTGAAGTTACAACGATCAGCAAAGAAAGTTATGGCATCAGTTTTTTGGGATGCAAAAGGAATTTTGTTGATTGATTGATTATCTTCAGAAAGGTATAACAATCAACTCTGAATATTATTGCAGCCTTTTGGATCAGCTGGATGAAAAAAATTCGTGAGAAAAGAACTGGTTTAAAGAAGAAAAAAATCATTTTTCATCAAGACAATGCACCTGCTCACAAAAGTGTTTTGACGATGGCTAAATTCAAAGAATTAAAGTACGAATTGCTTGAACATCAACTGTATTCACCAGATTTGGCTCCCAGTGACTACTATCTCTTCCGAAATCTCAAACAATTCCTTCGTGGAAAGCATTTTTCGTCGAATGAAGAGGCCATAGCAGCCGTAGACGGTTATTTTGCAGAGCTTCCGGAAAACCATTATAAGGATGGGATAAAATTATTGGAAGATCATTGGAACAAGTGTATTGAGCTTCTAGGAGATTATATTGAATAAAAAAATATATTTCGTAACAAAAACAGTATTCTCTTATTTCGAGCGCAGGAACTTTTCAACCAACCTGTATGTTGTTGCAAACCACGCAGGTTTGCAAGTCTCAAACCAGGCAGAGCGAATAAAATAAATCGAAAAATTTCTCATATAAAGATCTCGTTTTAAAACAACTTTTGTTAATAAGTCTTTCGGCAATTTTCGCTTCACCAACTGGTTTGTTCTATATTCCCTAAAATATTTTAAACTATTTTGAAAAAATTCCCCTGGAAGTGTCAAGTGTCACCCTATTTTATCTACTGTTAGCAAATATAAATGTTTTGTGTATTATTATCATCATTATTATTGTTGTTGGTTTTAGTCTTTGTATTTATTTTGAAGTATAAATTGAGTATGATGCAAAAAATTGCTATTACCACAAATAGCTTTGTTGGTTAACTAGCTGGCTGGTTGGTTGGTTAGCCTTGATGGTATTTTGATTCAGATTGCTCTGTGTGTGGGTGAAACGAAATTAAGTGTTAGCCATTATAAATGGATGATGGTGGTTGCAAAAGGAACAACCAACAGCATACAAAAAAAAAGTATATGTATATATGATAATAAAAATGAAAAGACAAATCTTTACTTAAACAGACAGATATGTAGTGTTATTGAAACCATTAAGCACAAAAACAGCAAAAAAAAGTGACAATAAGATTGGTGGCCCATTTTATGGGGGGTAAATTCGGCACAGCTTTAATGGGCTGATTCATCTTAATATGGTTTATGATTACTAGGGCTAGGAAGTCTATGCCGGAGAACGAGAATCACAAAAATTGCGTCGATTAATTAATGCATATATATGAATATTTTGCAATAAATACATAGTTTGCTATAAATGTATACTTTGGCATATTCTTCATTAAATGAATGCTTAAAAATATTATATTTTGTTATTTAGATTGTAGCTTTAATTAACCACACAAGGCCCTAATGGCTCGGTTATGTAAATGAAGATTTAAAAAAAAGAGCGCCCGGTAGGCTAGTTGGTAGCGTGCTAGCTTATCAGTGCAGGGGTCGAGGGTTCGATTCCCACCAGAGGCTTTGTTTGTTTTCGCTACAACGAGCCGATAGACTTTGTTGCTGGTGCTGAGATAGGGTCTTAGGATATAATTTATATAATATATAATGATTTATCTAGAAGTTTGTTATTTAGATAGTAGCTTTAATTAACCACATAAGGCCCTACTGGCTCGGTTATGTAAATGAAGATGAAGATTTAATATTATATTTTATATTTAAAAGAAATGATATTTCATTTAAGAACCGGTCTACTTACTCTTCATTTAAATCAAATGTTTTTTATTATTTATTTTTAAATGTTCTTTTAACAACTGACACATTTGTGAAAAACAAATTATTAATCAGTTAAAAATAAATGTTAAAATTTTATCAGCCAATTCCTTATAAAAGAACTGATTATTCATTTATTTGAAATTGTTTCAGTTTTTAGTATTTTTGCTTGTTTTTCTAATCTACAAAATGTAAACTCACACAGTCTTCAGATATATTATGTGTGAATATCCATACACTTAAAAAAGTTTGTAAGTTAAAATAACTGAATATATCATTTAAAAGAAATGATATTTCATTTAAAAACCGGTCTACTTAATTTTCATTTAAATTAAATGCCATTTGTTATTTATTTTTAAATGTTGATTAATCAACTGACACATCCGTAAGAAACAACTGATATAATCAGTTAAAATAAATGTCAAAGTTTTACCTACCAATCCTTAAAAAATAAATGTTTTTTTCATTTATTTGAAATTATTTCCGTTTTTGAATTTTTTGTTTTTTTTTTTAAATATAATCGTACAATACAAAATGTATGTATGCATATGAAGCTATAAAAACTTTTTGTGTGAATGTATTTGTGTATGTATGTGTGTTTATGAAGTTCTTGTAAACTGTATTGAAAAATTTTGTATATATACAACCAATTTAAATAAAAAAACAAATTGAAATTTTTTGAATATTTTTTTTTGAAACAGACAGCAAACAAAATTTAAATTTGTAATAACTGTTACGGACACAAATAAACCACAAGTTTCCGTTTTGTGGGTAAATTTTTATTAAATTTCAAACAAATGAAAAAAATAAATGAAACTGAAAAAAATCGATAAATGATAGTAAATTATTTCGAATAAATGTATAAAAAAGTTAATATAGATGTTTCTTTGAAAAATAAATGTATCTTCCTTTATTTTTAAATGGAACGGAAAACTTTTTTATTAAACTACAAACAGTTAACTACATAATATTCTGAGTGTATGTGTGTGCTTATAAAGTTCTTGTAATTTTAATGGAAATAATTTTGTATAAAAACAAATAATTTAAATAAAAAAAAAATTGGAATTTTTTTAATATTCTTTTTTTGAAACAGAAAGAAAAAATTAAATTTGTAATAACTGTAACGGAAACAAGTAAACCACAATTTTCCATTTTGTGGGTAAATTTTTATTTTAAACAAATGAAACTGAAAAAAAAAATCGGTAAATGGCAGTAAATAATTTTGAAAACATGTCTAAAAAAGTTAAAATTAATATTTCTTTGAAAAATAAATGTATGTTCCTTTATTTTCAACTAAACTAAAAACTTTTTCTTATTAAACTACAAAAAGCAAACTTCATAATATTTCGACAGTATATATCACATTTTTACTTTTTGCTATTTTAGGAAATCTTCTACTACGATTTTAACTAAACATATCGTGGACGAAACTAAGTCCCATTTCACACAGAGCAACATTTGTCGCGCAACTCTTGACTTTGTGGGAGAGAGGGGAAAGAAGAGTGGGCGTTGATACGGGGTTGCTTGTTCTCGGCTACACGTTTTGTTATTTCATTCTTCGTTTCGTTTTTTAATTCTTCGTTTTTTTCACTCATTTTAAACCAAATGTAGACGAAATTTGTTGAAAAAAGTTTCTCTGTGTGAAATTAAATGCAACTTTAAAAGGAAATTGACAAGAATCGCCGCGACAAAAATTTCTCTGTGTGAAATGGGCTAAAGAAATACAGTTTTTTAAGGATACCCATAAATTGTAGCCTAGTAGAGTCAGAGCATTAAGATGTTATCCCAAAATCAAAACTTTAAATTTTTGTTTTATGTTCTTAGTTTTTTAATATTAAAAATTCAATTCGTAATACGTACTAAAATGGTTACTACTTTTGTATTGGACATAATTTAAAGCTTCGAAGAGCATAAGAATAACAATTTACCTTTGGATTCCCAATGTTAGAGTAATCTACACAGCAGATTGCAGTCAAGAAAATGCTACAAAAAGTATTTAAGAATGAAATAGAAAGGAACAAAATTCACTCTGTAGAGTAGAGTATTCACGCATTGTTAATTGGCCTTAAATGCTAAAAATTTAATGCCCTCATTTTGCAAAACGCAACGTCACATAATTTTTTAAAAATTTGATTTTGTAAATCACTTTAATAAAGTAGGTGATTGCTCGCGTTGAAACAGCTGTTCGTTACGTTATTTGAAATTTTATACATACAAATTATATACCCAAATTTTGTAAATCACCTGCGTTCAACGCCTCACCTACACTTCACTTTCTAACGCGAACGCGAGTGTAAAAAAATTGAATTTTATAAATCACTACGTCATTGCGTTAGACTTTTACGTTATCACTTTAATTTTCAAATTAAAATAATTTCAGTGTTACCCGCTTTTATGCATATACGGAATTTAGTTTGTTTTGTAAAATCTATCCCTACTTTTTTGCTATTGGCAACACCAATGTTATATATATTAATTCCTTTTGGCCGTAACGGTTTCATTTATCATTTAAGCTTCGGATGATTAGCGGATTGGCCTAAAGCATCGTAGTCTGGTGCTAGAGCCGCTAGCTAAGCCTACCAGACAGGCACGGATAACATCCGAATACATTTTTATAGCGAGCCGCTTGATGCAAGAATAGACGCCCGCTTTCAGACGCACCGAATCGGTGACACCCGGCAGAAGCTATTACTTTTGAAAGGCGCCAATAACTCGCCATTTAATTTGAGTATCATTGACTCTCGAAACCTCTGATTATCCGCCACTGCATAAAGCAGCTACCTCGCATATCTGCGGGACGTACCACTATCCGCGACCTGTGACGTACCCGTTATCATTCAGCAATGCTTTCCGCAGGCAGATAATAAATCGGGCTGGTAGTGTCCGAATTATTATCCGCTCAATAAAAATAAAATTTATGGCAAATTTTTATAAATTGTGTTTTTTTAAATAATTTGAAAAAAAGTCAACGCTCAAATAATTCAAGTGATGATTTTGACATCTCAAGTGACTAATTTTTTAGCGCAGTGATTTATGAAATTCTAATTTGTATGAAAAAAAATTCAAATAATGTAACGAACAGTTGTTTCAACGCGAGCAATCACCTACTTTATTCAAGTGATTTACAAATTCGACTTTTTTAAAAAATGGTGTGAAGTGAGGCGTTGCGTTGCGTTTTATAAAGTGAGGGCAATAATTTCATAAATCACTACGCTGAGAAATAAATCACTTGAGATGTCAAAATCATCACTTGAATTGTTTGAGCGTTGGTTTGAAAAATTTTTTTTAACTATTTAAAAAACACACAATTTGTAATAAACAGGGAAACCGGAAAAATGCAATATCATGTTTTTTCCTGTTTGTCGTATGGACCCATAGATAAACTATTTATCCGATTCAGAATAATTTAAGATTTCTGGCATCGATTTTTTAGAGCATATTTTAACATATTTTATCCTTAGGAGCATATTTTTGCATATTTCAGCACTAAGAGTATATTTTGAGATAAAAGCATATTTTGAGGACATATTTCTACATTTTTAGATCATACTGTGTCTTTTAGGGCATATTTTGACTTCTTTTGTGTATACTTTTTTATTTCAATATACTATAAACTCATATTTGTTAGCGCTCCCCTCCCCCTCCTTACCGACATTTGTTGAGCAATATGGGTTAGTAACAGAAACAATCAAAAATATTGACAAGATACCAGAATGCTGTACCAAAAAATATATTAAGAACAAAGTTGAACAGATTGTAACAAAACACGATGCTCTGCAAGTATTAAAAAGAATAAGCCAACAGCTGTGTGGATCTTCAATAAAATCAGTGTTGGCATATGATGTTAAAGAAATACTAGCTTTTAAATTCGCCCCCATTACATTAGTTGATGTTGAAGGAAAATTTCAGTCAAAATTTTGTATTTTATTGCAACAACAGCTTTTATTGAAAATCGTATTTTTTTATAAGAAAAAAAAAAACAGCCAAAAATTTTAAAGCTGGTATGATGTAATTTTTAAACATTTTCCTGTTTCTTTATTCTACTTATTGTTTTAATCAAAAAGAATAAACTGTTAAAAAAAAGATTTATAAAAAAAATAAAAACGCGAAAATCAGACACGAAATAGACCGGAAGAGACATCTAACCAAATAAAAAAAATTATTTATATAAGTTTTTACAAAATGTAGAATTGACTAAAATATGGAAAAATTTACAGTTTTTCGTAATATCTTATAAATATTTAGTTTCTATTGTTTTGCATTCACTTGATTTTTCGTTTTACTTGTTTTGTTTATCTTATTTTTTTTATACGCAAATTTTTTGTGCTCTCACAATATTATTTCATTAAAAACAATCTAAAATACATTAAATTAATCGAAAATGTAATCAAAAAGAGGACTACGGATTTTTGATTATTTTCAGCCCATTTTGTTGTTTATTTTTAATCATTATTTAATAATCATAAAAAGCAGTAAAAACAATCGAAAGTGGTTTAAAATAATCATCAATTTTAAACTGACAAAACGGTAGATAAAACGATTTTTGTATTTTTTTTTAAATTGAAATTTTTTTATATTTTTGGAAATACAAAACACAACACACACAGATGTATATATTTTGATTTTCTGTGCGTGTATGTATATTTGAATAATTTTTTGTTAATTTTATTGAAATAAATTTGTATTTAAACATACTTCTTTCATAAAAAAACAATAAGGAATTATTTAAATTTCTATTTTTAGAAGCATAAAAAATAAAATTTTACCTTTAACTGAAATTATCAACTTCTCTGAATGTCTGTATTTTTTATAGTTTTGTTTTTAAATGACTAATGTAAACAGTTAAAAATATATTTCTATGAATTGCAATTGATTCTTCATTTAAAAACAAACTTAACGTATTATTTTAATTAAACTACAGTGAGTGTGTATATTAAATTGGATTGTTTTCATTTTTTAATATTTTTTGTTTAAAAAAATATATATACATTTTTTTTATTTTTAGAGCATATTTTTAAATTTTAATGGCATATTTCTTTATTTTTAAAAACACCTTTTAAGCACTTTTTTAAGAGCATATTTGCCTGATAATGAACTTGTAATCAATTTTATTTTTATTAAGCAGTTTTTGAATTTTTTTGTTCTTGGGTCGAGATGTCGTGGAAGTATTAAAAATGTCTCCGAAAAAATTAAAAAATTGCTGCATAAATTTTTTTTGTGGCCTAAATATATAAAAAAAATTACTTTCAATCAGCTGTTACCATTTGAGTTGCCAATAGCAATAAAGTAGTATAAGGCGCATTATTATAACTTGCATTTAAGGTGCGTGTTAGTTAAAGGTAACTTTAGCTCAAGTGAGGAATAAAGTGACCTTTAAATTTTTTTGATTATTACAAGTTCCTTATAAAATAAAATTAAGTTTTTGAAAATATGGCATTACCAGAGCAAAAACCGATTACTTTTGACAAATTAAAATGGTTCTTAAAAATACGTAGTGGCAACGACGTACTTTTATTTATTTATTTACAAAACAAAAACAAAAAATAGAAAGGAAAAACAAAATTTCTTCGAATTGTGTAAAAAATAAAAATGTTTGTGGTAAAAAATTTACATTGCCGAACACAGAAACTACACGGCAACTGCATAAGTTTTAATATTTTTTACAAATTTTTTTAAGTTTTACAAAGAAAAATTTTCATGAATCAGCAATACGAAATTAATTTTTAAAAACCGAAAACCCGGTTTTTCGAACTGGTTTTTAAATTTTAGAACCTGACACTCGGTTTTTTAAAAATGGCGATTTTTCTTTTTAACTTGGCAACACTCTTGTATACTGAAGAATTTCAATTAGTAGGAGGGTCTCCGAAAACATATATCCGACGGTCATAAGTTGATTACTTGAGATTGACAATGAAATAATTACTTAAGTTGAAGATGCAAATGGTCTTCAGTACAATAGAGCAGTCGTTTGGTATGATGAAATTTAACTGTCAGTTATGATCATCGATATAAATATATTTTTTTTTTTGATATTCTTATATTAATAGAAGTAGTATGTCATTCTAATAGGAAATTTTCATGTTGATTTCTCTTTTTTTTATTCAAACTGCAATAATTTTTTTATATGACAGGCAAAAACCATAAATCATTTTCATATATTAGGCACTATGTTTCATCCTCTGATGTGTTTTTTCATTACTTGTGAAAACATAGATATTTTTGTAGTAAGCTTCTATCCTTCAAAAAAATTCTCATATATTTAAATTTTTTTTTTTGTGTGCTGCTTTTACATATGAAATCAAATATGTATGATGTCCTCTTTTTTAGAATTTTTATTTTTATTTTTTTTAGCCGACTATATTTGAAATGTATACCGAAATTTGGGTTTATTTTGCAATTTTGTTTTTTTTTTTTAGTTTGTCATATTTTTTTCATTATATTAGTATTCATCAATTTTAATGAGTGGAAAAAAAAACTGAATGAATGATATGAATATTTTACATCAACATATCCTTGATAGTAATTCATGTACTATAAGCTAGATATGACCAGAATCTGTTGGGACTTATAGAAAATGGTCAAAGAAAATTTATTAAGGTCTTCTACAAAATGTTTTCGGAAAATTAGGTACTATTTTATTTTGGAAAGTAACAAATTATTTTAGCTCAGGCATGTTTTTGAAAGTAATTTGAGATATGAAGTTATTTTACTACTTCCATCCATATTAATTGTTAATAAGTTTTAATTATTGTCTCAAAATTTCAGTAATTTTAGATTATAGAGAGTCGTTCGAAATGCTCCTAGCCTAACAATGAAAAATAAGAGTACGATTTATAAATTTATTTTTATTTTTCAATATAATCTCATGAAACTTTGATACACTTAGTCCAACGATTTTCTAGCTATTCCATCCCTTGATATAATTCTCTTGAAGCTCTTGAAAATAATCGTTGATAGCTGCAATTGGAACTTTAATCGAGATAAAGCGCTTGCCACCAAGGAATTTGTTTTATATTGGGGAAGAGGTAGAAGTCACAGGGGGCTAACTCAGGAGAATAAGGATAGGTGATTAAGCGATTCGTTTATTTTTGTCATTATTAAAACTCTCTTGTGTGCTGACGCTTTATCTTGATAACATTTTTTTTGTTTTTGTGTTCTAAACCAGGTCATTTTTCTCGAACTTTCACATTCAATTGATGCAATAGGTTACAGATATATTCTGAATTTATTGTTTTATCTTTTTGAAGATAATCGATCAATAAAATACCTTTACAAACCAGCGGATTGAATTCTTTTTGCCATCTTTGGTGCATTTACACCAGCTTCAGTCCTTTGCTGTGATTGTTTTTTTTTTGTCTTTGGTGTGTAGTGATGAATCAATGTTTCATCAATAGTTATAAAACGATTCTGAAAATCCATTTTATTTTGCTTAAATCGATCCAAACAAGCTTGTGAAATTTTCATTCGAATGCGTTTTTATTTACTCCCCATTAAAACCACACATTTACAGGCGATGAGCCTCAAAGAAATGTATATACCCATTACTTTAGAGGTAATAATGTAAGGGGTTACTTATATGGTTACGAGAATGAAAAATGAAAAAATAGATTTTTAAAAAAGATGAATTTTTATTAAAAAAAATTATTACAAATATTTTATTTAAAATATTTGTAATTAAAAATAATGTGGTCAAGATGGGAATCAAACCAGGGAAATCTGGTTGCCAGCCAAGAACTCTACCCACTGAACTATCGACGCATATAGTATTTGATTGCTTTAAACTTAAATGAATTGTTGCGCTTCGTTTTTTCGCTAATGTTATCAAAACAAACATATATTATCCTTTTGCTTACAAAAAACACAAAGTAATGTATCTAAAAAAAGATTTTCAAAAATATTTCAATTATTACTTTACATTTATAAATCATATATTACGTAAACAATAATGAGTAACTTATTACTTTATGCTTGCAAATAATGAAAAAGGTAACGATCTATCATTACAACGCATAAGAATATCGCACCGATTACCAAAGTTTTGCTGGGTCGTCAGCTTATTATTGGTTTAACCCAGCAAAAATGATGCTGCCAAAGAAATAATAAAAGCATCGCTACTATGGCAAGGCATCACTTCTTTTCTACTACCATTACTCATACTTTAATCTAAGGAAGCAATGATTAGATATTCTAATGCTTTGAAGAAAATTTAATTCAAAATAATGGAGAAAAATAAGCTTATAGAAGGGAACTTAATGCATTGATATATAAATACTCTTTATTAGAACAAATAAATAATTTTGCATAAGTAAAAAAACATTTTTGGGCAACTTTGAAACATTTTGCAAAACTCTTAGTGAATTTTTGGACAAATTTAAAATATTTTAAGATAATTTAAGATTTTTTGCCCTATTCCACAAAACAGCTTATCAACTTTGCACTATTTGCAAAGTCTTTGTGCTCTACTACAAATTGAGCGTGCAAAGTGTTCCACAAAGCATTTAATCATATTTGCATTTCTGTTTTGACACTTTTCACATTGCATTGCTACATAAAACTTGTTAAAATGAGCCGCAAAATAAAAATGAAAAAAAGATATTTTATTTGCTAGTTTTCAAAACAATGAAGTGAGCATTTTTTTATAAAATTATTGTAAATATTTAGAACATATTTAAGTTTAGATTTCATTTCGAAGTTTAATAAATGAGATAAATAGGCTGCCTGGGTTGAAGTTTTGGAAAAATCCCAATTCCTGCAAACGTTTATTATAACGTCGACAACTCTATGGATAGTTCTGCAAACTGTTGACTTTGCAACACCATGCATACATAGCTGCATGGTACTGGCAAGCATTTCCAAACCAATGCAAGCACAGCAGCAGTTGATTTTCAACCGACAAAGCAAGACTGCGCTGTGTATTGTGCTCTAATTGTTCTCTAATTTTATTTAAAACGAAATAAACTTGGACTTGGTTTAAACGAAAGCACTCTTTAAAATTAAAGTTTTGTAGTCCGGAAAAAATAATTCCGTCTATATAATATCTCGTTGAACCACGTCTTCATTATCGTCGAACAAAAACTCACGTCTTAACATTTTAAAAGTTCACTAGTTATAACTATATGAATTTGTAAAGCTATCGTTTACCTTGCAAATTTTTGAGAAACTTATCAAAATTTGAGTTCCAGTTTTGTGGAACGATACAGCATAATTATTTGCAAATTACACTTTTCAATATTAACTTTGCCCCTTGCACGAGAGAACGTAAGTGAAACATAAATTACAAAGAGAATATAAAAATTGCAAAGACTTTTTAAATTACACTTATCAATTTTAAAATATCACTTATCAAATTTTATAGTTCTGAGGAACATAAAATTTTGGAAATTGACGAAAAATTTGATAAGAGCAAAGTTGATAAGTTGTTTTGGGGAATAGGACCCAGGTTAAACAATTTGGAAACATATTTAGAAAAATTTCAAATATTTTTTAACAATTTTTGGGCAATTTTCAAATCTTTTTGGGCAATTTGAAATAATTTTTTACACAATTTTAAACTTATTTTGAATATTTTTAATACATTTTTACACAATTTTAAATTATTTTGGAAAATTTTTAATTAATACTAGAAAATGTTTAGTGTTAAATAAAATATACAGATTGCATCGTCATAACTAATTAAGGCTGAAAAAATGCAAATGGCAGGCAAAGCTAGTTTCAATTAAAGTTTAAAGAAATCTGTTTTACTTGATTTTCAAAACTTTTATTAAAATTTGCAAAACTGCATATATTTTAACCAGCATGCAATTTTAAACAAAAATATAAAAAATGATTTAAGAAAAAAAATTATAAAAGTTCATCAGAACTATTTTCTCATTGAAATTTTTGATTTTGAATGATCAGAAAAGAATATTTTGAATAAATGCTTTAGATTAAGAAAATATACGAATGTTGACTGAAGTTTAGGAAGCAATGAAAAAATTTATTGCCACAGAATGACTACCATTTTTTCTTTGCTGGGTATAGTAGTTATCGAGAAAAACGATAAACAAGGTTTACATTTTTTAATTTTTGTATGCAAATCTGGGATTTGGATCAAATGCTGGATATCTTAAATATGATATAGAATATCGAAAAACAGGGTTCGGAATCAGATAGATGATATTTGCATTATATATAATGTATTTATAACTGAATTTTCTTAAAAATGGTCAGTGGGTCAAACCAATGATAAGCAGATGAACTGTCTGTAATTCTTGATCCAAAATAAAATGGACTCGATCAGTTGAGATGCCTCGGCATTAACTTATTCACGCACTTTCACTCGTCGATCGAACATTAGCTATGATTTCTGCTCTTGTTGCAGTTTTTAGATAACCACTTTTTGGTTCATATTCAATGCAAGTACTGCCATGTGTAAATTCAGCAACCCAATTTTTTACTGTTGCATATGAAGGCATTCACCATAACATTATAAATTTCTTGTCCGATAAACCTTTCTTATATAAATATTTAAAGACGCCACAAATTTTTAACTTTTCCATAATAAAAAAAATCACTGAAGCGTCTTTTTTGATCAGCTGTTATTGTAATAATGAATTACCTATATGTTATTTAACACGCCTTAATATTACAGAATAAAGTTATCAATACATTCAACTTTTTGCTGTTTACACCGCCATCTCTGTGTTAAGTTAAGAACATTTCGTAAGAGCATGTCTTGTTTGTAAAATGATTTCCAAGTGATAAAGTTTAAGGCCCAATATTAAAACTTGCCTTTAAGGTGCGTGTTAGTTAAAGGTAACTTTAGCTAAAGTGAGGAATAAAGTGACCTTTAACTTTTTTTGGTTATTGAGCAATTCCATATGAAAGCGATCACCTTTTGGACGACCCCTCTCCGATTTTAAAATAAATAGTCTCAATCGATTGCCCAGCAAAAAATAATGTACCAACATATTTTTTTTTTTTTTTTTTTATAGTGACTGGTTTAGTGGTGGTGTACACCACTGTCATGTGACAAAATTGAAGAATTCTTCATAAGGGACCTCATTGAAAGAAAACTACTAAAGCGATCGCAACGAGTGATAGCTCGTTGGAAAGGTATTGAATCAAGCTTTAATTGAAAAATAAAATTTTCCTAATTTTTCTCAGAAATTTACCTTTTTTTCCATGAAAATTAAATTTTCCGATTTTCCACAGAAGCTCCTAAATTTTCTGGCTAATTTTATTTTTTTTTGGATTCCTCATAATTTTTGCTTTAAGAATCAGCAATAAAAAAAAATGGGCCCCGACTCCTTGTTTGGACAGGAGAAGAGCATTTAAGAGACCACCTTGTTCTCATTGTTTTTATATTTTTTATAATTGAATTATTTTTAATTATTTAACATTATTTTATTTTATTATTAAAAATACATTTTAAAAATTATTTTACAGTTAAAAATACATTTATGAAGAAAAAATCAATTTTTTTTAAGAGCCCCAAGTTGAGTGTGTAGTGAATATGGTCTGCCTGCCTTCACAAGATCGCCATAAATCCATGGATAATAGCAGCAGTGGCATGTAATGGCACACCAAACCCGACTGAGGCTACAGGTCATAAAATGTTTTGTAAATTTTTTAAATTACCAGGTAATAAATATTTCGCCTAAAATGACACGTGCAGAAACAAGTCATAAAACACGGATTTTCCATAAATATGGCGAAATATTTATTACCTGGTAATTTAAAAAATTTACAAAACATTTTATGACCTGTGGTCGGCTTATTGACAGTAACCAATTAAGTCCCTCTTTCAATGACGTCCCTTATGAAGAATTCTTCAATTTTGTCACATGACAGTGGTGTACACCACCACTAAACCAGTCACTAAAAAAAAAAAAAAATATGTAGGTACATTATTTTTTGCTGGGCAATCGATTGAGACTATTTATTTTAAAATCGGAGAGGGGTCGTCCAAAAATTTGCCAATTTTGATCGTTTTCATATGGAATTGCTCTATTACAACTTCCTTATAAAATAAAATTAAGTTTTTTGAAAATATGGCATTACCAGAGCAAAAACTGATTACTTTAGACAAATTATAATGGTTCTTTGAAATACGTACTGGCAACGACGTACTTTTATTTATTTACTTACAACAAACAAAAAATACAAACGAAAAACAAAATTTCTTCGAATTGTGTAAAAGATCAAAATATTTGTTGTAAAAAATTTACATTCTCGACGCCGAACACAGAAATAAACCAAACAGCAAAGATACGATCAAAAAACTACACGGCAACTACACTGTAGAGCAGAAAATGTGGCAACTTCAAATGATTAAGCCTTACGTTAAAAGTTAAAGGTAAGATGAACTTAACTTTAGCTTATCGGTCACTTTTAGGTTAAAGTATACTTATAATAACGAAAAAATAATAATCAGTCCGTTAACATCCTAACTTTAGCTATCGGCAAGTTATAATAATGGGCCTAAGAATAACAAATCTGAAATTTGCTACAGCTAAAAAGCAGTAAATCTTTGCGTAGTACATTACTTCAGGAACCGAAGTAAAAAAATAGTACTGGCTAATTTGGGACAGTTGACATTATGTTTTACACAGGTGGATGTATTTGCACATATTTTTTAGCCGTAAAAATCATCCCCTTCAGGCTGTTTTAGTCAGTTCAGTTTTTTAATTCGCGTATGGTTTGGAAAAAGAAATTGCATATTTGTTTTTTGTACATAGATTTTTGTAATATATGCCTTTTGTAAATGTAATACTCATGTTTAGTTAGTTTCATTTCATTTTTTGTCATCACTCACATCCCTTTTAATAACAATATTTTTTTTTAACATTTTTGTTTAGATATTTTTAGAATTCATATTGTTTATGGATTTATGCAAATTATTTTATTTCGTTCTTTGTTATTTATATTGGGGGATTTTTAAGAATTTATTTTTTAATTTTTGCATATGAATATGAGTATGAAAATTTTAATTAATGTAACATCTCTATGAATTCTTTTTACGATGTATTAGATATACTATTAAAAAAAAATATATATAATCAAACATAATGGATGATTTAGCTATGGTTTTACATTTTTATACGATGTAATTAAAATGCATATTGTTATATATTTTTTATGGTTTAATTGTTAGCATTTGTTATGGTATCCATAAATGCCATTAAAAATAGATGGAATTTAAAAAAATAATTAAAACCTCGAGATATTTAAAAACTAGAAAACAAAAAACTTTATAAACTAATATTTTATAAATATTTTAAAGCAAAAGATAAGCGGCAGACTGTAGGAAGAATTTATGTAGAAAACTTATCTAAAAATTAGAGAATTACATAATTCTACACTCGACTAAAAGGTGTAAGTAAAATCAACACAACATTTTTTTTATTCAAATTAACTTATGTTTTTCTAAAAAAAAAACTTTATTAAAATGCATGTTACATTTTAAAGTTGTTCTGACAAACTGGTAAAATTCAATTTGTTCATTTAATAGACAAAAAGATAAAATTTATAATAAGTCCATTGTTTCCGAGAAATATTCCCTCAGAAATTTGGGTAAAATAATAAAAAACAAAAAATTAGTTTTTTTTTCTAATTAAAATAGAATCACCAATTGATTTTATTTTTCTTCACAAAAAAATCCGTACGTACCGTTGGGGTTTACAAGAGTAAGTGACTTATAAAAAAAACAAAGAGAGAAATAAATGAAAGAAAGGATAGAAAAACATAGCAAATAAAGATAAAACAAATAACATAGAAACAGCCCACTGAACAGACTCAGTAAGCTGTTTACATATGCGCATAAACATCCCGCCCTCCTTGCAATACTGCAACAAGGAAGGCTAAGGACAGTGCGGGTTAAAATTATGGGCTGAAAACAAAAAATTCAGATAGGGTACGAGAAAAGAAAAGGGTTTGAATATAAAAATTGTAATTCATTGTAATTTTTTTTTTTTTCTCACTCGAAAAATTTTTTTTGGAAGATTTTGAATTTATTTGTAAATTCGTTCGACATTTCTTTTCGTTATTCACTCGTACGACATTAGATCAAGAATGGATTTGGCCGCTTTAATTCGAAATGCCGATCGCTTGGCAGAATTCGAGGCTTTTATATCCATTATACCCGTTACTGATCACACTATTGGATCTTTACGCAGTCACGAAAAGGAACTTACCCGTTTATGGGAAGCTGTTCGAGCGGAATACGATACCTTATCGGTTCAGGCGGAACGAGTAAAAGGCACACAGATAGTAGAAATGAAGTCTAAGTATATGTCTTCTTATAGCACCCATGTTCGTGGAATCTCTATGGTTACAGAGCATATGGAACGTTTGAATTCCGCTACTCGGGCTGAAAGGTCCATGGAATTGAGTAATAACTCAATTCCTTTTATGAATTTACCCCCTTGCGATACCCCAATTTTCTATGGTGATTATAAAAGCTGGCCTTCGTTCCGAGATATGTTCTCCGCCCTGTATGGTAATAATCCCCGTTTGAGTCCTGTACAAAAACTGTACTATCTTTTGCAAAAAACGGCAAAAGATGCCCATGACGCCATACATACTGTTCCGTTAACTAATGATGGTTATGCAATAGCATGGAAAAAATTAGTTGACACTTATGAGAACAAAGGAGCTCTTATAAATGAACAGCTTCGAACTCTTTTAAGTATTAAGCCAATTACCCACGAGACTGGCCCGAACATAAAGAGTTTACAACGAACCATAAACGATTGTGTAACGAATCTTTCATTACTCGAAGTTACCCCAGAAGTATTTTATCACGTGATGTTAGTGTACATTTGCGTTACAAAGTTACCCGAGAACACTCTGAGTCTCTGGGAACAGTCAAAGAAACTTTGTCCGAAAACTCCGAGGTGGGAGGATATGGACTCTTTTTTGACAGCTCATTTCAGAACTCTTGAATCGATTTCTGATATTAGAGGATCTCACTCGAACTCTGTTACTAACTCGAATAAAAGTACAGTTTTTAATAGCCCGCGAAAGAATTTGAGTTTTAATAGTTCAAAAAAATCTCACGGTTCGGGAAAAATTCAAAGTTTTCGACGAAAACCGGCACAACTTCATCGGCTTGTCGTTGTTACCTTTGCCAGGGTTTCCACCCTTTAAGACTATGCCCGTCTTTTTTGAGCCAGAGTGTAGTTGAGAGAATGTCGACAGTGAAGAGACTTAAGTGCTGTTCAAATTGTCTAGCGATGTCTCATGAAATAAAAAATTGTAGAAGCGTTTATCTTTGTTCTGTCTGCAAACAGAAGCATCACTCTCTGCTCCATAGAGAAGTTGGACAGCCGGGACATAGTTCTGCTGTTGCTCCACCCCAACCCACACTCACTACAAACCCAACACCAGCTGGCATTCAAACTCAATCCGCTCTTAATGTTAATCCTTTAACTACAGTAGCGGCCCAAAATGTACACACGTACGCCGCACATCTGAATTCGAACCCTTCTTCGACAGTACTTTTAGGATCGGCTAATTGTATTGTAAAATAGGGTTGAATTAATTAAAATGCATTGGTCCAAAAAGAAATATTCACATTGATTAAACAGAATCGTGTACATATTTTGTCAAAACAACACCACATCAAATAACACTGTCCAACAGCATTTTTCGAACAGAATAGCGACCCTTTAATTCTGAAAGGGTATGTTGAGTAGATCATTTTTGTAGAACAAACTTATGGTCCAGTCCAGCACGTCTGAGTATTTTTTTACAGTGGGTCAAAGTTTTCATTTTTTTGTCGAAGGGAGCATTATACTATATGAAAAAAATGCTGTAAGTTAATGTCTGAGAGAATTCTTATGGTCAGAGTTGTATTGTGGAATTGTATGAGGATTATTTTTGTGGAAGATCTTAACCCTCTAACTGGTCTCTTTATGGGTCAGTTTGACCCTTTTTTCGAGAAAATCAAAAAATATCCTTTAAAAAAGGACATTTAAGGATTAAAATATTCTACGAAAATGTTTGCCGGAAAATTTCAGTGGGGGTCACCAAAGACACCATTGTTGTCTTTGTCGCTATTCTGTTCCATTCAAAAAGTCTTAATTTGTTGGACAGTGTTATTAAACGTCAACATATATGTTTACTAAACAAAGTGTTAAATCAACGGACGGGCTTTGTTAGCTTTGCAGTGGTCACCCATTAATTCATTTTAAATGAATTTTTGTTAAATTTTACTCCAGAGCACTTAAATTATGTTATGACTGGGTAACCCAGATAAGACCGAAGTGTGTTTGTTCAATAGGAAACAAAAAGGGGTTACGATTACAACTCCTATTTTACGGGGTTTAGACATTGAAATTAAGGATAGTGGTCTAGATAGAAAAATCTGCTGGAGCGACCATATCGAGAATATAATTACTAAAATTTACCGTGTGTGGACAATATGTAGAGGAGCTCTAAACGGGGGGTTTAAACACAAGTATTTTTTTGTGATTTTTTTTGTTATATTTTTATCCATGTAGGTGTCAAAAAGTAGTAGTGTAATGTAGGGAAATTCCAAAGGGTTCAGCGGCTATAATGTCTAGGCATTAGCGGCACCATAAGATCGGCGTCTACAAGAGCACGGTGCACGGGGAGTAGTCCCTTGAAGGAAGTACTGTTAGTGGTGGCAATTTTTATATTTTTGTTCGCTAGATATGATTATACATAAATAAATGTAAATAAAAATAATCATATATAATCCCAGCAAAAAAAGTAGCAAAATAAGAGAAAAAGAAGCAGTGATTTTGATTCCGGTGTTGTAAAAATTTGGATCGGAATCAATGATTTTTACATAGTGGTGTCATAGGGTGGAAGTTTCCTTTTATGATCCTTTTTCATTGCATATTAAGCCTTTCTTATGGTTTAGTAAAAAATTAGATCTTTTGATGTTCCCATTTTTGAAAAAAGAACTGCTTTAGAATGGGAAAATCAGAACTAAGTGATACTTTGGAATCAATGAAAAATTGGTTCCTTGAGAAACACTTCCATTTATTTTTGTTGGGATATTATTATATAATATTACATTATTACAATTAGATAAGTACAGAAATAATTCAGTCTCATAAATTCAGTCATTATATGTAGCAATTTCCCATTTCTTTCAAATTCCTGAATATATAATTATATATACGAGGGCAGATCAATAAGTCCGTGACGTTTCGAATTTCAATCGTAGTTATATAAAATGCAACACTGCTTCCATCAAGTACCATCTTTATATAGACTACTGTCAAATTTTCAGCAAGTTCCGTCATTTATTTTGCGTTTACCAGCTGTTAAAACATACAACCTCGTGGATTTTTTCAAAAATGGAAAAAGTGTATTTCGAGTGCTCATTAAAAAATTTTTTGTGAAAAAAAAACCGTCAATCAATCAATAATATGGGGACTCTGCACCATCGATTCTAATTGTAAAAAAGTCGTTTACTGACTTTCGTTGTGGCTTTACAAGCACGAAAGATGCCGAACGTTCTGGACGCTTAGTTGAGGTCTCTACATCCCAAACAATTGAAAAACATCACGATATGGTGTTGGCCAATCGGAGATTGAATGTGCGATAGATTATGGAAGACATAAGCATCTCTCATGGCTCAGTGGTTTCAATTTTTAAAGATCACTTGGGTATGAGAAAGCCTTCCGTAATCGTGTGACAGCTTAATTTCCATGGCAAAAACCCATGAAGTAGACTAAAATTTGCCCCCTCATTCGCCTTATACTCCGGATTAAGCCCCCAGTGACTATTTCCTATTTTCAAACCTAAAGAAATGGCTCAGTGGAAAGATATTTACCTCCACACCTAAACGTCAAGTTTTTTCTGCATTTCATTTGACATTTCTCAATTTCAGACTAACTCCATTTGAACCATGGAAAGATACACAGTCGAGCAACGCGTTAGAGTTATTCAGGCTTATTAAGAAAATGGGCGTTCAAATCAAAATGCATTTCGTGCACTTCGTGATATTTTTTTGTCAGCATAATCGCAAAAATGTGTCAACAATCTGGAGAATTGTGGGCAAATTTCAGCAATCTGGGCCTGTGAAAACACCTGTGCATGCTCGCCCAGTTCGTTCTGCGGAAATCATTGCTGTTGTTCGCGATAGTGTGTCATAAGGTCGGCCAAGCATTTACCGTGAATGGTGTTCGCTATTGCGAGATGATAACGAAGTTATTGTGGCCAGGAATTGAGGATATGACCCTGGACTATATGTGGTTTCAATAGGACGGTGCCACTTGCCACACAGCTAACGAAACAATGGATCTTTTGCGCGACAAATTCAATGGCCGTGTTATCTCAAGTGGTGGCGATGTCAATTGGCAGCCAAGATCATGTGATTTGACACTGGACTTCTTTCTTTGGGGTTATTAAAAAGAAAAGGTGTACGTTGATGAGCCAGCAACAATTCAAGAGCTAAAGGATGAGATAATTCGGCACATTAAAGGCTAGAACCTCAATAATGCCTCAGTGTCATCGAGAATTTGGACCATCGGATGGAGGTGTGCCTCCGCAGTCACGGCGTCCTTTTGGCCGATATTTTGTTCCACACATAACTGAACCATACCATATTATGATAATAAAAAGAAATGACAATAATTTCCTAAATAATTTGTGTTTTATTCAAAATCAACATCGGCCCTTAAAATTTAACCACCCTTTTTAACACAATTTTAGGAACGGTCAGGCATTATGTGTAGCAGTGAGTTGCTAAGTGAGTTAAGCGGTCGACTACGACTCTGATAAACAGAGTTCAAATCCTGGCGAAGATATTGTTTTTTATAGAATTTAAATTTTTTTATCTTTAATTTTTTAAACGTTTTTTAATAAACTAGATTCCATAAAATATAATCTGATACTTAATCCCCAGTTTGATCAATTTGGATTTTAGTAAATCTTCAAATAGGTTGCTGGATCTAATTTGATCTGTCATTTTCCAAATTAATTAAGGTCTTATATAAACCCCCAAAAAATTGCTGGATCTAATTCGATCTACCATTTTATGGAACAAATAAGAGCAGCTTGGTACTACAGCGGATATTAAATAATAATAAATTCGATATGATGAAATTTTTTGTCAGATCATTATAATTTTTTTAACCCAGGCATTCTCAGATAACCCAGGTTTCTCAGATATTTCTTTTTTTTTACTCGTTTCGACAAAAATCACACCGTAGAAACCTTCAGATCGGTCCCATTTCACTTTTCACGAAATAGATCCTTTCATATTGGTCTGTACGTACCAGTGACTGGACAGGTGCTCAAACTTCAACTGACACTCCTTTTACACACAGAATTTATATAAAAGAAGTTTTTAAAAATGTAGATTTTCTAACAAAATTTTTAGCGATCATATATCATTTTAGTTTAGTATACCCACCATCAAAATTGTAATAAATCAATTCAACTTTATTTTTTTTTTTTTAATTTCAGTTAAAATCATTTATTCTTTTACCAGTTTTATTAGGGCTTCTACAATATTTTACATAACTCCTACCTTTACATAGAAATTTGTAAAAAAAAAAAACTTTCAAAAAATGGCAAACTGCCATTGATAATGTTTTACAGTGAAAAAAGAATTTACTTACAAGCGTTTTTTTCTATTTCATATTTTTTCTAACCACTGTTTTTACCTTTCTAAAAAAATGTTTAGTATTTTGTGCAACCGAAAAAATAACGTGTCATTTTACAATATCCCAAAGCGAAAATTCATGTATCTTTAGAATTTTTGTCTGCTTTTTTATTTTTGTATGCTGTTACCCTTCATCTCTATTCGCAGGATTTTGTTTTTTTTTTATTTTGCAAGAACAACCAGCTTTTATTCGTTGATTAATTGAGAAATGGATTTTTGTAGTCATGGAATCTTTATCAAATAACTATGACTTTGTTATGAACACAGCAAAAAAAAAATGCAAATACCCTACAAAAAGAGTTAAAGCTTAGAAGAAAAAATCAGCACTTGTTAGGATTTATTTTCTATGCAAAGCTATAAATCGTCATTATCATCATGTAGAAGAATATCCATGTGGATGCATATGAATAGAAATTTTAAATTAAGGTGAATATAAGTTAAGGGTTTATATAAATAGTTAATTCTCTCGATACTACTCGATATTTTGCTTATGCCCTCTACAGTATGTGATGAGGGTGGGTACATGTATAACAGCCTGCAACAAGTCGAAATATAGGTATACATATTATTGATCCTTATATAATTTTGATCTTGAGGCGTCCGCCTGTCTATCTGCTGAAATGATGATGACGTCGTGAAACGCCAGCGAATTAACTCATTTTTACCTAAAGTATGGGCAACCTCCCAAGCAGTTTGGTATTGAAATGAGCACAATCGACCAAAAAAAATTATAAGTGAAAATGTGAAAACTGGTATACTTGGTATGCTATGTGGCACTGTCTTGTTGATGCTAATCAAGCCCAAAGCATTCAGTTGTGGCGTTAAAAAGTTTTCAATCATATCACGATATCACAGTTACCGTAACGCCGTTTTCATTTTCAATGAAGTAAGGTCCTCCTGACCTAAATGCACACCAGACAATATTATGACTGTAAATGTTAAAGTCATGTTTTATTTGATGTATAATTATTTATTGATTGCTGCCAGCATTTTAATCGTTGCATAATTATCATATTTTTTTTATAGCCAGAATTTTTGTTACCACAGTATGGTTACAGCCAATCATGATATAAAATAGAAGGTGGTAATCATAAAACAGTAAAATATTTACTAAATAATGATGGTAGCGACCATGTTGATGGTTAGAAAACCAATAACTTGGCTGTGACAACCATACCCGATTGCAGCAAGCACAATATAGTAGCAGTGATCATATTGCAACCATGTTTTTTCTCTGCGTGTAGTTCATCGTGCTTAAGGTTGGGTTTTTATAAAAAAATATTGAAAAATAATATTTTTATATATAAAAATAACAGTAGATTTTACCAATTTTTGTCAAAGTTTTTGTAGTAAAAATTAGTCACTTATTTTTAAGACATCGTTCGTTATTTTGAATACATTTGGTAGTTATTATCTAACAGATAAAAAGAGTAAATTTTAAGTAATTTTAAAGGTAAACGAATATCTTTGACGCTTTTTTAACAGCAAATACTTTTGTTTTAACTGTAATTTTGAGTAGATTTTACTGACAAACTTTCTTGATATAAAATTAAATTTCTTTATAAATGATACCTATTTTACGGTATTTTATGAAAATAGAAATTTTAAACAAAACAAGAGTAAAATTTCTGGCCAAAACGACCCCGTCTGTGGAAGCTTTACGAAACTAAAATAGGTTAGGTTTGGTTCAAAATACTTTTCTTAAATTTTTTATAAAAAATAATTTGAGGGTTTCCATTGCCCAGAACCGACTATTTTGTTTATTCACATATCCATTCAAATGTAAATGTGCTGGTCACTCATTATGATTTTTTCTTGAAAATCGGGGTTGTCATGGGCGAGCTGTAACATCCTATTGGCATATGTACGGCGGCGTAAATGGTCTTGTGGAAGAAGCTCTTGTGTCAACTGAATCTTAAAAAATGCAAATCCTTGTGCGAAATTGTGACCAAAGTTGTTCTTTGAAGACCAAGATTCTGAGCACGATGTCGAATTGAGGTTGATGGATTGTTTTAAACATGTTCTTAAGCAGCAGTAATGTTTTTAGCCCATCTTGCAGTAGGTTGTGGTCCATGCTTGGGCATATCACCTACAGACCCTCTATCTTCAAAATCATTCACTACACGATAAAAGTGCGTTTTTCTGGAACGTTGTTTCTCCCAAAAATTTCACGTAACTTTCTCATCGTCACAGTAATCGATGATTGATTTTGATAAAATGTTTTAACGATTAAAACACGTTGGTTTATCGAATATTTTTCCATAATAAATTTGCCACGTGTGTGTCTACTTCACGACTGCCAAATATAAACTGTCAAGATGATAATGTTTACCAAAATGGCGGCAAAACAAAGTAGTATACCTTCCCGGCGGACACCCTGTAGTACTGAACCAGAAAACTAGTACGAGTTCTACCGCCTCCCCATACAAACAACTGTAGAATTTAACATGGAGATGTCATTGAGCTGGGGCAATTGTCTCCAAACTACCACTTTGGAATAGTTAAAGAACTAGTTTAACATTACCAGTAGCAGGACAAACAACTTAACTGACAGTTTAGAACTATTTCGGTACTATTTACTAAGAGAGTGAGAATTAATGGTACTATTTCAGCAGTTTTCACTAGAAATTAATGAAATTTTATTTGCTCTATATTTATCTTCCTTTATTCGATCTTCAATATTATACTATATTATTACTTAAAATCAAGTTCAAGATCCTTTTATAAAAAATAATAATAATGATTATTTATTATTTCTTTTCTTCCAATATTTCGTCACCACATTGGGTGACTTCTTCAGGGAAATTATATAATTTTTTTTTTTTTTTTTATATATAATTTCCCTAAAGAAGTCACTCAATGTGGTGACGAAATATTGGAAGAAAAGAAATAATAAATAATCATTATTATTATTTTTTATAAAAGGATCTTGAACTCGATTTTAAGTAATAATATAGAAATTTTATTTGACTAGTGCTAAAATCACACTAGTCCTGTTTTAAAATCTGATAAATTAAAATAGTTTTTATATATTGATATAAGCATAAAGTTATATTTAAAGTAATATTAAATTAAAACAAATTAAGAAACAAAAAAAAATAACATGTGATAATTAAGTAAAATTAATGAGTTTATATAAAATACTTTAAAAAAATGAATTCAAATAGAATTAAAGAAATGTCTATATATATTGATAGACACCAATCAACAGGGATTATGCATATTTTTTAAATCAGACGACCAAACGGTACTAATGAAATATTTACGAAATTAGTTCAGAAGTAACACTTTACCACCAGTTAATTTGCATCTCCATTTACAAAATATTTGGAAAATCAGATATTATTATTAAAAACAAATGTAAACAAAATGCGAATTTCAAAACTTGTATTTCATTTTAAGCAATATTTTTTAACAGGCCCTACATCGATACTAATAAACTAGTACACAACTGGTTCAGGATGATCACTTTCAGAAATAGTTTTGTAATTACTAGTACATTTTTAAACTAGTTTGGCCATTTGCTAATGGGTAGAGTTTCATTGTAGGGTCATCTTTTTTCCTTTTTTAACCCTTATTCTGTACATTTTCCTGGGGAGAATTTTAAAAAGTATTGTACCCTGCGGAAAAAGGACCTATCCCAGAACACGTCACGTGACCGGTTCATGGTGATAGGGAATGGTTACGGGACCGGTCACTTTTCCATGGGCTTGTCCTAGGGGGTAGTAACATGTCACAGGACTGGTATAAAAGAACCTGTCATGACTTTTTAACCGGTCACTTGGTAGTTAGTTCAGGAACCGGTCCTCTTTTCACCTATCTCGTGATATATATTTTCGGAATCTGTATAGTTTTCACCTATTACGGGACAGGCCCCAATTCCCAACTGACCCCTTTTTTACCGCAGGCTGTTTTTTTAGACGTGTTGGTAACACTGTTTTCAGTGTCAGCTAAAGTCAAAGATACTCACGCATCCTTTAATACATCGTAAAGAGCGTACACAGTAAAAGCGGACTCTTTGTGGCAGCCGAATTTCTTGCAGCAACCGAATTATTCGGGTTTCGCAACCAAATATATTTCTGATCCAATTAAAATATATGGCTTCCACTGAAAATGTATTGTATTAACCGAATTTGGAACTACCGACATATTTTTTTGTGGCTAACAAGCAAATATGTCGGTAGCTCCAACCAAGCCATTCTGTTCGTAAAAAATTCGCCTGTCACGATGAATCTGTTTACTCTGTATACTGAAAAAAATATTGTTGCTTTAGTACATAGCACCGAGGAAGACGACCAGAAGACTACAGTTAATGGTGACTACTATAGAGAAATTATCAATGACTCTCCGTTCGTGAATTGAATCAACTTGATGGAAGTTATGGCTCAAACTGTCACACAGTATGTGCCACCCGACTCCTTCTATGCTTCTCTTACTCTTGAATTTAGTTCGTATTTTTTATGAGCAGGTTTTCTTCTGGGTTTTCCCTTCGGGGATAGTTTGCAAATATACTTCCCTCAGTGAGAAGCCAAATTTCAATCTAAAATATACACTCTTTGGTGCCACAATCGACTTATCCTTTTGGTTTCGTGGATTGGCACGAAGTCTGACATTTGGGTTTAAATTCATTTCAGTGAATGACTTTGTCGAAGGGTCCTTAAATTTATGGCGGTTTAAGTTGAAAATACAAAAAAATGCTCAAAAATGCATTTCTTAATCTTGTTATGCAAGCTTAGTTTCGTGTTCCATCAAGCTTAATTTTAAGCATGACTTGATGTTTCTAGGCATCATTAATGCTTTCATTTAGCAGTCAAGCGGATTCCAATTCAGAACCTTTTTTTGAGTCAGGGGTCTGTAAAAGCGATTTTTTAACATCACATTGTTCGCTCTAATTACAAGTCATTTATAGTAAAAGTTTTGGTATCGCCTCTTCAAACCTAGTTATATAAATACACCCCCCGAAAAAATACTTTTAAATACATTTATTTTTTGAAACGACTGCTCAATTCATTAAATACAATAGTCTCCATTTAAAGCACACGTCATAAAATTCTTTACAAAAACCAAGCTGCTAAAAATGGCAAATTCCTTATATAAAAGATTTCTTCGTCGAACATCTAGACGAACAACAATAAAATTTTAATTTTACTTTTTTCTTTTGATTGATGTAAAATAACGGGGCCCATGCCACCATTATGTCTTGTATTCCAAAAGGAGGATCAAAAGCACTTGTATAAGAACAACTTTGATTATGATGTGTGTACCTTTTTAACAGAAAAAATAATAAAAATTAAAAAAACAAACAAAAAAATATTGCACGAAAATAGGAAGGAGATGTTGTACGTTGCTGATGTAAAGAATGACTATAAAGGACTTTTTTCTACACAAATATAGAAAATTAACAAAAGATTATTTTTTGCGCACTTTTTTTTAAATGCCTTCTATGCGTTGATGATGAACAATGAATAAAACAGCTGGTGTAAAACTAAAAGCAATTGTCAGAATTCTCCTGGTGCTTTTAAAAGCATGCCTCAAAAAGAGAGAAATCATTTTGTGATAAAATGGAAACAGGCTTTCAGTATAAACACGAATCAAAAATTTTATAGAAACCCGAAACTACAGAATAATACTCGCTATCAACATCTGGTTTCGCTATCAACATAAGGTTTCAGTCGTTATCCCGAATTAAAAAGGAATCGCTGTTAGGGATGGACACAGCCACTAAAAGTTAAGTACTCGCCTCATTGGGACGAACTTTAACCAAAAGTGCAAACACCAGAAACGTTTTTATTGATTATGTATTTAAAATGTCTCAGAATTATTTTACAATTAAAATCAAAATCTTCACTGCACACCCAGAAAACAGTATCAGTTGTGGCCACCGAATTTGTTACCAATCGAATTCTGGCGGTAACGACAACTGTCTTCATATTAAATTATATTTTTAGTTTTGAAAGCCAATATTCAGTTGTAAAATTTTTCCACGGAAACATTATTACGTTCCCCAAAATTAATTTTTAAGAAAAATTTTATTTTTAGATTTTTCCGATATCTAGCCTTGGCATTCAGATTCATAGTTAACACTCTTACTTACTACACTACAACTAATTTTAATTTTCTTTGATATATTTGCCATTTAAACATTTGAATATTTTATTTTAATTAAAAAAAATATATTTTAAATGTTTGTCTTCTCCGGGATTTGAACTCGGAAATTCGGAGTACTGAGCCCACCTCTCTACCCACTGCACCAGAAAAACTGAAAAATTTTGATGGCTAATTTTGAATTTAAACAATTTGTTAGGAAAACAAATATTAGTATAAAAATTATTTATCAATACCAATCATTAGAGACGTCTATTATAAATACAATCCACGATTCGGTTGATTCTACTGAAACACTAATTAAATTATTTTTTGATCAGAATAACCGTACTTGTAGTTACCACTTTTGAATATTGACAATTTTTTAATAAATTTGATAAATTGTACCAAATTACTAATATATTCACTAAATAAATGGTTGCTTCCACCGCACACATATACTAAACGAATTTTATTTTTAAAGATGATTGGAAATATCAATAATTTAATAATAGTATTGATTTCTGGTTTCTTTCCCCTTTTTTTAAATTCCAATACAACATTTTTGCTTTATTAATGGACTTAAGGTTATTCCAAATAAAATTAAATCCTTACAAATATTTGTGAACTCATGGAAGATGTTGAAAATGTGAAACAAGTATTTAGATTGGCTGTAAAAAAAATAAATGAAAAAGACGCATAATTTTTGTTTAAAAAATGGATTTACAGAAAGCATTAATCATTGGAGTAGTTTTTGATTTGCAAAAACAAACCCGTATTTTAATGCAGTACATTGAAATATTAAAGGCCATTCTGGAAGAAGGTGATGATAAAGAAGAATTTTTGGTAGTCATAAGTAAAGGGTGTCCCAAGAAGAACGCAATTTTTAAATTTTAAATAAAACACAGATGTTTAAAAAAAAATCGTGAAACTTTATTATATCGTAAAGTAGACAGAATGAGGTTATGTATGGAACAATATATCGTGCAGATGGCTGATGCGGCTTTGCTGGCATGCACGCGATCTTTTAATGAAATTTTCAATTACCGTTTTGCATGAATGCTGCGGTATTTCATTAATGCAGCGTCCAATTTCCTCTTTTAAGGCTTGAGTCGTCGTCGGGTTATTCGCGTAAACCATCGCCTTCAAAAAACCCCAAAGAAAAAAATCTAATGGTGTTAAATCGCACGATCTAGGCGGCCAATTCTGATCTCCAAAACGCGAAATAACACGACTGGGAAATGACTGATGCAGCAATTGAATTGTTTCTCTGGCTGTATGACATGTGGCGCCGTCTTGTTGGAACCACATGCCCTCCACATTCATTTCTTCAATTCTAGGCAAGAAAAAACTGGTTATCATTTCACGATACCGAACACCATTGACTGTTTGCGCTTGACCTGCCTCATTTTCATAAAAAAAGGTCCAATGATTCCTCCAGCCCAAAAACCACACCACACAGTGACACGTTGAGGATGCATTTGCTTCTCGTGAATCACTCGAGGATTTTCCTCACCCCAAATGCGACAATTCTGCCTATTGACGAAGCCATCAAAATGAAAATGGGCCTCGTCACTGAAGATGATTTATCGGCAAAATCAGCATTTTCATGTTGTCTCTCCAATACCCAATTAACGAACTCCCTTCGCTGTCCATGATCAGCTGGCTTCAGTTCCTGACTCAATTGAACTTTGTATGCATGAAGATGCAAATCTTTCGTCAAAATTCGCTGCAAAGTGGATTTGGAGACACCAATTTGCTGAGCTCGGTGTCGAATTGAGGTGGATGGAGTTTGAGCGACATCATCACGTACAGCTGCGACATTTTCGGTCGATCGACCTGGTCGATGGCGCGTTGTTGTCTTTACATCACTAACAGACCCAGTTTCGGCAAATTTATCCATTAATCTCTTTACAGTTGACTTTTTTGGAGCATTATTGTGACCCCAAATTGATCGCAATTTGCGAACTGTAGCCGCAAAACTTTCACCATTTTAGTAAAACAATTTCACAATGAGAATGCGTTGTTCAAAAAAATATGTTGTTGTAAAAAAATATAGAATTTTTAGCCTGTATAATTCTTATGGGAAAATGTCAACATCTTTGCAAATTGATGAAAGAAGTAAAATGTAGCTCAGTGGAAAAATGCTATTACGCAACCTTTTCATAGTTACTCCGAACTTCGTTACATTTTAAGAACAGTCGTGACTTCTCCAATTTTTATCGGAAATTTAAATTTGTTATCTGAATAACGATGTTGATGCCACTGTGAAAATGATATAAAGCGTGAGTTTGCAAGTAATAAGTGTTGGTTTAACCGGCATGCAAGGATGCTGTAAGATTCAGAGATGGCACGTTTAGTTATTGGCGTAGAGAGAGAGAGAAAGAACATTACATTCCTGTTACGCAAACAGGCGAGGTTTGTACATGCCAGGGTAGCTTGCGCGAGAAGTTTCTTTGCAAGCAGCGGCTAAAGTTTTTTCTGTTTCTCGGCACAGTAAGACATTTGACACTCATATTCCTTTGATTATAGCCCAAGCCCTTTGGTGGTTGGCGGGTTAAGGCAAAATATATATAGGACACTCAATGCCGTGTGAATAGGGTCGATTTTACTGCACGTTATATTGTCTGTTGACCCATAGACGGGCCGTGAGGTACCAAATGTCATCTGTACGCATGGTTGGAATTGGATGAATTTGATGCTCTAGGATTAGAGTCCAATATGATATCCGTTAAAAAATCAATTTATTCAGGATTCGAAAGATGCATTTTAATGTTCTTCTATTTATCTATCCCAACTATATTCGCCCGAAAATGGAATACAACTTCCTTATATGGGCAGATGCTCCAAAGTCTATTTTGGAGCTTCTAAACTGTCTTCAACGGCGCTTGTCAATGAACGTGGGTTAACTAGCTCAATTCACTAATTGGAGCATCTACCGATATTACCATAGGAGGTGTTCTGCCGAGATAAATTTACTTATGCCCTGTGTCAGGGGTTTTCTTGGAAATACTTTCTTATCTAATTGACCACATCTGTTTGTTGTCAATTAGCCAGTGGATCCCACAATGCATTCCTGGAAATTTTGTTATTTTTTAGTTCCATCCGTATGTGAAATAAACTACTCAGGAAAGTCACAACTTAGAGATATGTAAGTCAAACATTCACAGATACTACTCCTTCTTTTCCCTATCCTCTAACCTGAATTCCTTTCGACCACTTTATTACATGCTGAGAGGATTGGTTTAAACTATAAAAAAATACGACGTTTTATTTTGGGTGCACTTTAAGAATTTTTTTTTTTTTTAAATATTTATGTTGTTATATTCCAATAATGAAAAATACATTCTCTTTAATATCTGTCATCTAAAAACTTTTTTCAATGAACACCCATACGCATGCAAATTTACTTTTGTATAGAGTGTGTGTGTTGTTTTTCGTTTTTTTTTTTTTGTATTCTAAAAATTATCCCAACTTTAAATTGATTTTTGAAAGCAATTCAAAATAAATCTTTATAAAATAATCATGTGCCACATGGGTTTTAAACTATTCTTCTGCTGCAAACAATACACTTTTTTTACATTCAAAACTGACGCCCTAATAAAGTTCAATTAAGTTAAAAGCTTCACTTTCTAACTAAGAAAGATGTCCTTTTTTGTGTTTCTCTAAATACCAATGATGATGACTTAAATGCTGTGTGTTTAGAAAATGTAAAAGGTACTCTAGTGGAAATGTTTAATGTTGTATGTATTGCATGCATCTGCACCTAGAAAAACACGGTTCCTCTAACAAAAGAGGATCATCACCTCTTTATACAACACTTTCATTTAGCGCGAAATGTGTATTTAGATTCTAACCTTAAGCTGCAGCTACTATCGGTATGCATATCTGTAAATGTGAAAGTTTGATATAAAGGGTGGTTAAATTTTAAGGGCCGATGTTGGATGTCCAAATGTGCGTACAATCGGAAAAATCGTGCAAAAATTTTATCAAACCGGGTCAAAATTGTATCAAACTGGTGTGAAAACACCAGTGCATGCTCGTACAGCTCGTGCTGCAGAAAATATTTCTGCTGTTCGCGATAGTGTGACTGAAGAGCCGTCCACCTCAACTTGTCGTCATGCCCAACAATGCACCTCTCACGCTCGTCGTTGATGAACATTATGCATAAAGACTTGCATTTACACGCTTACAAGGTGCAATTGACTCAAGAACCAAAGAGTCTTGACCATTCCAAACGTCGTCAATGGTCAGAATGGTGGCAAGAAATGGCACCAGTAGATAATCAATTTTCGAAGAAAATCATCTTCAGTGTTGAGGCACATTTTCACCTCAGTGGATTCGTCAATAAGCAGAATTGCCGCATTTGGGTGAATGATAATCCAAGAGTGATTGTCGAAAAACCAATGCACCCACAAAGAGTGAGTGTTCAATGCCGTGTTATCTTACGTGGTGGCCGCCAAGATCCAAATCAAAATTGGCCCTTAAAATTTAACCACCTGATGACTATGTTTTACCATAGGGTTGCCAAGTTGTTCAAAAAAGTAGTAAAAAAGGGCTTTGAGAAAAATTTGTTAAAATATAAAATATCAGGAATGTTAAGAAAAAGGAAAAGAAGTGTCCGCTTAAGTGTAATAAGGAATAAATTTGTGAATTTGCCAGCTATAGCAGTATACCAGTAAAAAGGCCTCAACGACACCACACTTTTATATTTTAATACATAAAGATTTAAAAGACAAAAATACCAAGTTTGGAATTCCTTTCTGACCTCTGAAAATTCGGAGGTGACCATACAGCCTAGATAGCTCGGTCATAAAAATCAGAGTTTTTAGTTTGGGATTGTAAAAGACCAAAAAATAACAAATTTCCCTGTAAGAAATTTGGAGAAATCAGCGAAGTAGCAAAAATTAATATTTTGTCTTATACCCTAAAAGTGATCCAAAGCTAATTAGTATACTACAGGGTGGCTCAAAAACATTGTTTTGCTATGTCCTTTAAATTCAACAACATAACATAGTTTAATTTTATTTGGACCATTAAGGTCATTATTAATTTTTAAAGATTATATCGGTCTGCTTTTATGCTATTATGATCATTTAGACTCTTTTGGCCTCATTTTCCATCGTTCTAAAAAAAACTTTGGGCAATAAGTTCTCGCAGTCTTTACGAATATTCTCTTTGAGAGCTTCCAAAGTATGTGGTTTGTTTACATAGAACTGTAACTTCAAAAAGCGTCATAATAAATTTGAGCAAGAAATCGTCGATTACAAAATAGTCATGAGTATTCCGCTTTCTTGGGCAGTACAGCGTTCCATGACGTGTATTCTGAATTAGTTTACTTTGCTAGCAAAAGTTTTAGAATCTTTATTTGCAAAAGTTATAGCATGTTGCGATAGAGTCATGGGTCATGAGTCATGGTAGATGGGTCTACAACGATAAAATTTTCATTCGCTTCATTGATTTTCCTAAAATGTATAAAATATTATAAAATTTGTCTTTAAAAAATATACTCACATATCAAGTTTGTTTTTAAATTTTACTATTTTTTACTTTTAACAAAATTGAACCAATAGTACATGCAGTTTTCAGACAGAAAGTATGGACAATGATGTGTTCAACTATGCTCTTAAGTGATTAAAATATGTATGCATTCTTAGTTATAAAATGACCACTTTTCTTTGCCGGAAAATCTCTCCACCAACATTACATATTTTCATTCATTCATATTCTTTTATTCATTTACATCTGTTAAAAATTGTGCTTTTTAAAATAATTTTTATTTTTTTTTTTTTTTGTTTTTGTATAAAGTAAAACATGCGAAAAACCACTTTGGCCAAATTGACAACAGACAAAATAGCATCGTAAACATTTGTTTATTTTTTTTTATGTATTCTACCTCATCTTTTGTTCAACACCTTCCTCTGTTTTTATATTTTTGCAATTTCGCGACATTAATCCCTAGTGCAGGATTGTTAACTTCCAACAACAACAACAACAACAACAACAATAAAATGCCAACGGGCTGCTAAATGAAAAAATAACCACTTTGGTTCTATCATCATCCTTCGTCGTCATCATCATCAGCAGCTTCATCCTTGTGACAACAATAACAATGCAACAGCTATAAAAGGCACTTGCATGAATAAGATGAGTGTGAATTCTTCACTTTTATATTCATTTTTACAAGAAATCTTTTAGATATTTTTTTCTTCTTGCTTTTTGTTAACCAAACGCAGTGACGGAATCAAATAGATAAAGTAAAATTGAAATAGTATTGTTTTGTATCAGAATTTGCAAATACACATTAAATGGAATCTTTAAATGATGCTAAAATGATTTTTTATTTCCCAGTAATGGGGATATGAATATTGAGAATTGATATCTCCAAAACTGGGTAATAGTAATTTGGGGAAGTACACGTGTAAATTAGTCTTACTTTCAAAAACGCAAAGGCGCCACCAAGTAGAATTTCCGTCCAAAAATATGTGATGAAAAAATGTTTTTGTCATCGAAAACTTTTAAGAGGTTTTTATTGAAATTCCGAAAAAAAAATTTTTTCGATAGACGAACACTCAGGAGATGGCCCTACTAATGCAGTGAATTGTGTTGGAATTAGGAAAATAGGTTATGGGAAGGACGAAAGAGGAAATAGTGGACATTTGACTTGACTCTGTGGGGAGCTTATACGAATATTCCACATTATGCGCTCTGCGATTCATTGAACAGTCGTTCACAAACGGATGTGCTCTACTACATAAGCGAGTATTTCGAATATAAACCCGGGCTTTAAGGAACCGTTCAGTTATCTCGGCAGAACTATTACCATGATAATATCGATAGAATAATGATTTACAACCCACATTCCGATGATTTTAGTACATTTTGGGTGCCTTAATAGAATCTGTGATAAAGTTTTAGATTTTTCTGCCGGAAATGTAAAAATTATATGCCATTTTCAAGACATATTTTCTAAATCTCAGAAAAAATTACAAAGAGCTGTTAATGGAACTGGCAAAATTGGTAAAAAAAATAAGTTTTTATTTTTATTATTATTGTTTATTATTATTTTTTTTATTATTATATTTTTTTTAACATCCCATTTTATTTACACCTGTCTATATGACATTTAGTAATTAGTTTTGAGGTTTGGGTATTAATTAACTTAAATCAACACTTAAGATAACTAATATTTAGTGTAAGTAAACATTTATATTACACTCTAAAAAATGTTTGTAAATGTACTACAATAAAATGGGTAAAGTTTTATGTAATATTACGAAAATTCGGTAAATATAAACAAAAAATGCCTTAAAATGTTTTGTACACACTTTCATATACAATAATACACACAAAAAGTATTTTTAGACATAATGTGCCTAAAATTAGTATTCTTTTTTTTAAATTAAAATTTTACACACAAATTTTGTAAATATACTAACTTAGAATGGTAACAAATATTTTGACATTTGGAAATTGGGAAATATTAAAAAAAAAAAAGGTAAAAACAAATAAATACAAATTTCAAATACATTCAACCAAATTGTGTCAACATATTTTCAAGACATCAATATCCAATTGTGTGTAAGAAAGGACAAATTAAAGTGCATCCTTTTTTAAAACGGAGAAGAGGATACAAATCATGTGACCCACTACAATTTAAATTGAAGATGACCACCACTGCACATGCCCATTCTAAAGCTGCGCCAAATCATTAAAATATTGCTAACTGTATTCTGTATTAAATGTTATTTATAACTTATTATTATTAAATCATATATATCTGTAATAAAAATAAATTTATTTTCTTATAAAAAACGTGTTTTTGTACGGTTTAATTTAAAGCATTGCGTTGGTAAATATACGCATTTTTATATATAATTACGCATATAGAAATGCATTTTTAGACATTTAATGCGTATAAATACTCTTCAAATAAGTTTTTTATGCACAATTTTAGTAAATTATCGAATTACTTTCAAAATTTCATTTAATTTTTACGCACTTTCAATGTAAAATTACCCATTATGTGTGTACCAACTTACGCATAATGTGTGTACTTTTTTTCGTTTACACACACAGAGTACAGTTTCCTACTATAAGTTGGGTAAATTTCAACAGAAATTTATTAGAGTGTAAATTATATAAAATACATTTTGCCAAATTATCAATTATAAGAATCGGACAAATAGCTCCGATGGAGTGCATCGCTTAAGTCTTCTTGAACATGAGAACTCGTTATAGGGTAGTTGTCTAATTTCATTGTTAGAATAAGATGTAAGTTTCAATGTATGTTTTAAGCTGGAATTTCTTATGACTTCTTGGACTGTGCTGACGTTGAGATCACGATGTATATTTTCATTGGATATGTACCATTCGGCGTTTATAATAGTTGTTAAAAATGAAGCTAGGACTAGCCTTACTTCTGTGATAAACATCTTGGCAAATAAATATCAATCGATTGTTCACGAGTTGTTAAAACTGAAGCTAGGACTAGCCTTACTTCTGTGATAAACATCTTGGCAAATAAATATTATTATATAAAAATAATTTATTTTTTATGTAGTGTGTATTTTGGTTAAATAGCGACAAAAAATATAAAAAGGAAATTGAAAGTAAAAACTATTTTTGTTTTGTGGAAACTCTAAAACTTAACAAAGTTTGACTAAATTAAAAACATATAAATATAAAAAAGTTGGCGTTTTTTGATTTAGATATTTTGTTAGGTGATCTAAAAATAAGTAAAAAAAAAATTATTTTTTGAGAATAAGGATATATGGAATGTAAGCATGTCCTTGCACCGAATGAAACAATAATAATCACTAAGCTAGGAGATATAGTTTTATACACAATTATTAGTGCATTCTTATTATAAATTATTTTAGAAATATTAATTAATTCTTAGTGCATTCTGATCATAAATGTAGCTAAAAATTTATTTTTTGAAAATAAGGATATATGAGCGGTAGGCATGTCCTTGCACTGAATGAAACAAAATTCACCATAAAGTTAGAATGCAAAATTTTACAGACAGTTACCTATTTTATGATCAATTGCTTATGTTATTTATAAGAACACATAAATTTTAGGGGTTTTGTATGGTAGGATAATAATGAGTTTACTCACCACATGGATAAACTTAATATACGTTGTACGTCATAAAATTTAACCGAGGGGGAGTTTCAACTTATTTTTTCGAGATTCCTGCTAGTTTTAGTTTAAGCCAACTTTTACCGAAGCTTCTCTTTGTACTTTGTGTACAATTATATAAATCTTCGTTTAAATCCTTCCTTTTACTCCCTAGACATAAGATTGGGTTGCTAAATAAAACATGTTCATAAATTTTCCCTTCTCTATCACATATATAAATTTTAGTTAAATGGCTGGGTGACACCTTCTTGGTAAGTTACTGTAGACTTCCATAAAGTCTCAAAATAACGGTTTTCAAATTATTATCATGATTTATTCAAAAATTGTACGTGACGTAAAAATTTGGAAAAAAAAGATTTAAAATCGGAAGAACGAATTTTACTAACATTGTGAAAATAATTTATAATATTACCCAGCAAGGTTTTTTTTGAACCTCTGAATCTATTCTTTACCGATATTCATACTACCGGTTCCATTCCTAGCACACAAAAAAAACCGTTTGTAGAGCATAAATTAACAACTGAATATGGTTTAAAGAAAATTAGCTTTACAAATCCTTTCATCAACTATTCCAAGCATACAAATTTTGTAACCACCAAACTTGACAGCACTTGAACAAGTTATTCATGAATACATTTTACTAATTGCTTTTCTATTTATATAATACTAAATAAATCTAACTTGACACTCTCTTTGTGTCTTTACTTCAACTCAGTTAATATAATCATATCAGAGGAAACATTCAATCATTGAAATTAAGTAATTAATGGTCAAAACATTTGCCATCAAACCACCCTCCAACTACCTTCGTCCTTTCCTCCTTTATCTAACTTCAAAGATAAAAAAGCACAACAGAAATCCACCCACTCGTATATATTGAAATCAAAAAGAAGTGCATTAAATCAACAGGAACAATATAGCAACGACAATGATATTATTAGCACCAAAGTTAAAAAAAAAAAACAATGCATTTTAATAAAATGAAATTTATTACCAACCACTACAAAAAAAGAAGCAATAGATGAGTACATATAAACATGCTTACACTCTGTAAACATTTTCTCTGTTTTTTTTTTCTTTTTATTATAGCTGCAGATTAAACCACAAGAATTATAACAATTTTACACGTAATAGTGGCATAAGTCATTTCAACAAACACACACACCCGCCAAAATGCTTGTTGGTCGGTACTGTTACTGGTACCCATAACAACAGACTGCAGGAAAAATTAACTGACATGGTCAGATAGAGTAACTACATGTCTCTACATATGTCGTTTAAAAAAAGAACGACAGAAAGACAGAAGAGCACAAAATAGCATACTAAGCTCTGGTGTATATCACAAAAGGGATAGATGTCAAATTCAAGGGTACTTGTTTAAACAAATATTTGTTTTAGTAACAGAAAATTTAAAAGAATATTTAGGATAATAACTTACAGCAAAGGTAAATGGGTAAATTGAACAGATTTTATAAGAATAGAAAGTGGGACGAAATAGGAAATTGGTTATTTATCAATGGTAACTCTTATAAATTCCAGATAAAGTTTAATATTGTTAGTGCTCATAGAAAACAAAATATGAAACAAGTTGTTCCGGCGATTTTATTAGCCTTTACTTATAAATTCTAAAAACTTGTTTAACAACTATTTAGGCTCTTCTTAACAAATAAGATAATGAAAACCAACACGAAACCACTTCCACCACCACTTCTCATCGATAAATAGAACATCTTTGGAAAAAGTCGCTTTAAGGAACACCTCTTTCTGTGCCTTACAAAAAGAAAACAGAAGTTCCTGTAGATGTTTCCGAAACGTTGGACCGAGTTTGGCTTGGCTCTATTGAGAATTTATTGCATTTGCTGTCGATAAAGTCCTTGCTTGGTTTGTTTTCAGCATTCTAAGAAATTGAAGTAAAGATTTAGTTTCAGCTATGTTCAAGGGCACCTTATTGCCTCAGTATTTTTTATACTTCTGAATAACCTCCATGGTCAAAGTCCAACCCTATTAACATCGAAGAAATCTTGGTCAGTTGCAAGCATTTGTTATTATGACCACAAGATAATTTTCTCCTATATCCCTTTTTAACTCTTAAGGACGACCTTTGTAAGTGTCCTTGGAATATCCTTTGAGAAAATGCAAATATCCTTGAAGATCCTGCGAACATCTTTGTAGATCCTGCGAATATTATTGAATGTCCTGCCAATATCCCTTAAGGTCCTGCGAATATCCTTAAATTACCTAGTAATATCCTTGAATGTCCTAAGAACATCCTCAAAAGTTTTTCAAATATCCTTGAAGGCCTTGCGAACATCCTTGAAAGTTATTGGATGTAATTTGATATAATCAAAGCCTGCAGAGGAAGCATCCCGTACCATGTCGTTTATCTCCCCTAATCGAAGACAACAGATTAAGCGTTCCATCCATAATCGCTGTCCTCCTTTAGATGCAGCTTAAAAATGAAAACGTCCTGTTCTAGCTCGATTGTCCTCTCCTAATTAAAGTCACCAAAGAAAGCGTGCCGTCCCGGGTCGCTTTTCTGTCTTAAACGCAACTCAACACAGAAAATGTACCATACCAGTGTCTGGTCTACCCCTAATCGCAGTCTCAAAATCAAGCATGCCGTCCCTGGTCCCGGACGCAGTCTAAAACAGGAAACGTTCAATTCCAGACTCTGGCCTCGTTGTCCTCCCCTAATCAAAGCCAAAAGAGAGATCGTGCGTCTCCGTGCACTGACCTTCTCTAGAACTGCCGTCCCATGTCGCTGTCCTCCTTTATATGCAGCACACCAGAGAATACGAGCTGTTCCAGGTCGTTACCCAACAATAGCCAACAGAGATATTGTGCCATCCCAATTCGGTGTCCTACATTAGACGCAACACAACAGAGGAAACGTGCCAACAAATAAATTTCTATGGCGATCCCTACCTCCGCTAAGGAGTTTCAATTTAATAAGCACCATAAAGATCTGCATGATATTATGACTGGATGTTTTTTTTTGAAGAATTGCACCCATTTTTGTACCAATTACACTAATTTACTCTTTTATCGAAATTACCATGGCAAGTAAACTGTCGCTCTTTTATCGTCCCGCAACTTTCTTAGTGTACTGAGTACATCTTGAGAAAGTGTAGCGCTTGAAGTAATATGAAATCCACTTATCACTTTAATGTATTGGATTGGCAAACGACATGACAAAATATTGTAGAAAAAAATCAATTCCAATTGTTCCCTGTTGTTTTTAATTTCGTTAATCTTATCTGTTGTTTCAATCCCACACGTTCACCGTTTCATTCCATATGTTTCCCTGAACCAGTGTTTCAATTTAACTCATTTCCCACTCCATTCCATTTCGTTTCCAATTTCAATTCCACTCGTTCCTTAAATTTAAGATTTTTAGCCAAAGTGGGCAGTAGGCAGGTCGTTAATAGGTGTACCTTTCCTCTTTCGAATCCTAATTTTTTCAGTGGTAATGGCGAAATTTTCAAGAAGTATCTTATCGATAAATGAGGACATACTTCAGGGAACACATATTTTAAATTTAAGTTTTCTAGTTCAAGGGATTTGGCCAGGTCGTCAAGGGGTAGACTTTTGCCCCGACTCGTAGGGTATATAGCAAATTCCAAGATCCTACTTTCAGCGATTTGGGCAGAGCGATGTTGAGTCATTTGTCAATCACATTGTTCTTTTATTTATATATGTTAAATATTACTTATAAAAAAACTAGCATCGAACAACATCTGATACCATGATTATATAACTAACCGCCCCCACAATCAAATGTTTCTAAATCATATTTTTATATAATTTCTAACCAGGGACTTATATTTTGCTTAACTCCCTTTTCCTCTTCACTTACCAAACATAACAACAAAATTCTATTAAGACATTTAGCTTAAAGTATTCATTATATAACATATTATGAAAACCACATTTACTCCAATGTAATAAACTCCCCCAAAAGAAGTTACTTTTCCTACTTACTCAACCCACCTTTTGACTTGAGTGAGTAGAAATATTAAAACAGTCCCTTAGGGCAACATTTCGTTTACGTTCCTTTTTTTTTTTTTGCTTTAGCGAACATTATCACATCAACTATATGTATTTCTATTGTTGTTGTTCAACTTTAAATGCACTTTTAATCTTCCGTTTTTTTTTTTACTGTTCAATATTCATTTTCACTTTACCCTTCGCTCTGAAATACAAACATTTACTTTTGGAAAGCAAATAACGATTATCACCCTTAAATGGTACTTATGCAAAGAATGACAAGCAATGAATTTTGAAAATTGTATGTACTGAGAATTCAACTTTATTGTTGGCTGCCTGTAATTTTGCACTCATTCTTTAGTTCCATGACCATAACATTACAAAACCACAGTAGTACTTACTGTGATTTTGAAATTGCACTTGTCTTGCTGAAGCATAGCAAACATTTTTGTTCTAAGTAAACAGAACTCATGGAAAAATAATATCTATTTTGGTTTACTGGTCTTTGGAAGTTGCTGGTCTCCTGAGTTGAATTGTTGTTTCTTGTACACTTGTTTTATTGTTTTAATGAAAAAGTTCTGAATATTATCGTAAACTGGGGTTGTTTTAAGTTCACAGTGAATTAAATTTCTTTTGATTTAATCTATTGGAAAATTTTTATATAAAAATCTTGATTTGTTATCAAAATTGGATTTTTTAAAAGGATTACTTAAAAACACCCATATGGCAAAAATCAAGGAATGAAGGAATTCATATGAAATTAATTGTTTTTGCTAAACTTAAACAGTTATTGGAATCCTAAATTATTAGAAAAATTATAATTTTTCAAATGCTGTAGAATACACATAAAAAGACACTAGACGAATGGAAAGCTTTTTTGATAAGCTATGAACTTCATCAACATTCGGACTCAAACATTTGCGGAATTTTAATCTGACTGGCGATACACATTTTACCACAAATATTGCAAAGATATCATGTTCCATTCTTGTGTGCATAATTATCTAGATCTTTAAATTGCTAATAAGGTAGGTCTCCCGACTCCAACCCAGAAATATTAAAGATTTTCAGACATGTTGTATAGGAGAAGAAAATAAGACACGCATTATTTTATAATTGTCCAATTCCACGATTATGAGTTGAAAAGTGGAGTCAAATATAAATCCGTTTTGAATCACAAAAAGAGAAAGTCGCACAAAAGTCAAACGATCACGAACATCAGAAAAAGCTCATACAACTATTCGATTAAACTTAATAAGCATGTAATATATAAAATTCTTAGCTCAAACTAACTACAACTCCCTAAAAACCCACCGTTTTGTTGTCCTTCAAACTCATTTTATTGATAGATAAAACTCGGATGCACTCACGATAGTTGGTAGCGTGCTAGCTTATCAGTGCGGGGGTCCTGGGTTCGATTCCCACCAGAGGCTCTGGTCTGTTTTCACTACAACGAGCCGAACGCCTTCGTTGCTAGTGCTCGGTTAGGGTCCCAGCAAAAAAAAAGTAGCAAAAGAAGAGAAAAAGAAGCAGTGATTTTGATTCCGGTGTTGTGAAAATTTGGATCGGAACCAATGATTTTTACATAGGGGTGTCATAGGGTGGAAGTTTTCTTTTATGATTTTTCATTGCATCTAAAGCCCTTCTTATGGTTTAGTGAAAAATTAAATCTTTTGTTCTTCCCAAATAAATTTTGAATTTTTAATTTAGATTTCTACAGGACTTCAGTAATCGGGCCTTAGCCTCATTTTCACAATCTCCCGTTAGCTTCTACCTGGGAATTTAACTGACACATTTGTTGCTGTTTCCTATACAAAGTTTGAGTTTTACTGTTCGTTAAATTTTAGCGGGAAATTCAGCAATTGGGCCTTATTTATCTCTATTCGAAATCCTTGCAATTTTTACTACAATATGTAAACTTTTTACTTTTTGTAGCGTCATAGATTTGAAAAGTGTTTAATTTCATTAAAAATCACATTTTTATAAGATGTGAAAAAGAACTTCCTTAGAAGAGAAAAATCAGAACTAAACGATACTTTAGAATCAATGAAAAATTAATTCCTTTAGAATCACTTCCATTTATTTTTGCTGGGGTATTAAGATATAATTTGTAATTATATGTTTAATAAAACAAATATTAAATAATTCGAAATTACAACCAAAAAGAGCACTGCTGAATTTTTATTATGTTCAGCCCATTTTGTTATTTATTTTCAATCATTGTAAAAACAATTGAAAGTCGTTTTAAATAACCATCATTTTTGACAAAACGTAAGAAAACCCCGATTGTTTTTCAAATTAAAAATTTTACATTTAACAGAAAATATCAACTCCTATTGAAACTCCGTAATTTTTATAGTTGTTTTTGAATGACTGATTCAAATAGTTAAAAAATATATTTATATGAATTTTAATTGATTCTTCATTTAAAAACAAACTATACGTATTACTTTTTAAATAAACTACAGTCGGTAACAGAAAATATATTGTGAGTGTATGTTAAAGAGAATCCAAATTGAAGTTTGACTTAATAATTTTTTAGAGTCATCTTCTATGTAAGTCTAGGGAAAAGGCAAAAAAAAAAGCTCAGGTACCGGTATCTGGTCCGTTTTTCATTTAAACCATTTTTTCTATATTTCCTGTAGAAGAAGAAAAAGTACCAATTTTTGACATTATTTTTTATCTCCATAATGTCGGAGATGGCACATAAAAACCCGGTAAACCTTAAAGTTTTTTCCAAATCAAGTTGTAAGCTTTGGAATTCGGGAGAAAAATGAAAATGAGGACATTTTGGATGCCAATTCATTAGTTTATAATATGGCATTGATATGATATTTTCAAAATTGTATTAAGATACGCGGCTCCATTTCGAGATATCGCCCTCTGTAAGTTATTATTAGGTAACAATGGTTCTCGAATGTTTAACAATAAACCCTATTTATATAAAGGGTGTCCCAAGAAGAACACAATTTTTAAATTTTAAATAAAACACAGATATTAAAAAAAAATCGTGAAACTTTATTATATCTTAAAGTAGACAGAATGAGGTTATGTATGGAACAATATATCGTGCAGATGGCCGCCGCGGCTTTGCTGGCATGCACGCGATCTTTTAATGAAATTTTCAATGACCGTTTTGCATGAATGCTGCGGTATTTCATTAATGCAGCGTCCAATTTCCTCTTTTAAGGCTTGAGTCGTCGTCGGCTTATTCGCGTAAACCATCGACTTCAAAAAACCCCAAAGAAAAAAATCTAATGGTGTTAAATCGCACGATCTAGGCGGCCAATTCTGATCTCCAAAACGCGAAATAACACGACCGGGAAATGACTGATGCAGCAATTGAATTGTTTCTCTGGCTGTATGACATGTGGCGCCGTCTTGTTGGAACCACATGTCCTCCACATTCATTTCTTCAATTCTAGGCAAGAAAAAACTGGTTATCATTTCACGATACCGAACACCATTGACTGTTTGCGCTTGACCTGCCTCATTTTCATAAAAAAAAGGTCCAATGATTCCTCCAGCCCAAAAACCACACCACACAGTGACACGTTGAGGATGCATTTGCTTCTCGTGAATCACTCGAGGATTTTCCTCACCCCAAATGCGACAATTCTGCCTATTGACGAAGCCATCAAGATGAAAATGGGCCTCGTCACTGAAGATGATTTTATCGGCAAAATCAGCATTTTCATGTTGTCTCTCTAATACCCAATTAACGAACTCCCTTCGCTGTCCATGGTCAGCTGGCTTCAGTTCCTGAGTCAATTGAACTTTGTATGCATGAAGATGCAAATCTTTCGTCAAAATTCGCTGCAAAGTGGATTTGGAGACACCAATTTGCTGAGCTCGGTGTCGAATTGAGGTGGATGGAGTTTGAGCGACATCATCACGTACAGCTGCGACATTTTCGGTCGATCGACCTGGTCGATGGCGCGTTGTTGTCTTTACATCACTAACAGACCCAGTTTCGGCAAATTTATCCATTAATCTCTTTACAGTTGACTCTTTTGGAGCATTATTGTGACCCCAAATTGATCGCAATTTGCGAACTGTAGCCGCAAAACTTTCACCATTTTGGTAAAACAATTTCACAATGAGAATTCGTTGTTCATTCGTGTAGCGCTCCATTTTTACTAACCTCGTACCTTCTACTAGCAAACAATAACAATTGTTCAAATGTCAAACAATGATTATATGTAACAAATGAATTTAATATAAAGGGTGATTTTTTAGAAGTTTGGGTTTTGAAAATTGAAAAAGCACAGAAAATTTGCAAATGTGAATGAAGTATTTATTTAGGGCCATTAGCTTTTTAAAGATTATTTCATATAAATGTTGTCCGCGGCTACACGGTATTTGGTCAATCCAAATACAATCAATTTGGTGAATGAAGTATTTATTTAGGGCCATTAACTTTTTAAAGATTATTTCATGTAAATGTTGTCCGCGGCTACACGGTATTTGGTCAATCCATGAGCTCCTAGTTTGGCACACTTTTTCCAGCATTTCGGCCGGTATCTTACTAATGGCAGCTGTAATGTTGTCTTAAAGGGCTGGAATTGTGGCTGGCTTGTCCCTGTACACGAAAGACTTCACGTATCCCCACAAAAAATAGTCTGATGGAATTTGACCCCATTTGGCGTCCAATATACTGCTCCAAAACGTGAGATTAATTGCTTACCAAACTCGCCCCTCTGTAGGTTCATGTTGAAACCACATGTCAACCAAGTCCAATTCTTCCATTTTGGGCAAAAACAGGTCGGTAATCATCGCACGGTACCTTTCTCCATTGACTGTAACGTTGCGAATTTCAACGTTCACAAACCGCACCAAACATGGCCTCTTTCAGGGTGCATTGGTAGCTCTTGAACTGCCTCTGGCTGCTCTTTACACCTCATTCGGCAATTCTGTTTGTTGACGGATCAATTGAACCAAAAATGAGCTTCGCCGCTGAAGACAATTTTTCAACAGAAAATGGATCTTCATCCAAATTTTCCTAATGCCCAATCTCCAAATAAATGACGTTGCGGTATATCACCTGGCTGTTGTATTTTGTATAGCTTCACACCGAGGTCCTTACGTAAAATCTTCCAGATGGTCGAATAACACAAGCCAAATTTGTTGACAACGGCGACAAATAGACACATCGTGATCTTCATTGTCACTGGCAGCAATATTTTCCTCGGAATGCACTCTTTGCCTACTGGTTAGTGAATTAATATCCAATAAAGTGAAACTGGTGAGAAATTTGGTCAGAACAGCTTGAATAGCCTGTTCGGTGAGTCGATTGTAATAACCATAAAATGGACGAAATTTACGGAACACATTTCTTACACAACACGAATTTTGATAAAAAAATTCAATAATTGTTCGTTTGTTAGTCTATTTATGGCATTTTTGGCATTGCCATGTCACAAATCTTTTTTTAACACTGAAAAAATTTACATTAAAAAATCAAATAGCATATAAAAAACACCTTTTAGAATGAAATCTTTAAATAACACCCAATTTTCGAATAACATCTCACTCATATCCACTAGGAAAAACCATCACATATGAGGCTTTCCATACCAACTGTTTCGCAGAAAAAGTATATCGTATAAAATATAAAATTTAAAAATTATACGATGTAATGCGAAAAAATATTAAAAATATTAATTTTCTAAAAATTTAGCTCTCATTTTTAGTATATTATTTGTAATAATTTAATCGAATTATGAAATGTAAGAAATTTAACTGGAGTTTTTTAAAACAAAATAAAATAAAATTAAGCTCTAAATTTTTAGTATAATTAAATTTAACTAAAAATCGGCCAGTATTTTTTTTTTTTTTTTTTTGTTTTAAATTCAGAAGATTTTCTATCACGGCTTACACGGTTACACAGCTTTCTTTGGGGAAAATATTAAATGAAATTAAAATCAATTATTTTAATATTTGTTAGAAGATCAATACGTATGATATGATAAATGGGATATTGATTATACGTAGTGTCGTCTCAACTGAGTATAGAACAAATATTTGAATTTGTATTGCATATTTGCCATGTGTAATATTAAAAGAATATTTAATCCAAAACACACTAAAACTTTCTTTATTGATAGAAAACATTTAAACTTTTGTGTTGCTCGACTTCGTTTTAGAAAAGAAATTCTTTTCATATTGCCGCACAATCAGTCAAAATATGGTATACTTTAGAAGTCTAAAGTCGACTTTTCTTAAAAGTATACTTTAGGCCTACTATAGACAAGTAAAAGTATACCTTAATCGTTAAAGTCTGATTTAAAATTAAAACTAGCTGAAGTTGGTTTTATCTAATTTAACAACATTTACAACAGCTGTTTTCAGACAAGAAAATTTTTGTGAAAAAATTTTTGAACTGCAAGATATTGAAAGGAAAATTATATCAATAAATAAGGGATTTTAATTAATTTATTAAATTTTTATTAATAAAATACACTTTTCTGTCCTTTTTTATAAAGTTTTTTTCAATTAATATAAAATCAGCTGATCAATGTTGATAATTGTTTATTTTTAGTACAAAATGTATGCGGACATTTGGTACATTTGATGTGATACCCAAAATAAATAAAAATAAAAGGTTTTTAATTTAAAGTCGATTTAAAAAAAGCCGACTATGAATACGGGCCATTGTCTTTTTCAAATGTTTTATAATCAATTAACACTACACTGCGTATGGGGAATATAATATTGCGCATACGTACTCTTAAAATATTTTCACAACAACTGACTACAGTTTTTGTGAAAAGTTATCTGTACATTTGTTTTTAACTGACTAAATATATTTCCAAAGAAATATATTTTTTAACACTTTTTCACATTTCTTTAAGGAATAAATTACATATAACAACATACGGATTTTCTGTTGCAGTTAATCTTTTCATTTAACATGACTTATTAAAAAATGGTTTTTTATTTTTTTATATTTGATTATCTGATAATTAAAATAAATAAAACTAACAAAATTTTATATAAAATGTGGTTTATATTTAAAGAATTTTCAGTTTATTTATATGACATTTAAAAAACAAAATAACTTTACTTTTTACGAAATTTTTAGGTACTTAATTGACAGTTAAAATAAACCAATAATGGATATATCACTTGTTTTTACGGATTTGTGGATAATTTGCTAACACTGAAAATAAATGAAAAATCATTTATTATTAACATATATCGTGAGTACGCACAAATGTGCGTAAAATCGTGCAAAAATTTGAGCAAACCGGGTCTGTAGGAGATGTGAAAACACCAGTGCATGCTCGTACAACTTCTACTGCAGAAAATATTGCCGCTGTTCGCGATAGTGTGGCTGAAGAGCCGTACACCTCAACTCGTCGTCGTGCCCAACAATTGCACCTCTCACGCTCGTCGTTGATGAGCATTATGCATAAAGACTTGCCTTTACACGCTTACAAGGTGCAATTCACTTAACAACTAAAGCCTCTTGACCATTCCAAACGTCGTCAATGGTCAGAATGGTGGCAAGAAATGGCAACAGTGGATGATCAATTTTCGAAGAAAATCATCTTCAGTGATGAGGCACATTTTCACCTCAGTGGATTCGTCAATAAGCAGAATTGCCGCATTTGGGCGAATGATAATCCAAAAGTGATTGTCGAAAAACCAATGCACCCACAAAGAGTGACTGTTTGGTGCAGTTTATGGGCTGGCGGCATCATCGGGCCGTATTTTTTCCAAATTGAGGCCGGTCAGGCAGTTACTGTGAATGGTGTTCGCTATCGTGAGATGATAACGAACTTTTTATGGCCGAATTGGAAAATATGGATGTGCACGGTATGTGGTTTCAACAGGACGGTGCTACTTGCCACACAGCTAACGAAACAATGGCTCTTTTGCGCGACAAATTCAATGGCCGTGTTATCTCACGTGGTAGCGATGTCAATTGGCCGCCAAGATCATGTGATTTGACACCGTTGGACTTCTTTCTTTGGGTTTATTTGAAAGAAAAGGTGTACATCGATAAGCCAGCAACAATTTAAGAGCACATTCGGTACATTAATGGCCTAGAACCTCAATTATGCCTCAGCGTCATCGAAAATTTGGACCATCGGATGGAGGTGTGCCGCCGAAGTCGCGGCGGCCATTTGGCCGATGTTTTGTTCCATACATAATTGAACCATACCATATTATCATAATAAAAAGAAATGATAATAATTTCGTAAATAATTTGTGTTTTATTCAAAATCAACATCGGCCCTTAAAATTTAAACACCCTTTTACAAATAAGCAACCAATTTGTTAGTAATTAGCACGCCTACTTCGTCACGCCTTCTTTTTAAAGATTTTTACATATCTTCTAAAAATTTTTATTCGTATCAAGTACGAAATTTTTTAAATTTGACATTGATACGATAAACATTTTCCAAAATGAACCATTGGTATGGAAAGTCTCATTTATACGTAAATGAAAACATCAAACGTTAACAACTAAAGTTTAATTTTGGTTTATTTAGTTTAACACACACAAATACACACTCCACTACTCACTGGCACAAAAATCAATTCAATATCATCTATTCATCTATAAACGTTAAGAATAGAAGATGAAAAACAAAAGCTAAAGCTTTTTTGTTTTGATAACGAAATAAAGATTCATTCTATTAAATTGAACCGTATGTTGTTTGTATGACAGCACACATAGAAAGAGAGTGGAATGGGATGACGGCAGCAGGTTGTAGCATAAAATCGAAATAATTGTTGGTTGGTAAATGGAAGGAAGGAAATATCACAGAGTGGTGTCGATTAAATGAATATAGTTTTCCTCATACAATCAAGTTAGCCTGATAAACTTGTATCGCATACTGGTAACATACACACAGAATATTGAAGCAAGAAAGTCTGGTGCTAATAGCAGCCAGTAACAACAACTCAATTACTAACTATACAATGTTGTTTTGTTCTTGTTGTTGGTCTTTATGCTACTCAATATTAATGATGATGCTTTTAACATCAACACAGACATACGACATCATTATCATTGTCATTATATGAAAACAACAACAATTACATACTACAAAAAAAGGGGGACAAATTACAAATGATGGCAACCCTTAAAGAGCACATAATTGGTCTGTAATCTATTTTTGACAGATTGAATTTCGTATTTTATCTTGATTTTTTTGTTTTGACTGACTCGGTTTACAACTTTAACATTTACTGCTGCTTTTAAACTTAACTTCATCTCTAGAATATAGAGAATGGTTGGTGATGGTGGTGGAATGGTAAATTTGTTAGCTACAGCAATAGTTGGTACTTAGCCTGTGCTGGGTAGAGCCAAGTATATATTTTTTTTCTTCTGTTAAGAGGGTGGTGTTTAGTAATAATTGTTGTAGTTATTTTTAAATGATGCCAAGTGTTGTTTGTATTAATTAGATTGTAGAAAATGTTTATTCGTTAGTTAGAAGAAGCAAGTTTTCTCGATGCTAGAGGATGAATAAATGCAAAGGAAAAGGTTTAACAAAAGTTCAGTAAAGGAGAACACTACAACATCTTACTGTGCTGCTTGACTCTTCCATATGATTATAAGAAACTCTTCACAAGCAAAGTCTGCTTAGGCAAACACTCAGTCATTAATAAAACTTGCAAATGTGACAAAATATTATTAATATCTAGTTTATAAAGCTTCGGTAACAAACACATGTGCCAACAAAGAAAATAAATTATTCTAAACATTTTTGTTTAAAACTCTTTTATTATCCAATTTTCTAAAGTTAACTCTGAATCAAAAATGTAAAAACCCAAAAGGAAAAAAACTGGGGTAATTTCTATGTGATATTTGATAACCCCAAATCCAAAAGGGCAAAATAAACCAAACACATTAGAAGACCAATCGTTTTCTAAAATTTAAAATCGTTCAATATTTTTTAAAAAAAATTAAAAGGGTTTTTATAGAAAAGTTGCTCAACTTTTCCATTTTGCGGCGTAAATGGAAAGTTTTTAAATGTAAAACAAGTAAACGTCAAGTTGAACTTCATTTTTTGCTGCTTCGCACACAAACATAAATATGATAGTATGTGAGATGCCCTGAACTGGTCCAAATACACTCAAAATAACAAGTCAGTTGGTAAAAAAAATTATTAAATATAAAGAAATGTATTTCAGTTTTTGTTTTTAAAATTTTAAACATTTTGTGTTGTATTTAACAAATCTTAATTAATGAAAAAAAATTTTTAAAACTGCTATAAAAATAAATTATTTTTAAAGATTCTTCGAATTTAAAGGTATCGGTACCATCCCCGGACTTGGTCCATCTCTAATTAGTGCATGTCTTGATACCCCTAAGGAGCAAATGTTTTGCTCCTTCTCTCTTAATTTTCGAGATATTTATAAAAGCGAATATTTTCAATAACAAATCCGAAGGTCCTGGACCGCACCTAGCTCCTTTGGTAACAAAAATTCTGACTATGAAAAAATTTGATGATTATGGAACTATAAAATGCTGACAACAATCATTGAATTAAATGATACGCTCACCAAAAAAAGTCTGTAATGGCAACTGAAAATTTTTCTGTTATTACGGGAAATTTTGCTAATTTGAGCCCAGCGGTATTTTTTGCTAATTTTAGCAAAACATGTCTGCTGACGTGTAGTACAATGAAATTAGTAGAAAAATTAGTAGCCGCTACTAAATTTTAGTATACTTTTTGTAGTGTAATTTAAAAACCGTTTGCTAAAATCAGAAAAAAAAAGTTACTAAATATTAGTACAAAATTTTAAATTTATTTTTTTTTAACGAGCATCAATTTTTTTTTTTTTTTTATTTTATTTATTTTTTCAAAAAATAATTTATACAAAATTAAAAACAAAATCAAAGGCTTAAACATTGTTAAAACATAAACAAATTTATCATTTTGTTTTAATTTGGTAATTTCTGTTTTGAAAAATATTTAAGTTAATTTTTTTTTACTTTTAAAGTCAAATTTTAATTGTTTAATGCTGATTTTTAGAACTAAAAAACTTTTTAGTGCTATTTTAAGTGGATGTCCTATTTTCAGACATGAGTCGGTATATTCACTTACGATCCCTTTTTTAATTTATGTAACATTTTAAGGCAATTTAAGTTTTTAAAATAAGTAAATTTTTTTGCTAATTTTAGCAAATCGGTTTTAAAAAATTTGTAAAATTATTTCTGAAATTAGCAACAAAAATTTGTAAATATTCTGTAAAAACTCTGTAATTTGTAAAATGTAAATAGCAAAAAGATTTGCTAAATAATAATTTTTTTTACTAAAAATCAGTACATAAATAGTAAAGTGGGATTGAAAACCGTTTACAAATTTTTCTACTAACTTTTTTTTCTGAGTGTATTAGTTATGACTTTGACATTTAGTGTCATAATACTGTATTGTTTTTATAAAAAAATTTACCCGTTCAGTTATGTAAAAATGATAATTTATGATCATTTCCGAAAAATTCATTGAAAAAAAGATTCTATATAAAGATTATATATTTCTATAAATTTTAATGTTTATTAATTAATTTCTTGTAAAATATTGACTTTATTGTGGAAATAGTACTCAGAATAATAATAAAATAATTTTTTATATGAAAAAGTCTGTAGAACCGAAAAGTTGTCTTGTACGAAAAGGATTCTTATACAAAATACTAGATTTTTAGAAATTTTTCTGAAAGAAACATTTTTAGATTCTATGGACATTTCCTTAATATAAATTTCTCAGATTCTGCGAACTGTTTCTTAGATAAAAATTCATATATTCTTAAATAAACTTAGATTCAAAAAAATAAAAATTAAATAAAAATTTTAGATTCTGGGGACTTCTTATTAAGAAAAATACTTAAGTTCTAAGGACTTTTTTTGGTAGAAATATTTTTAGTTTCTAAGGACTTTTTCTAAAACAAAAAATTCTGAGACTACTATCTAATAAAAAATTTTAAAATGTTCTTAAAATCTATGAATTTTTTTATTAGTAAAAAAACATAGAATCATTATTTTTCTTTATTCAAAATTCCTAAGAGTTTAAAAATTATTTTTAAGTTTTTTTATTTAAAAAATTCCATAGAATCAAAGAAATTTTCTTAAAAAAGTCCTTTCTTAATGAAATATTTATAAATTTAAAGAACTTCTTCATAGTTTCGAATCATAATAGAAATGTAGGAACCATATTATGTTAAAAATTATGGTTATTTTCTAATCATGATAAAATAACTATGTTATAGTACGACTGTGAGTGCACCTACCATGTTTTTTCTCTGCATGAGAAGTTTAAAATATGTGTGTGTTCCCTGGAGCATGAGCTCATTTTTCAAGAGGTAATTTATGCAATTTTTGCCGGCAACATATTAAAATTCTTGTTCAAAAGGGGAAAAATCTCCCCATTAATATCCTGTTCAAACCGGTTAACTAGAAATATAAAATATGTGTTTCCCAATTCGCTGATACTTTGTGGAATTTGCCTAAGCCGATTTGGCTGCAGGCGTAAAATTTTAAATATTCACTAATTAGGTGCTTTTAAATATTTTAACTAGAAGCGTGATAAAAATTAGAGATCAAAACGGCGAAAATCCCACCTTTCAAATTAATTTATAATATTAATAATAATAATTTCATTTATATTACTTCAATAAGAAAGATTATTTAAATTTTTATTATTGATCTCAATCCTTTTTTTTTTTTGGTAACGTATTACGAAGGATAAAAAGACTGAAAATTATTAATAGTCTTAAGACCCTTAAGCTTAAGCTTTGTTTTGGTATCAAACAAAATTTTGGAAATACAAATTTTTAATTTTAAAAAATTTAGTTTATAACGGAAATACAATACTTAGTATAAGTCATTTAATCTAATTACGTTTCTGCCTTTATGTTCACTTAAGAATTCAAACTGTATCTTAACTCGGTAGAACAAAGGTTTAAATTTCCCTCATATATGGCAATATCTGATAAAAATTTTAAATATATTACCCCATATATGGAATAATATATCTACTAATATATGAATATATATAGCGTACATGAACCAATATATGGACCAACATATGCAATATATTATCAAATATTGCCACATATGGATTCATATATTACCATATATGAACTTCATCCTTAAATGTATTGGCCCATATATGCTTCCACACATGACATATATGTTCATATAAGCTAATAAATGAAAACATATACGATCATATATGAAGCCATATATGATGATATATGATGATATATGAACATATATGAACATTTTCACCTAGGAATATAGAAAATTCGGTAGGAACACAAAATAAATTTCCCTTAATTTATTATTCCGATATTTATAACTACTAGAAGCGAAGTAGCTTTATCATATTTACTAAATAATCATAAATATGATAAAAAAAAACTTTACATATTTTCGTCCAATGTAACATTTCATAAATATGATTAGGTTGTATTATAAAAATGTAACTTGATGACATGTTTCTTTATAGTTATGAAAACTTTTTAAATATGATGAAGAAATTAAAAAAAAATATATATTAACAAGATTTTTAAAATATATAAATACATTTACTTACGAAACACTTTTATTTTAAGTTGCAGCACAATTATGAAGAAGTTTTATCAATATGATGATAAAATTTTAATTTTAATTTTAATTGATTTTTTAGAAATTATTTAAATAAATAAAAATACAAACTTATTTAGAATAAGAAACAGCAGTATTTTGCAGCCGACATAAATAATTTAATAAAGTTTTTTATTAAATATTTTTATGAAAAACTTCATCATGATGTTTAGGAAAACTTCATATATGATGAAGAATTGTGGGCAAACAATTTATTAAACACACTCAGAAAAAAATTTAGTAGAAAAATTTGTAAACGGGTCTCAATCCCATTTTACTGTTTTTGTTCTGATTTATAGTAAAAAAAATTTATTTAGCAAACCGTTTTGCTATTTACATTTTACAAATTACAGAGTTTTTACAGAATATTTTAAAATTTTTGTTGCTAATTTCATAAATCATTTTACAAAATTTTTGAAACCAGATTTGCAAAAATTAGCAAACAAAATAATTAAGTCATTTATGTTTTAACAATTTTTAGCAATTTTTAAGATTTTTAAGCCTTTGATTTTGTTTTTAATTTTGTATACGAAAAATTTTTTACAAAAAAATAAATAAAATACAAAAAAAATTTTATGCTCGATAAAAAAAATAAATTTAAAATTTTGTACTTCTATTTATAATATTTAGTAATTTTTTTTTGCTAATTTTAGCAAACAGATTTTAAATTCCACTTTACAAAAAGTATACTAAAATTTAGTAGCGGCTACTAATTTTTCTACTTATTTTATTGCAGAAAACATGTGTTGCTAAGATTAGCAAAAAAATACAGATGGGCTCAAATTAGCAAAATTTCCCGTAATAACAGCAAAATTTTCAGTTGCCAGGTTCATCAATATGAATCTTTTTTCCCTGAGTGTAACTATATATATGTAAATTGGGAATCAAATGAATAGTATTTGAAAGGTAAATCTTTGAGTACAGAAAATTGTTTAAAAACGCTAACAACGAATATATTTTTAAATCCTAGATTTTAGTTTGTGATCCACTAAATTCCTATACCTTTAAGTTAGTTTTATCGTCTCTATTCATATTTTATCAAATTCCGTGTCCCTCCTGTCTCATGGATACATTTCTTGTTAGTTTAAAATTGTGTTTCAAAATCAAAAAATCAAACGAAATTTGAGCGCCCCGGTAGGCTAGTTGATAGCATGCTAGCTTATCAGTGCGGGGGTCCTGGGTTCGATTCCCACCAGAGGCTCTGGTCTGTTTTCGCTACAACGAGCCGATGGCTCTTGTTGCTAGTGATCGGTTAGGGCATTATGATATAATTTGTGATTATATGATTAATATAAATAAAAATAAATAAAATAAACGAAATTACTTATCCCCCTCACCAATCGTTAATATCACAAACTATGATTTATTTTATATGCTTTCACTGAAAAAGATGTTTATCAGTTTACTCAAGTGTTTTCTTACTTCATGCATTGGTAATTTAAAACCATGAAGATACGATTAGTTAGATAAAAGTAAAAATTGTTGAAAATTTTACAACCATTTATAAAAAAACCACATATTTTGACAATTCATTTTTTTTTTCCTAAATATGAAATAATTTTTAAAATATTTTATTTGATTAGATTTAGATCTTTAGGGAAATCATTTCTTTTTATATTTCAACAAAGTGTGATAAATATGTTAATTCAACAAATATTATTTAGGTTTATCCATCATTATCATATTAACACCATAACAGTTACTTAGGAACAGTTTTGTGGCAATTCCATATTTTGTCATTTTCTTAAAACTTTCTCTGTTTTGGTGATACTTGCTAATCTTTCAATTTCACACTTGGACGCGCTTCGTAGATTTTGTTAGCTGGATTATATATAATTTCATTTTTTCTATTGCGTCAAACCAATCTGTTGAGATTGATGTCTTACTGTGTTTGTTTACTACTGGTTGATGGGTTGGTTGGTTGGTGGGGGTTTTTGTGTACTTTAGATAATATGGATCGGCATTGTTCTTTTAAAAACAAAAATATGGGCATATGTGTTAACAATTTTAATGAATTTATGATTTTTTTATTAAACGCGTTTTATCCTGTGTATTTTCCTTGTCCTTGTAAAAACACAAGCATACTAATAATACGCGGTGTACAGAGAACCTGCAGTGCAATGAAATTTTTATCCAAATTTATTAAAACCTCTTTTGTGAATTAAACCTATAACCTCCACATTTAAAATACTATTTCGCAATTAATTTTTTCTTTACAGTAAGAACAATTAATATCTGTTTCCATATTAACCCTTAATTCTATAACGATTTTAGTTTTATTTCCACATAGGTTTACATATAATTTTAAACTTTTGCAATTTATATAAAAAAAAAAAAATTCTTTTCAAACAATAGATTTTTTTACTGCTGTTTTGTTAATGCATTGTTTATTATTTGTATAACCTGTAATTTTCACACCAATATCCTTTTTCGTCGTCCAATGTCCACAATTTACCAAATGCATGTTAAATGTTTGTAATTCAGAATGTTTGTTTTTTTATTTGTCACTTCATTTGCAATTCCCATTAAATTGATATTACTTAAACAAACATAAAAATAACATTGGGGCGTGTTTTTTGCTGCAGGCAATTTTATTTTGTTTCTACTGTTCCCAAACACATGGTACTGTGCTGCATGTTTGTAGCATTGTTTGCATTCCCAAACGTCAATATGTTAAAGGTAACAAAAAGGTTGTTAAAATAAAAACTTTATACTATTTATATGTTCTGCTATGATACTCAATTTGTTGTAAACCAACGAAATAAAGCTTTTAATATTTATAAGTGGTGTGAATGCATTGCACACCAATAACTTGTTGTACGGTGTATTGATTTTTCTGTTTGGTCAAATTGAGGGGTTAGACAATATATTAAATAATTTTTACACTGTGCTTTTGCGCTGTGAATATATCTAATATAAGTACCCGCTATGATATGTTGCAAACAATGCAAATTTGCACATATTGCTTCGTCAAAAGTACTAATATTTTTTGAAATCCTATGAGCAATTCCTATGTTGCAAAAATAACTAATCGACACTTGTGTTTAATAATATTTAAATTTTGTACTTTTCGATTAGCTATGCTTGTAATTCGGGTTCTTGGTGTAGCTATTAATTGGAATAACCTTTTTGTGCGAACTATTTATACGTTTACTAGTGAAATATGAATAAATTATATATCGTATACTGGTTTAAATATTTATTATATGTATCTTACACTGAGAAAACAGATTCATTGACACAACCGAATTTCTTGCCAACCAAATGGTTTGGTTGGAGCCACCGATATATTTGTTTGGAGCGACGGAAATTCGGTTAATACAAAGAATTTCGGTTGAAATCATATATTTCAATTAGAAGCATTGGTTGCGACAACCAAATAATTCGGTTGCTGCAACCATAATATTCAGTTGGCAATAAATTCGGTTGTCGCAATAAATCTGTTTTCTCTGCGAAGTAATACAAATTAGATTAGAATATTTTTTAATAATTAATGGATTTGAGGACTCGTATAAATTTCGTCTAACGCGCGCAAAGAAAAAATTTTCCCCACTAATATTATCCCATTCCCAGTTAGTGATGCCATATGGCAATACGCGTATTCTGTAAAATTTTAACTTCAGCGTGACTTGAACACACACTAATATGTATGGACTCGCAGTGGGTCCATATTTTATGCGCTAATTTAGTGATAAGGTTCCCTAACCAAATCCTGTTTAAAAACCATGCGCTTTAAATAAGAAATCTGCGACTTAGAATTGAAACATCATACACTACATAAAGTAACAACAAATTAATTTAAGATTCTTAAATAAAAGCTTACAATTTTTTTCTTAATACTTGTATGTATATTTCGTTATTTTATACAATACATCCTGTACCGTGTAGAGGTTTTAATCTAGTTGTTTTATAGATTACAATAAATTTAACATTAATATTGTAATGATTAGCGCGTTGGATCATTAAATATATAAGTTTACTACCCCTCACACATATTGCAGCATCTATCAGTCAAAAATTCTGTTTAAATTTGCAATAAAATATAAGAATTTTAAAATTAACTACATATTCTACAGACAAGCCAAATTGCTTCGCGTAATCAGTCCGCCTATATCTTGCGCAACAGTGTTCCTAAATCTCGCGCAACAGTGTTCCTATCTCTCCCCTATCGTTTTTCCAAATAAAGCAACAGATTAATTAGTAAGAAGAATTTCCTGGTTGTTGCTTCCCTTAAAAAAAAATAGACTTTTAAGCCCCTTTCCATAATGGGAGTAGCGGTATAGATAACGAGATCAGATAAAGTAAAATAGTTCTTGTAACGGTCAAGAAAATGAAAGACACTTGAATGCTTCTTTCAATACCTGAATAATATGATTTTTTCAGCTGATATCACATTAGATTCTCATGCCTAAAACATCAAGGGCATCCGACTTCTTAATATGAACACCCTAGACAGTCCGTTTATGCGTAAACAGAAATATTGGTTTGTTCTATTATCGCAGGAATATGAATGACATATGTTGCTGTCATCTGCGAAAGAATAGATAAGATTTTCAGTTTGGCTCAAGCGGTAATTTATAGAAAATCTTGTTAGTTAGATCTTCTTCATCATTTTCTCAATTGTATATAAGTTTAAAATGAGCTTAAGGTATTTTTTATAAAAAACTAATTTAATTAATTTATCCCAATATTTCGCCCCCACATTTTTTGTATAAGAAGTCACCCAATATGGTAACGAAATATTGAGATGAACTGATAATTTATAGATAAAATAAAAAGTGCGGGAGAAAGAACGGAACTTTGCGGTACTCCTTAATTCAGCTGAAACTCGTTGGATGGTAACAATTCTTCATCACCAACACCAAAAGCATTAAACTTTGACACGAGTGCTTTATGCCACACACGATTGAGTGTCATGGAAGCATCAAGAGCAACCAATTTGTTTCTACCAAATCGATGAATGGACCGACTACAACTCCTGTAGAATGATTTATAAAGGGTGTCCCAAGAAGAACGCAATTTTTAAATCTGGCAACATTCGAAGTGTCATTGTTTGACATTTGAACAATTGTTATTGTTTGCTAGTAGAAGGTACGAGGTTAGTAAAAATGGAGCGCTACACGAATGAACAACGCATGGTGAAAGTTTTGCGGCTACAGTTCGCAAATTGCGATCAATTTGGGGTCACAATAATGCTCCAAAAGAGTCAAATGTAAAGAGATTAATGAATAAATTTGCCGAAACTGGGTCTGTTAGTGATGTAAAGACAACAACGCGACAACAAATCGACCAGGTCGATCGACCGAAAATGTCGCAGCTATACGTGATGATGTCGCTCAAACTCCATCCACCTCAATTCGACACCGAGCTCAGCAAATTGGTGTCTCCAAACCACTTTGCAGCGAATTTTGACGAAAGATTTGCATCTTCATGCATACAAAGTTCAATTGACTCAGGAACTGAAGCCAGCTGACCATGGACAGCGAAGGGAGTTCGTTAATTGGGTATTGGAGAGACAGCATGAAAATGCTGATTTTGCCGATAAAATCATCTTCAGTAACGAGGCCCATTTTCATCTTGATGGCTTCGTCAATAGGCAGAATTGTCGCATTTGAGGTGAGGAAAATCCTCGAGTGATTCACGAGAAGCAAATGCATCCTCAACGTGTCACTGTGTGGTGTGGTTTTTGGGCTGGAGGAATCATTGGACCTTTTTTTTTATGAAAATGAGGCAGGTCAAGCGCAAACAGTCAATGGTGTTCGGTATCGTAAAATGATAACCAGTTTTTTCTTGCCTAGAATTGAAGAAATGAATGTGGAGGGCATGTGGTTCCAACAAGACGGCGCCACATGTCATACAGCCAGAGAAACAATTCAATTGCTGCATCAGTCATTTCCCGGTCGTGTTATTTCGCGTTTTGGAGATCAGAATTGGCCGCCTAGATCGTGCGATTTAACACCATTAGATTTTTTTCTTTGGGGTTTTTTGAAGTCGATGGTTTACGCGAATAAGCCGACGACGACTCAAGCCTTAAAAGAGGAAATTGGACGCTGCATTAATGAAATACCGCACCATTCATGCAAAACGGTCATTGAAAATTTCATTAAAAGATCGCGTGCATGCCAGCAAAGCCACGGCGGCCATCTGCACGATATATTGTTCCATACATAACCTCATTCTGTCTACTTTACGATATAATAAAGTTTCACGATTTTTTTTTTAATATCTGTGTTTTATTTAAAATTTAAAAATTGCGTTCTTCTTGGGACACCCTTTACGAAAGTGATACTGTCGATTGTTGAGAAGTCAGTTGGATTTCAGATAATTTACAATTGGGTGGTATTGTCAGGATTAATAATCTCACCTGAACATTGACAACAATTCAACACGGTACGATTTAACAAATTTGGTTGTCAATGGAAGTACCAGAGCTGTTATGCCATTCAGACTCTCTAGCTAGGCCAGACGATAGCTTTCCCCAAGAACGAATTTCTTGCGAATAATAAGGGATAAATATTTGGTTATCCCTTCTAAGAGTTGGGATAAAGGGACTATCATTTTCTCTAATTGTTTTAAAGAATGACCAGAAGGTTCTACTACCCCAAAGAGCAAAATAACTTTAATTACCCTGGCAAATTCCTATCTCGACAAGGAATTTAAATAATTATTTTTATTAGAACTTTTTAATAAAAAAAAAAAAATTATGAAAAATTCAACATCATAAAAGCTTAATTAATTCTCTAATTTTTGGTATTCCTTCCAAAAAAAAAAAAAATTGTTGGGGCCACCAAAATAGGTATTTGTTTGTGAGATGATTTAATCGTTGGAGTCAAATCTCTTTTCGTCGAGCCATTTCTTCAGGAGAATAGGGTGGATGAGGCCACGGAAACTGCACATGCGTTTGTGGTCGACTGTGGGCAAACGCGACACCCATCTTGCGAAAAGCTTTCTAATACCCAAGTAATCACTCAAAATTTAAACCACTGAGTTAAGTGAGATGCCTATGGCTTCCACAATCTCTTGCACTTTCAATCCCTGATCAGCCAACACCATATCGTGAATGTTTTCAATTGTTTCGGGTATAGAGACCTCCAGAACGTTCGGCATCTTACGTGCTTGTACGGCCACAAAGAAAATCAGTTAACCACTGCAGAGTTCCTATAGTATTCATCAAGATTCGCCCTGGTTTGAGTGATGGTTTTTTCCGCGAAAAATAATGCTTAATCAGCACAAGAAATTCGCTTTTTTTCTTTTTCTCCTCAAATCACGCGGTAGTCCGCCATCAAAGGCTGTCAAATACAAGCTAACATGGGGTTTCTACAAGACGGACTTCACTAGACGAATGAGTGACTCCATATATTTTGTTTTTGTATTGCATGTATTTTGTTATTGTATTCTCGTTTGTCTACAGCAAAACGTCATCTGGAAACACGACCTAAATGACGCAGCTTGATAAGATTTTAACAGGAGTCAACTGACAGATGACTGTCGCCCTTTCAGTTAAGAGGTGGGAAATTCAAAAAGTCACGGACTTATTGACCCATCCTTGTATCTCAAAATAACCAAAGTTTAATGCTTAACCACACTTATGAATGTCTAATTTAATGGAAATATCTGTGGTATAACTTATTCAAAAAGAACCATGGGTAAAGTTCTTTTTAGGATAAGTTACCCGGCATAGATTTGATAAGAGATAATATCATTCAACATCTCATTATTGGATCTTGTAAAAATACTACTTTAAAAGAGGAAAATCAGAACATAATAATACTTTGGAATAAGTGAAAAATTGATACTTAAGACCATTTCCATTTTTTTTACTAGGGACTTTATAAAACATACTTCGTATTATCTAAGAAATCAACAGTTGTATAATATGTTAAAATTTTAATTAATATTTTTTACAAAAATTTCTTACAAAACATTATGAAATGAATAAAAATATGTTGTAAAACACTTTATTTCCTGTATGTTTAACAATCAAAGCCTTGATTGTAAGAGTTGGTTACAAACAAAAAATGTTAACCCTCCCAATTTTATTTATTTTTATTATATTTCCACTACTAGTGAGTGAATATGTGCAACAAAAGGGACGTTTATTTGGCCGCAGGCTAAATGACATTAAATTATATAGCAGAGAACAAGAGTACAAGAGCTTAAACAGCAGGAATTATGACAATAATAATGCAGCATCAAGGCTCATGTTGATAACGATGATGATGATGATGCTGGTGACGATGATGACGACAACGATGTAGGAAAGCGTTTGACAACAAATTACACAGTAATATCCTGAGCACATCCTGGGAGCGCCAAATAATACAAATACAATTTTTTAATAACAATTTCCTGTGCTATAACAAATGTAATAGTGTGTGTGTGAGTGTATGTTAAATAATTTGTATAAATATAATTCGTAGTTAAACAAGGATAATGTTGAAACATACTTTCCTTTTCGGTCTCTATAATTTCTTAGAAAATCTGTTTCTAGTTTTAGTTCATTTGTGTGACAACTATTAAACAAAACAAAAAAAATAGACTTTATAATGAAAATATAATACCTGGCTTCAAATGACACAATGATGAAAAATTTCTCAACTATAACATTAAGCATTTATTTATTGTTATTCAATTGCAAAACGTAATAATAATTTTGATTTACCCTCTTTTCCTACACCTTCCCCTGTTGTTGTTCAATTCCTATATTGATGTCATTTTACAAACAGGAAATTCGTTGCTATTCTTTTGCTTCTAGTTTCTTATTATGTAATTTGAAGACCTTGTTATATAAAATTAGCCTTAAATCTTTTTGAAATGCAAACAATTTTAAAACAGAAGTGTTAAATTTAATTGCATTAAATTTCGCTTTACATACGCTACATTGGTAGTGGAAGTTTAAGCAAACGTTTAAATCTGCATAAAAAATAAATTGGAAGCAAATATTATTAAACTCTTAAAATATCCTTTTTTTAGAATACAACACAAGAGGAGGGATTTTAAGAAATACTTTTCCGATTTTATAGAAAATCAGTGATATATGATTTTACATTAGTTCGACTTTCTAAACTTTTATAAACCATTTTTATTTGCAATCAAAGATATCGACTTAAGGACCTTAAAATCATTATTAATAAACTCGGCGTTTGTTTAATTTTAATATTGACTACAATCACTAATGTTGCAAATACTCGTAGTATCTTCTCAAGTCGTTGAATACCATTTGAATTTTTCTTTCATCGCTTTTTTAATGTGAAAAATTTCAAACCAAAAAGAGGGGCGTTTAGGGTGTAAAACAGTTGTATGTGTGTGTGTGTGTATGTATTGAATTTGATTGTCAAATTGTAATTTGATCATAATGTTTGTGTCCTTCATTCACCAAAGTACCTTTTTCTATCTAAGTCCTTTTGATTTTTCCTTTAATACTTTGAACATTTTTTCATTCGTTTTTTCTTTTTTTAATTCCTATAATGAGCTGCTATTTGAATTGTTGTGTAATTTAAGCGTAATTACAGGTAATAGAGTTTATTGTTTAAAATTTCGTTTAGTTTTCTATTGACGACAATTTAATTTATGTTAAAGTGTTAATTTGTGTGTGTTTTAAGGGCGCGTAAATTCTAGGAATTTACCTAAACACCAATAAGGGACACTACTTATTCCACCGTGTAGTACTAGTATTTCAAAAATTTTAAAAGATTAGTCTCTAATTACCATTTAATCAGTAATTGCTGTTGACAAGCATTTTGAATAGAGAGTAATCGAATCAAGTTTCTTTGCTTGATTGATTATTATCATATTAAGAACAATTATTTAGTTAATGGTTGAAATAATTTTTACTGTTTATCAGATTTATCCGCTAAAAAGGAGTATCCGCTGAAAGAAGTGTTCTGCGGGAAAAGGCAAATTTTTGTTACACATATTTAGGCTGGTATTCTTGAAAACTAGAGAAGAGTTAGAGCAAATACTAACGAAATTTTCAACTACCCCTAGCTTTTCCTAACCAACGTAAAAAGTACATCTCTATCCAAAAATCAGTCATGATGGGGTCTTTGAAACCCTTAATTTCTTTTTAAAATTCTCATTTTACAAAATAGTTCATATCTCGAAAGCTAAGAGAGATAAAGCAAAACGAACAAACATATTCCAACCTCATAGCTTTTTTTGACCTCATAAAAAGTTCATATCTATCCAAAAATGGTCGTGGGTGGGGCCTTGGATCATAAGAAATTTTTTAGTTACATTCCACTTAAAAGCACCGTCTTTAAAATTTCAGATACACTAGTACTGACATTTAGCAGGAAATAGAAAACAAATGGGTTTTTAAAAATTAGTTTTGACAATATTTTTTTGTAAAATTGAGCGCCCCGGTAGGCTAGTTGGTAGCGTGCTAGCTTATCAGTGCGGGGGTCGTGGGTTCAATTCCCACCAGAGGCTCTGGTCTGTTTTCGCTACAACGATCCGATGGCCTTTGTTGCTAGTGCTCGGTTAGGGTATTAAGATATAATTTGTAATTATATGATTAATATTTTTAATTTTGAAAAATTAAAGTAAAAGAACTGAAGATTTAGAGTTATGTTAAAGTAAGATACCTGACAAAAAAGCTTTATATATAGTCGTCTATAACTTAATATAATTATCAAAGGTGGTCCAAATAAAATTATATTTTTAAAAATTAAATAAAATTTGTTCAAATTAAAAAAAATCAAATTTAAAAAAAAATTGCATGTTTTTTAAATACTTTCCAAGCATTATATCAAATTGTATCAAACTATATATAACATAATCAAATTAAATAAACTAATTTTTCGGATCAAATTGTATCAGTTGAGATCTCACGCGATGCCACGAGATCGGACTATGTATGCCTCTTTTCGGATCAAATAAGATATGTTGAAATATGAAACTATATACATGACCATTTATAATTATATATAAACTTTTATCACAGGTTAATTAAAATTTTTGTTTAGTGTGTCAATTAAAAATTTATTCAAAATTAGTCAAATCGATTTGAAATACATTTAACATCTTTTTATTTTTTCAAGTGAACCACAGTGATTTTCCAGTGATTTTAGAAACAAGTCTTTATTTTCAATTGTGGAGATCAGTAGCTATTTTGACTTTTTTTTTTTTTTTTTATTTTTTGAAAAATTATTTGTACAAAGATATCATAAATTCATACACATTGGCCTCAGCGCCTTATAGGCATTATTGAGGCAAGTTGGCAAAACATTATTACACATGTACAAATATTATATAGAAAGTAAATTTTTAAAATTATTAAAATTAAGGAATAAATTTCAATAAATAATTAAATAAATAAATGCTAGTAGTAAAAAGATATTTTAATTTCGAACTTAACATTAATTACATAAATTACAGAAGCGTTTCAAAAGCGTTACATAAATGTTCCTTACAGGAAGATTTAAATGTTGATATTCTATCAATATATTTCAACTCTGAAGGTAAATTATTATATTTATTACCACCAATATAATCAATACGCTGTTTAGTCGTTTCCAACCTGCATCTAGGAGTTCTAAGATTTGCTCTATTTCTCGTATTAAAATTGGATTGATTTTGCATAAACGTTATGGTATGATAGCCAATATTTCGAAGACATTTAAAAACAAATATTAATACTTGATACTCGTGTAATCCATAAATTGGTAAAATTGTTTTGGTTATATCCTTATATAATGAAGTTGTTGAGTACGATATTGGCAAATTGTATATTATTTTCAATGCCTTGTTTTGCATACATTGTAAAGATTTAAGGTTACTGTTATTTTTATTATAAGCATAAATAATTGCAAAGTAATTCAAATGTGACTGAATTAAAGACTGAAAAATCATCAATTTCAATTTCACACTCAACTTATATTTTAACTTATATAATAATATACCAACTGCCGGAGCTATTTTTATTTTCAAGTTATTAATATGTATATCCCATGATAAATTACTTTGAAATGTAATTCCGAGATATTTTACTGAGTGAGTTTCATATATAGATTTTCCATCAATATAAACACTGAAGTTATCAATAATGCTTAAAGAATGCGGTCTAAAACGAATCAGTTTGGTTTTATTCGGATTAAGTATTAAGCGATTCAATCGTGCAAATTCAAACAATAATGCAGCATCTCTTTCTATTTGTGTTTTTAGTACCAAATTATCCTTGTATGGATAAAACAGGCACACATCATCCGCAAACATAAATAATTGCCCAATAAATCCAAGATTTTTTAAATCATTTTAATAAATAGAAAACAGTAACGGACCCAGTCCACTTCCTTGTGGCACACCATACTTAACAGCACCAATGAAACTTATGGAATTATTTATGTGCACATACTGTTTCCTGTTGGAAAAGTAACTTTCAAATAACAATAACTCACGTCCTTGAACACCATAGTACATTAATTTTTAATCATAATCTGATGATCTACCAGATCAAAAGCCTTAGTAAAATCAAAAAAAATTCCAGCAACGCCACTAAAGCCATTATCTAATCCATTACAGATATATTTTATCACATTTAACACTGCATCTTCAGTACTGCAACCTCTTCTGAATCCAAATTGAAAATCATATAAAAGCCCATTCTCCTCCATGTATCATGATAGCTTGTCATACAATATCCTTTCAAAAATTTTATCAACTGTAGATAGAAATGCAATCGGCCGATACTTGTCTACATTTGCAACATTAAGCTCCTTTGGTATTGGAACTATTTTATGAACCTTAAGAATATCAGGATAGTCAGAATTATCAATCATTTTGTTAAAAATATCCACTAAAATAGGTGTAATTTCCACTCTACACTCTCTTATGAATTGCCTGAACTTTTGTCTATTTTCATATTCAAAATTATATCAATAATATCAACAATGCTAACACTATTAAGTGCAAAACGTTGGCGGAATATTGAAATAGTTCCCAGCGAATTAAACGTATCCCCAGGATGGATTTCTATTTGCTGTTTAAGATCACGCACAGTCTTAAGAAAATAGTTATTGAAACAGTTAACTTTTGTTTGATCACATGATATTTCTTGACCTGAGTGTCATTAAGTTTAATATCGTTATTTTTTGACCGACCAAGAGTACTATTAATAAATTTCCAACATTTTTTAGGATCATTACCTATTTTATGTAAGCTATTAGCATAATATTTATCTCTACATTCTTTTGCAGCAACTTTAATTACTTTGCTTATTCGTTTTAAGACATCTTCAATATTGCCTTTGTTTCTGGACTTTGTTAGTTTTAAGTTATTTATTAGTGGTTTTCTTAAGTGTACCGATGTTAAGATCCTACGAGTATAGTACCCAGATTTGTTAAAATAACGTGTCCTTATTCCATACCCAAAAAAGATACAACTTAAGTAACAACTTAAAGATATTTTTATGCATAGAAAACAATACATAATATGACAGCATATTGTCATCTCTGAGATTAATTTTTTTAATTCAAAATTTTTGTGTGTGAACATCTTTCATTACTAGAAGAAATTTGATACTTTTGTTTGAATGTGTCAAAATTTTAACAAAAAAAATACATCATGACAGCTTTTTAAGAAAAATTCACTCTTTGTATTAAATATGGCATCAATTAATGATTTTTTAACAAAATGTTTTCTTAAATAGATTTGGTTTATATTATTCCTCTTTTTATTGACACTTACAATAATAATGATGCGGAAGTAAACATTTCATTATTTTATTTTTGCCACGATAATTTAAATCATAGAATCTGTCAAAGCAAACATTAAGAACATTATTTTTATTATTATTATCCTTAATGAATCTGTTTAGTTAGAAAAAATGTGAAACACTTATAATACCTACTTAAATTATAATAAAAAAATAGACTGGACAGTATATTTTAAGAGGGTCTGTTTTTTTTTTTATAAAATGAAGAGTAACAGCATTGTTACTGTCATAAAATGTACTATTTTATGAACCATTTATTTAATTCCAAGTTTATTTTTTGTATTTTTTGGTAAATTTTTTTTTGGCAATTTTTTGACGGTGCAATATACTACTAGTGGTCAGTTGTTGCCATCACCACTTTGTTTAGATAATAACAATGGTCTATGATGATTGTTAATGGCAACGTTATACTATACATATATTTTAGTTGAGTATCTAGTTTTTTATATTTTACACCCTACATAATAATCTGAAGTCTAGACTGCAGATAAATATGTAGACATACATATATTGCAGCAAACATCAAAATTATGTTATCTTTCGTGTGGGACATTGTATATATTTTCTGCCGGCAATTTATGTCGCAATAGTTTTTGGGCAATATTTGTTAACATAAAATTTCTTAGCAAAGTTTTTTAAGTGGGAGCTTACAATTTTCTAAATTTATAGACCAATGTACTTATTTATATAAATTTTTTAAGGAACTAAAAAAGTTTCTTGCATAATATAGAGTGTTTCATGGTCGTTATTACATAACTACTATTTTTTTTTTTGTTATGCATTTAAGGTTAATGAACATTTTGCGGGTTTTTTATGATTATTGTATGTAATTGTAGTTGGTCCAGTAAAAAATGTAAACATTTTTTTTACAAGTGTGTGTGTGTGTTTTTATGCTTCAATTGCTTTTTATTTTATTTACAGTTCATCACTGGCCATAATCATAAATTGTAGCCAGTTGTTGGATATTTTTTAAGGACTGTTCATTTTTTATTTGGTTGTATTGTAGTCAATTTATTGCAATAATAGAGTTGTCATAGTGTCATATTATATGTTTTTATGAAGTTGTTGTTATTATAATGAATGGACCATTAATCAAATTTATACGCACCCATTGTACTATAAGGTTTATAAAAGGGTGGTACATATTTTAGAAAATAATTACCTGTCTTACAAGCCCTTACAATCCTCGCTTACATTTTCATATCTTAATAAAATATTAATAATATCGTACACCCAAAATAATAAGTTTGTTGGCTTAACAACAATTCAACAGAAATTTATTCGTGTTTTTCGGGTTACACTCAAAATATATTTTCCCTTACCGACTGTAGTTTAAATAAAAAGTGATATGTAGAGTTTGTATTAAAATTTTTAACTATTTAAATAAGTCATTCAAAAAACAAACTATTAAAAATACAGACTATCAGTAGGACTTGATATTTTCAGTTAAGTGTAAAATTTTATGTTTTCTGTTTCCAGAAATAGAATTCAAATAATTTAGTTTTATTTTTTTTTTTTTTTTTTTATTAAAATAGTTTCTTTATATAAAATTATTTTAATAAAAATTACAAGAAATTATTTAATTATACATACACACATGGAAAATAAAAATATATACATCTGTGTGTGTTCTCTGTGTGTGTTGTGGTACATTCAAATAAAAAAACTTTCAATTTGAAAACCAAACCACAAAAATCGTTTCTTTCTAACGTTTTGAAAGTTTAAAATTGATGGTTATTTTAAACGACTTTCTATTGTTTTTACTACTTTTGTCAATTATTAAGCAACGATTAAAAATATATAACAAAATGGGCTAGATATAATAAAAAATCAGTAGTCCTCTTTTTGATTATATTTTCGACTAACTTAATATGAATTTTAGATTGTTTTGGACAAAATAATATTGTGAGTGTAGGATGCGATTTGTTAATTTTGGAGCAATTTTTATTTAACTTAACAAACAAATTAGTAAATCTAAAATTATATTTTTAAATATACTGAGATGTAATATTTGTCCGTTAAGGGCATGTTCTCTAAAAAAAATCAATGTGACATATTACGAAAACCACTTTTGTAGATATTTATTTCGTAGAATATACGAAAATTTAGTATATTTTACGAAATTTAGTTTAGTCAAGAATTGACTAGTTTTACAAAGATAATGAAAACTTCTCGTTTTACTATTTTTACCCAGTTATTTATATTATTTAACGAAATTAACCGTATAGATTAAATATTTCTAAATCGACAACAGTTTAAATTATCTAAAATAATGTTTTAAATATAAAATGATGAGCGCCCTGATAGGCTAGTTGGTAGCATGCTAGCACATCAGTCCAGGGGTCGTGGAGAGCCGATGGCCTTTGTTGCTAGTGCTCGGTTAGGGTATTAGAATATAATTTGTAGTTATATAATAAATATAAATAAAAATAAGAAAAATAAAATGATCTCTGAAAATGTAATCCAAATATTTTAATTTTAAATGTGTAAAAAGTAAAAAAAAAGATAAATAAAGATCCCATATAGAGCCATATACTATATAAAATTCCATATTACTTATGATACCGTATTTAATCCGAAAAAAAAAAGTTTATATATTAATGAAACTGTTTCATAAATCGTTTGTCATTAATTCTTCATCATAACACAGTACAACACTTTATTTTGGCACTCAATTTTGAGAATTGCACGTGAAAGTAGCCCCAAAATTAAGAACTCTGCATCATTCGTTTCAGACAGAAAAGAGATATTCCTTACGGTATTCCGAGATTTTAAAATATAAAAAAAACTGTTAAGAATCTACCTTGAGCAAAAAATTCGTATGGCAATTAAATTATTAATGCAGCCAACTTGACAAAACGAATGATGCAGAAGTTCTTATTTTTGGGGCTACTTTCGCTTGCAATTCTCAGAATTGAGTCCCAAATTAATGAGCTGAAAAATGTTGTACTGTGTAATTATAAGGTTTTTATAAATATGATGAAATTTTTCATAAAATTTTTTGAAACGTGTTTCATAACTTTTTCAACATTTCATAGAAAAATGTCATAAAGTTTCTTTTTTTTTGAGAAATGTCCCATATTTCCAAAACTAATAACACTATGCAACAATTTTGAACTTTTACCAAAATTACGGGGTTCTGATAATGGATTCTGGTAAAGGAGATTAAAAAAACGAATATACGTGTGTGGCGTTTGAAAGTTCACATCCGAATTTCATTTTAGAGGGGGTTAAAGTTTCCCTCCTTTAGCCTGTTTTTATTAAATGTTTATAAATTTTGAATTTTGATTAGGATTAAATCCTGTTTGTGCAGCATATCGGTATATCAGCAACTTTGTAGAATATACAATACACATACAGGTAATTTTTGGCTCTAATCTAACAAATCATAAAAAACACCCCTAAATGTTGGCCATAATATGTTACTCCATATGTTAAAACACACCAACGCCCAAAACTAAATACAAACATCAAAATCCAGTAAAATTCAAGATTGCTCATCAGATTTCTGTTCAGATTTCACTGCGGGTATTATATCTTTGTATCTGTTGTATCGTGTATTGCTTTACAATAGTGTAAAATCGTTGTTGGTAATTTGCACTTTAAAATCTGATACAACTTTACATCATTTGCTGTGTTTATTAAACCCACCAACCAAATGTTCCGTTTACGTGCCGTTTTCGGTCCGTCATAAACGGAATCCAAGTCCGTCAATGAAGGACCGTTTACGTACCAATATATCGGCTGAAAAACGGAGTTGTCCGTTGAAAGTCCGTCAATGACGGACCGTTTACGGATCCGTATTCGGTCGGTATTCGTACCGTTTTTTTTATAAAGATATTTAATAAAATAACAAAACAAAACTTTTACAAATTTAATTAAATGAAATGTTCATTTTCAACACAACTAGCATCTCTATGCATCACGGTTAAGGCCCATTGAATATCATGAAAAATTAAAACAAAATTTTAATTTAGTTTTAATTGGTGGCGTTTGCGAATTGATGTAACATACAATGCAAATTTGCACATTTTTTAACAAAATTTATAATAAACTGGCAGACAATATTTGTATTTGCAAAATTGCATAAATTTGTGCACATCACCGTAAAACTTGTATTAAATTTCATAAATATTTATACTCACCAAAAAAAGTCTGTAATGGCAACTGAAAATTTTGCTGTTATTACGGGATATTCTGCTAATTTGAGCCATCGGTATTTTTTGCTAATCTTAGCAACACATGTCTGCTGACGTGTAGTACAATGAAATTAGTAGAAAAATTAGTAGCCGCTACTAAATCTTAGTAGACTTTTTGTAAAGTGGAATTTAAAATCTGTTTGCTAAAATCAGCAAAAAAAATTACTAAATACTATTTATATTAGTACAAAGTTTTAGATTTATTTTTTTATCGAGCATCAAAAATTTTTAATATATTTTTTTAAAGATGTTTCATACAAAATTAAAAAAAATCAAAGGCTTAAAAATCTTAAAAATTGTTAAAACATAAACGAATTTATCATTTTGTTTTAATTTGGTCATTTCTGTTTTGAAAAATATTTTAGTCAATTTTTTTTTTTTTTTTACTTTTAAGGTTAAATTTACTTGTTTTTATGGCTGATTTTTAGAACTAAAAAACCCTTTTTAGTGCTATTTTAAGTGAATGTCCTCTTTTTAGACATGAGTCGGTATCTTCACTTCCGATCCATTTTTTTAATCCTATGTAACATTTTAGGGCAATTTAAGTTTGTATGTATAAGTTTAAATTATTAGAAATAACATTTCCTTCAATATCGACTTTTTTAAAATTAGTAATTTTTTTTGCTAATTTTAGCAAATCGGTTTTCAAAAATTTGTAAAATGATTTCTGAAATTAGCAACGAAAATTTGTAGATATTCTGTAAAAATTCCGTAACTTGTAAAATGTAAATAGCAAAAATATTTGCTAAATATTAATTTTTTTACTAAAAATCAGTACAAAAATAGTAAAGTGGGATTGAAAACCGTTTACAAATCACTTAAATTTCTTTTCGGTGTGAGATGTAAGAGAGCTTACTCAAACTATACATCCGTTTTTCTAACTTTAGCGCGCGATCGCAGATGTGTTTTAATTATTCGTTTTTGACAACAAATCGAAATAAAAAGCAATGGAAGAAAAACTAATGAAAATCTAGGAAGTCCGTATTGGACGGTACAGGAACGGATGCACCAAAACGGAGTTAAAACATATAGTTTTCGAAATTTCAAGTATACGGTTAATGTTCCGTTTACGTACAGGCTTTGATGGATACGTATTTATGGTCCCTAAGCGTGTGGTAGAAGCCGGATTCATTAATCCGTGCTTGTCGCAGAGTCCGTAAAAATGTTTCTTGTGAATGTTGTATTGTGTACCATAACATATCAGTCTCAAGTGAATGCCAGTTTCTTCTCATTTACATTTTTTTTTTTTTATTTTTCCTTCTTGTTCCTAAAAATTTATAAACATTTTTATTCTTCTTCTTTACTATTTGACGTTTTACAACATGAAAATACAACTGACTGTTCACAACAAAATAGTCTTAAATTATATTCCAATACAGCATACAAAATACAATACCGGCAGTGAATTGTCTTATGATATGTAGGTCCACCAAACATATGTATGCCCCTAATACTCACATGTACTCGTATTTTGATTTTAGGGGTGGCATATTATATTTTATTGTCATTGATGCATCGATGTTGCATTCACATTGCATTTAACTTGACCATTGATTGCAATTTTATGGTTTTGTTTTATTTTCTTTTTTTAATTTGCACCCATTATTGATGATGTTTTGGTAGTTTGGGACTTTTTATGTTGTTCTTATTTTTTATAAGGTTAATTTTTTACTGGCGTTGAAAAAAAAGGAACAAACAGAAGAAATTTTATATTTATTATTATCGTATTTTTATTTTTGATTTTAATTAAATTGTTCTGTGTTTTGTGGTTAATGATGCCTGAATTATTTAGCAAATACATTGTAACTAAGTACCTACATAAAATGTTATCTAAATTATCTAAACAAAAATAGTCTTTTTCAAAATATAATTTACAATTTTGGCTTAAGGTTATATGTTGTTTTTGTATCCATATTATTAAATTGAAAAATTTGCGAACGAAAAGGAATCTAAGGGGCCGTATTAGAGTCAGCACTTGGTAGGAATTTTTCCTAATTTTTTTTTATACCCTTCCACCTGTGGTGAAGGGTAATTTCTACAATATTGATCTTAGACCCTATAAAGTATATATATTCTGGGTCCTTATGAAGAGCGAAGTTGATTTAACAATGTCCGTCTGTCCGTCTGTGTGTTGAAATGGGTTTTCCGAAGACCCCAGACATGATGATGACTTGATTGTTACATATTTCTGTTAAATGTGATCCATTTCTGCTTGCTATTAAAAATCAGCCAGATCGGTTGATAAATGGCCGAGATATTAGCAAAAAACCAGGACTACCTCTTATTTTTTCCGTAAAATTCCTTTGTTTTTATATGTATGTTGAATATTACGCATAACAAACACATCAATTTCTTTTCTTTCACCTCTTCACCTTATATACACAAACAACAAACGCATACAAAGATTTGTTATTTAAATAAAAACCAAATAAATCTCTAATGAACGAAAACTGTTTATTTAATTCTATTAACGATGATTCCGCATGACCTTAATATCTCAGTTGTCTAAACGCTATATCACAAATGCTTTTTTTTCTAAGGCCGCGGGTTCGAATCCTACACCCGCTCAATTCAACTTTTTTTTGTACAATTTTTTTTATTTTCTTAAGACTTTTTTTTTGTTTATTTTTTTTTTTTTAACATTTTATAATTAATTTAAAAAAATTTTATATTAATAATTAAATAATCAATAAATAGGCTAAAAACATCAAAATTTTTATAAAAACCCTGATACAAACAAAATACAAACGTTTTTAGTTCTATTTTTTGCTCCGATTTAAAAGAATTTATAAAAGATTTTTAAACCATTTTATTTCTCATATATTAAGAAAATTTTATTCATAATTTCCCTTCGAGTGCAACTATTTTAGGTCATAACTTATAATAATTTATAAAAAAAAATTTATAAACTATTTTCCTTCAAATTTTTAATATTAAGCTGAAGAAATTAAAAATATTTTTTAATAAAAAAGCGAAATAAAATCCCAAACGCAAATTTGCCGGCTAAATCAAACGTTTTTGTAGAAATAAAACACATGCAGTTCTAATGATTTCTTTTAACGATTTGTTGAAATTCTTTTCTTTCACCTCTTCACCTTTTATACACAAACAACAAACACTATTCTAGAGCTGTAATATGACCTATGGATACGTCTTATATAGCAAAAGCTCGTAAATCTTTAGTATAACATATTTGCTGAAAACCTCGGAAATATCGGTTCAGATACAAAAAAGTTATGCCCAAAACATACATTTTTTTAAATACCTATTTTCTGGAACCATAAATTTTCCCGAATCCAAGTTTTATCACCAAACTTAATGGTTAACTTCCTCTTAAAGGCGTCCGTATATAAATCTGTCCATTCCATATATGTCCATATATAAACTTCAGTTTTTTCCCAACCATGGTGAAGGGTATATAAGATTCGGCATAGCCGAATTTAGCCGCTCTTACTTGTTTAAGTAGGAAATTTTATTTGCCACTGTATTATTTAAATAAAAAGTCAAAAAACGTACTAAGTGCTGATTGCAATATTGGCACAAATTCCTGCATTCGATTAAAAATTCTTAATTCATAATGAGAAAATAAAATTTTTTTTTAAATTACCACGAAATTCAATTAGCGCTACAAATCTGATTTCTTTGTGTTAAAAAAAATATCAAATCTTTAACATTTTATTTTTTTAGTCTTAAATTTTTTAATAAGACAATTCTAAAGTACTTTATATAAATTGGCAATTTATTTATAAACCTTCTATTTACTACTTTGCTTAAACTGCACCCACAATAAAAAAAAATATGAACAAATGTATTTTTATTTACAAATTCTACCTTTTCTATTAAAACAACCCCCAATTTTCGTCCTTCTTATAATCATCATCAACAACATTTAAAGCGACCACAATTCATTCTTATATTTTTTTTTTATTTTTTTGCTTCTAGATTTGATTGATGAGAATTACTTTACAATGACTGACATTGTTTATATTCAACTATTCATTCATTTAAATAAATGTTAAAAGTAGATGAGAGATGGAGACTTTGCATTGTTTTTAATTCATTTTTATTTAGTTCACTTAAAAAAAAAGAAATTCTTTTCCACCATCAAAATAAACTACAATATTAATTCATCATTATGACAAACAGTTTGTCTGTATTTTTTTTTTTTTTGCATAAAACTAAATTAAAAGCTATCATTTAAAATGAGTACATAGAATAATTTATTAAAATAATATTTAATGTTCGTTTATGAATAGAAAAAAGTTTGGATGACTTTTGCTATTATTTTTATTGTATTTTATTATAATATAAGAGAAGAGAGTACGCTATAAGAGATACTTTAAGGATCTATAAGTTTCGTTAATAAGTTTCGTTAATAAAAATACAGACCATACGATTTAGGCTTTCGGATCATATACTCAGAGAAATGTTTTCATAAAAATACATTTTCATACATATATGATGAAAAACTCTTTGTTCAATGTAACACTTCATAAATATAATGAAGCTTTTTCATAAAAATCTTATTATACGGAATTGTATTCGGACCTGGCAGAATTTCGGTATCGTAGTGTGTCAGTAATACACTACACTGCAAAAATAATCCATGCGAAACTTTCGTTTGTTTTACGACATTCAGTTTAATCAAGAATTGAATTTAATACAGAAAATTTAAATCGTGTAAAAATATGAGATCTGAACAGATTTCATTAGGTCGGATTGTACGAGATATAAATAGATCTCAAAATTGGGGATTAAATTACATCTGATTAGATCTGAAGCCCTTTAGATGTTCAAATTTTAAGGGCCGATGTTGATTTTGAATAAAACACAAATTATTTAGGAAATTTTTGTCATTTCTTTTTATTATGATAATATGGTATGGTTGAATTATGTATGGAACGAAATTTCAGCCAAATGGCCGCCGCGACCTCGGCGGCACACCTCCATCCGATGGTCCAAATTTTCGATGACGCTGAGGCATAATTGAGGTTCTATGCCGTTAATATGCCGAATTATCTCATCTTTTAGCTCTTGGATTGTTGCTGGCTTATCGACGTACACCTTTTCTTTCAAATAACCCCAACGGTGTCAAATCACATGATCTTGGCGGCCAATTGACATCTCCACCATGTGAGATAACACGGCCATTGAATTTGTCGCGCAAAAGAGCCATTGTTTCGTTAGCTGTGTGGGAAGTGGCACCGTCCTGTTGAAACCACTTATCGTGCACATCCATATTTTCCAATTTGGGCAATAAAAATTTCGTTATCATCTCACGATAGCGAACACCATTCACAGTAACCTCCTGACCGGCCTCATTACTACTTTCGTAGTAAAAAATATGATATGATGATGCCCCCAGCCCATAAACCGCACCAAACAGTCACTCTTTGTGGGTGCATTAGTTTTTCGGCAATCGCCCTTGGATTATCATTCGCCCAAATGCGGCAATTCTGCTTATTAACGAATCCACTGAGGTGAAAATGTGTCTCATCACTGAAAATGATTTTCTTCGAAAATTGATCATCCACTGTTGCCATTTCTCGCACCATTCTGACCATTGACGACGTTTGCAATCGTCAAGAAGCTTTAGTTCTAGGGTCAATTGCACCTTGTAAGCGTGTAAATGCAAGTCTTTATGCATAATGTTCATCAACGACGAGCGTGAGAGGTGCAATTGTTGGGCACGACGACGAATTGAGGTAGACGGCTCTTCAGCCACACTATCGCGAACAGCAGCAATATTTTCTGCAATACGAGCTGTACGAGCATTCACTGGTGTTTTCACATCTCCTACAGACCCGGTTAGCTAAAATTTTTTACCGATTTCTCCGATTTTACGCACATTTGGACGATTAAATTGACCAAAAACTCACGAAGTGCACGATATGCATTTTGATTTGAATGCCCATTTTCATAATAAGCCTGAATAACTTTAACGCGTTGCTCGATTGTGTATCTTTCCATGGTTCAAATTGAGTTAGTCTGAAATTAAGAAATGTCAAATGAAATGCAAAAAAATTTGACGTTTAGGTGTGGCTCAAATTCAACATCGGCCCTTAAAATTTTACCACCCTTTATTCTGATCTGGATATATAAAATATAACATCATATTTTAACCGTATAATTTTTTAAACAAAATTTTTAAACGGCTCAAATTTCTAACATTTGATACCAAATCTGTCCAAAAAACTTAGCACATCTTTTCAGATATGAACAAATCTGGCACCAGATATAATCCCATATGTCCCGATCTGGTCATATCGGACAGTAAAAATCACAAAATTTTTTATATTCCTTTAGATAACAATAGATCTAACACCAAATCTGGCCTTTAAATGTATAACGTACGAGGGCGGATCAATAAGTCCGTGACTTTTTAAATGATACACAGTTTCTTTTTTGCAAAAAAAAAAAATATTTTTCAACATAATCTCCTTTTAACTCAATGCACTAAGTTCAACGTTTCTCCAATTTTTGTAGCCCTTCCAAAAATATGATTTTTCGAGGTCCATCAAATAGGCATTTGTTTGATCAATAATTTCATCGTTGGAGCTAAATCTCTTTCGCCCGAGCCACTTCTTTGAGTTTAAAATAGGAAATAGTCACTTGGCGCTAAATCCGGAGAATTTGGCGGATGGGGTATCAATTCGTAGCCCAATTCAAACAATGGTTTGAAGTTGTCACACGATTATGTTTATGGTCAATTGAGAGCAAACGCGGCACCCATCTTGCAGACAGCTTTCTTAAATCCGACTGATCATTTAAAATCGAAACCACACTGTCATATGAAATGCCTATGGCATCAACAATCTCAAGCAATTTTTCTCTTCAATCGGCCAACACCATATCGGTGTTTTTTTTAGACATTATTGATGCCACAGGCATTTCATATGGCAGTGTGGTTTCGATTTGATGATCAGTTGGATATAAGAAAGCTGTCTGCAAGATGGGTGCCACGTTTGCTCACAATCAACCATAAACGCAAACGATGGACAACTTAGTTTCCATGGCGAAATTCCATGAATTGGGCTACGAATTAGTACCTCATCCGCCATATTCTCCGGATTTAGCCCACAGTGACTATTTCCAAACCTAAAGAAATGGCTCGGTGGAAAGAGATTAACTCCAACGATAAAATTATTGATCAAACAAATGCCTATTTTATGGACCTGAAAAATTATATTTTTTGAAAGGGATACAAAAATTGGAAAAACGTTGGACTCAATACACTTATTGAGCTAAAAGGGGATTATGTTGAAAATTTTATTTTTTTTTGCCAAAAAAAATGTGTTTAATTCAAAAAGTCACAGACTTATTAATCCGCCCTCGTACCTTCATAATTATTGTGTTCATTTAATTTCGAATTTCAAAAATTTTCGATATGCTGCCGAAAAAGTTCTAAAACTTACATTTTTTCTTCCCTCATGTTTAGCCTCGAAAATGGCACTAAAAATGTGAGGTAAACCTTGGATTTTTTGTGCTAGCGGAGATTACCTTGTTAGTTTAATTGTAAAGTTTAATGATATTAGTATTGGTTTGTTCCTAAACGTATTATAAAATTCCATACAAAATTTGTCATTGGACATTTAATTCATTTTCAACCTCTATAATGCACGGTTAACACCCAGAATGTAAACAAAATTATTACATAGTGTTTTTTTCGTCTTCATGTTAAGCAATTATAGATTTTAATTTTTTAATAAGGCAACCTTTGACACCGTCAATTTTTTTTAAGATTCATGGAGCCCAAATTTTTTTAGTGTACAACAAAACTTATGGGTGCCAAAGATTGTCCAATACTAAATTGGAACAAGTTGAAGTATTACTTCATTAGGACATTTTAACTACTAAATATAAATTATGCACAAAAAGCCCAACCTTTGCCCGCCTTAAATTTCACAAATATGAAATTACAAGGGCCAAATTTCTTACATTTTCAAATTTATAAACAGAAAATCAATTTTAATATTATTATATTATTTATTTATTTTTATTAATACTAATATGTCTGTTTGGGTTAGTTCTGTGATATGTTACATAAAAAAAATCAATTTTTAAACGATAGGTTTTTTTAAGTTAAGTGCTGATACCTAAAATCAGTCACTACCACAATGAAGCAATGGTCGCGTCGCTACTCCAATAACTGCTTCATTTCCAAATAGAAACTAGTTTGACTCTTAATTTAGGGGATTTAAAATTTCGCTATATTCCATTCAAAATTAAATTTCTGGATGAGTAATATATTTTAGCAAATGGTTTTATAAACCTACTGAACGCCGACAATATGCCATACTTGATGTATTTAATGTTACAATAAAAAAAATATATTCTATATTTTGGCTTCTTTCCATATTATCCACTTAACGTAATAAGAAATTTCCTTAAAAAATAAAATACAAATCCAGCAAAAAATTTAAAACCATTTTTGTTTTGTTATTGTATTTATTATTCGTTGTTATAAAACCTCCAGATAAAAAAATATATCAACAAAAAAAAACTAGTAAAACGTTAGAAGCTAAAAATTAATTTGAATCTCAAATTGGAGTAGTACTGCAACCAAATACATACACACAGAAAAATAAAATGCCTACCGAATTTAAAAGTGTATTTGGGTTGCGAAAAGCAAAAAATTCAATTAATAGAACCGAAAACAAATTTGATTGCTGAATATTTTGAGTGCTGTCACCAAAATGCAATTGTGTAAAACCAAATTTTGTAGTGGAAACCAATATTCAGTTGTACTAACCGAATTTCAGATGCAAACTGACAAAATTTTTCTCTGTGTGTACCAACAATGTTAAAGTAACTTAAAGAATGGGTTTTATAACAGGGATGTACAAATTGTATGTATCTGAATGGTACCAAAAATAAATAGTTTGGTTGCAGCAACCGAATTATTTGGTTGTCGCAACCAAATGTTTTCCCGATTTGATTGAAATATATGGTTTTAACTGAAATTATTGTGTATTAACCGAATTTCGGTCGCCACAAACAAATACGTCGGTGACTCCAACCAAACCATTCGGTTGGCAAAAAATTTCGTTGTCACAATGAATCTGCTTTCTCTGTGTACTTAAGGGTGATCTTTCTGCTATTTGATTTTACAGTGTAAATTTTTTCAGTGTAAAAAAAAGATTCGTGACACTTGGCAATGCCAAAAATGCTCAGTAAGTAACATTTCACACAGAGCAACATTTGTCGCGCAACTCTTGAGTTTGTGGGAGAGAAGGGAAAGAAGAGTGGGGGTTGGTACGGAGTTGCTTTTTCTCGACTACACGTTTTGTTTTTTCATTCCTCGTTTTGTTTTTAAATTCTTCGTTTTTTTATTCATTTTAAACCAAATGTAGACGAAAGTTTATGAAAAAAGTTTCTTTGTGTGAAATTAAAGGCAATTTTAAAAGAGAATTGACAAGAATCGCCGCGACAAAAGTTGCTCTGTGTGAAATGGGACTAAGGTTTGCCATTCACCATGACTACACTAAAAAACGAACAACGCTTGCAAATCATTGAATTTTCTGATCAAAATTCGTGCTGTGTGAGAAATGGGTTCTATCGAAAAATTATCTTCAGCGCTGAAGCTCATTTTTGGCCCAATGTGTACGTTAACAAACAGAATTGCCGAATTTGGTGTGAAAAGCAGCCAGGGGCTGTATTTACTTAAGAAAGATAAAAATCGCAACGTTACAGTCAATTGAGCCAGGTACCGTGCGATAATTACCGACTTTTTTTTGGCCAAAATGGAAGAATTGGACTAGATTGGCATGTGGTTTCAACAAGACGGTGCCACATGACACACGGCACGCGATACCATTAAGCTATTGTGAGTAGGGTTTGGTGAGCATTAAATTAATCATGATTTGGAGCAGTCCACTGGCCGCCAAGATCATTCGATTTGACTCCACTAGACAATTTTTTGTAAGGATACGTGAAGTCTCTCATGTACAAGGACAATCCAGCTACAATTCCAGCACTGGAGGACAACATTACAACTGCCATTGGTGAGATACCGCCCAGCAAACAAAAAAGTAGCAAAAGAAGAGAAAAAGAAGCAGTGATTTTGATTCCGGTGTTGTGAAAATTTGGATCGGAACCAATAATTTTTACATAGGGGTGTCATAGGGTGGAAGTTTTCTTTTATGATGCTTTTTTATTGCAGCTTTAGATGCAAATTAGATCTTTTGATGTTCCCAAATAAATAGAAACAGTTTTGAAGGATCAATATAAAATTTTCTATATCAATGGTCATAAATTAACAATTCTTAGCAGACAAAATTTTTCCATCTTATAAAAGTTATTTGGCATATTATTCTTCAGTAAAACTGTTTGATACGAAGTAGTTGGCAACTTATGACCATCGGGGTTCAACTGAATATATTTATAGACAAATAAAGGTGCAAAGTACAAAAAGTCCATTTCGGCAGTTTACAAAGCTTTTATTAATTCACATTCAGTAATAGAGCCTTATTTTTTAAATTACTTTATTCGAAACTCAAAGTTAAAAATTGACACAAATCACTTAAACCTTATAACTTGTTTCAAATTAACCAAAGTTAAGTACTTAACCATAGTTATGAATATCAATTTATATTAACGTTTAACTTTTATTATTTTTTAAATAGGTTACCCGTCGTAGATTTGAAAAGACATATAAATCATATTTTCGGAAGTTGTGAAAAAGAACTGCTTTGGAATACGAAAATCAGAACTAGATGATACTTTGGAATCAATGAAAAATTGATTCCTTAAGAATCACTTTCATTTATTTTTGCTGGGCGACCGAAATGCTAGAGAAGTATGCTAAAACTTTAGCTCACGGATGGGCCAGCTACGTGGTAGCCGCGGGCAACATTTACATGAAATAATCTTGAGAAAATAAATGGCAGGTATTCATTTTATTCACTTTTGCAAATTTTTGAAAAACCTAAATTGTTAAAATATATTTAAAATTACGTTTTACTGGCAATGAAAAAGAAGCAAGAATGCGACGGGTAATTTTAGTGAAATTCTTTAATGAGGTTCTTTAAATAAAAAGCCTTAAATTATTTCAAGTAAAATTATGATAGCAGGCCCTTTTTTGTAGAGAAAAAATGTACCAAAAAAAATACCATCAATTTGTTGTTTTGCCGATTTTTGTGTTTTTTAATTTTTGCCAAAAAGGGTTCAGTTTTGTTTTCTATTATATTCTCGTAGCTTTATCATCTATTTTTAAGCCTTTTCTCTCAAAAGAAAAAATAAATAAATAAATAAAACTAAATCTTTTTCATACAAAACATACGAGTAAAATAAACCTTAATTTTTTATATGGATGCAGTCAAGTGGCTTGAGCATTTTATTTAAGCGCATGAATGGATTTTTATTTTATATCTATGCCCATACATAGAAATATATTTCTTAGTTTTTTTTTATATTTATTTTTAAATGATATAACAAAATGTTAAAAAAAGCAGCAAAAAAAATAAATTTCAATTCATTTGTATAAAATGGCAAAAAAATTGTTGCAAAATTATAAAAATTGCCTTTTTATAAACTCTATGGGAGAAGAAAGGGGTAAGTGGTGAGGTACCCGAGAACAATATACTTTTCCTAAAAAAATGAAAAGGATTTTTTGGTTATTTTGTTTTTTTTTTCGCTCACATTACCCAGTCATTATTTGGTAATTTTTCCTACTTATGCATATGAATGCCAGGAAATATTGCTTTTTGGCAGTATTTTTTTTTTTTTGATACAGTTTTTTCCATCCACATATGCCTTCCTCATGTATCGTATGGTAAAATAAATATAAGAAAAAATATATATACCCAAAAAAGTTTTATAGACATTTTAGTATGAGTGCTATCGAATGCCTGCAGTAATTTCTTAATTAGCTTCAATAAGAATAATTGTATTCCAAAAAAAAAAAAAATAAAAATAAAAAATAAAAATAAAATAAAGAAATGCTTTTATTTAAAGCAATGAAAATAAATTGAAATGTTTTAGTTCTGTATTATAGTCAGCACTAAGTATAAATTTTAACTCAAATTTTATTTAAATTAAAATTTTTCATATTAGAAAGTAAAATTTGAGTATAAAACCACAGTTAGTTCTGATTATAAAATTGGTCCTTGGTTTTAAAGTTGAGAAATTCATATTTAAGGTACTATGCGATGTGGCTAAATAAATTCTAAACTAAATAAAGGTTGGTTAAATTTTAAGGGCCGATGTTGAATGTGAACCACACCTAAACGTCAAATTTTTTTCTGCATTTCATTTGACATTTCTCAATTTCAGACTAACTGAATTTGAACCATGGAAAGATAGACAATCGAGCAACACGTTAAAGTTATTCAGGCTTATAATGAAAATGGGCGTTCAAATCAAAATGCACTATGTGATTTTTTTGGTTAGCATAATCGACCAGATGTGTCCACAATCGGGATAATTGTGCACATATTTCTGCAAATCGGGTCTGTAGGAAATGAGAAAACACCTGTGCATGCTCGCGAAGTTCGTTCTGCGGAAAACATTGCTGTTGTTCGCGATAGCCGTCAACCTCGACTCGACGTCGGTGTTCGCTATCGCGCGATCATAACGGAATTCTTGAAACCAAAAATTTAGGATATGGATGTGCACGATATGTGATTTCAACATGACGATGCCACTTGCCACACAGCTAACGAAACAATGGCTCTTTTGCGCGACAAATTCAATGGCCGTGTTATCTCACGCCAAGATCATGTGATTTGACACCGTTGGACTTCTTTCTTTGGGGTTGTTTGATAAGCCAGCAACAATTCAAGAGCTAAAGTATGAGATAATTTGGCACATTAACGGCATAGAACCTCAATTATGCCTCAGCGTCATCCAAAATTTGGATCATCGGATGGAGGTGTGCCGCCGAGGTCGCGGCGTCCATTTGGCCGATATTTTGTTTCATACATACCATATTATCATAATAAAAAGAAATGACAAAAATTTCCTAAATAATTTGTGTTTTATTCAAAATCAACATCGGCCCTTTAAATTTAACCACCCTTTAGTTTTGGTTTTTAGCGGTTGATTGATTGATTGACTTCTTATGGGTCCCCTAATTCCCAAAGTACACATATGTTTATGTTTACTTTTTATAAAGCTTTGTAGTTTATTGTTTTGTCTTAAAATTTGTGTATGAAAGAGTTTCCAAGATTAAATAAAAAAGAACACAAAACAAATATGTTGCAATACAATTTTATAGAAAATATTGATTAAATTGTAAAAATTCTGTCATTTCGTAAGTCATTGCTTTCTTAGGACATGGGTAAAGGCTATTCAAAGATTCGGAAAAACCGAATTTAGAATATTTTACTTACTTTTTCTCTCTCTCTCTCTCTTTATAAGCTTTATTTTACAAAACGATTGAGGCCTATTTCGAAACAAACCTACGTATACAAGCATTTTTAGCTGACAATAGATCTTATCAGAACGCGAAGGTTTAGAAAAGCTAGAGCCTCTAAGCAGAGCTTTAACAAAAAACCTATTAAAATATATATTTTTTCCTTAGCAATGAAACACGTGACTAGGTATATTCCTAACAAGCACTATGACGTTACTTATGTTATTAAATAATAACATAAAATTCCTTTAAATTCGTAAACTGTATTTTCTAAAAAAACAGTTTCATTTAAAATCCTATGAAAAAAAATTATGAAAACTAAAAAAAAATACATGGAATTTTGTTTCTAATTTGATTTATCAACAAATTTTGATGAAGTAGGAACTTCAGTAGAATTAAGTTGTTTAGTCAAAAAATTTTAAGAATTCGCTTACTTGAATTCGTAATTGCACAAATATAGAAGTGAGGACTTGTCAGGAATATGCGTGAGTTTTTTATCTTCTCTAGTAGATAACCTCTTTAACACTAAAGCTTAAACCAGGTAGTGAAAGAGTCAGGGAACAGTCGCAATTCTATTAAATTTTGTTTGTGAATTATGCAAAAACTATTCATACCATATTTTTAAAAATTTGTTATTGATTTTTTTAAGGCAGCTCTTGTTTATTTATTCTTTTTTTATTCTGGACATCCTGTCCAGAAAAGAAAATAAAAACCAACTTTATAGACAAAATGTCCCACTTCGGTAAAACACTATCTACACTGCTTTATTAAGTGTTAACTTCCACTGAACACTCTGAAAATTTCTTTTTAAAGACTCGTCAGATTCCACTGAAAAACCCCAAGATTATAAGACAAGATTCTTTATAAAATCTCAGGATGCTTTAAGTTGTCCTTTACAAACGCTTTAAAAACCAATGGAATATACTTAATTTGATATTTCAGCAATAGATATTTCAGCATAAAGCAGCTCTTTGTGTTCTTATTAACGAAAAGAATACATTTATTTTTAATTTTTAATCGCCAATTTTTCCGATTAATCGACCCGAATAACCGATTAGTCAATTTTCTTTATTTTTCAAAAAATGACCTAACCGATAAACCGGCAGGTTCACAAATTGGAAACACTAATAAATATCCATGTAAATTCTAATGAACAACAATGCGTATAAGTAATATAAATTTCATAATATATAGAATAGTAAGTATACGCACCAGTGGACACTAATACAATTTTAAAAACTGTTATTTCAATAGTTTGCACAATTTTAAACACTTAGCAGAATTAACTCTTTGACAGATTTAAACAAAAGCACCTGTATTTAGTGTAAAATTGTGTTTAATTTTATGCATGTCACTCACATGCCCTTAAGCGCAAAATTAATTCAATACCTACTTAAAGTATGTTAAGTAGTGTGTATATAATGCATCTCTACCAACTTGAAATCGTTTAATACTATATAAAAATAAAACTTTTTACATTTTTTTAATAACAATTTCCAACACATGTATTTAATACCCAATTCAGTGCAATTCAACACGTCAACCATTATTATTATTATTATTATTATTATGCACAACAACTGACAACAATTAAATGTAAACAAAATACAGCGATTTATATGTTGTTGCATTTCAGTTGTATGCTGACTATTAGTACTTAAACCAACAATTGTTAACAATTGTTGCAACAATATTTTATGTTTAGTTGCGCTGGCAATTAATCGTAAATGTGTGCTTTTTATTCTGCCCCATTGTTTAGCATTTGTTTAGTAACAAACAAAAAAGTTGCACAATTAGACGATGTTTATTTTTAATTGTAGACAGTTTTTTTTTTATATTTATATATATTTTTAGTTTTTGTTATTTTTATTTTTATACCACAATAAAAAAAATGTAAGTTATTGTGCTAAGGACTTTTAAAAACTTTCATTATTATCATTGTGCGGGGTCAAAATTTAGGTTAAAAAATTTTAAGTGGAACGACTTTTGTTTAATTGCAATATAATATTTAAATATGGTTCTTAATATATTTTAGTATATAACTGGGATTTTCAGAAATTCAAACAAGTTGCAAAAATTGTAAAATTTATTCCGTTACATAATTAAAAGCAATTTATGACTAAAAATATCAAATAAAATGTCACTCAAACTTTAACAAAATGACGGATTTACAACGTATTTCAGTTTTGCTAACAAAAAAGAGCATACCAAAAACGCGTCTTTTCTTAAATATTTACATTTTATCTCAATTCTATTAATTAAGATTTGTCACAGATTCCTTATTTTTAATGTATAATAAATATGTTTTTTAGTTAAGTAAATTTTATCTTAAAATTAAAAAAAAAAAAGAAAATACACGATTTTTTTTAAAAAATAAATTACACGTAATGTTTACTAAAGCTAAAAAATTAAATTTTTCAACAAAAAGTAAATTTAATCTTTGAATACATGTACAAGGAATGGTCAAATGCCAATAACACCTACGGACAATATCCCCATTTTTAAATTCGGTATTAAGGCCCAAAATGGGGACTATGGCCAACATGAGTTGGCTGTAATCCCCAGGTAAAAATGGACATATTGCTCTTCTATTTTTCAAAAGGTAATAATCCCCATTGTGGGGATAGTCATAATCCCAGTAAAGTTTTTAGTCATATTTCCCTAGATTTGTTAAATTTGCGACCTTTAAAAATTCGCTGTTTTCAAAACCGTTTATCGTTTGTAAATTTAAAAAAAAAAATTCTAAAAACTTAAATGTTGACTTCGAAAACGAAAAGATCTCTTCTAAGTTTTGTCTTTTCGCCCCTTTATAAATAAAGCTAGTCTTGGGAAGATCTAAAATTTTGGTCTTGGTGAGGTTAGGTTAGATTGAGCTGGCTTGTCAAAAAGACCAGTTCGCTAGCGTTACATGATAAAAAAAGATAACCCGCGTTAAAAATATCAGTGAGGTGTGATGGCACCTGTGGTACCCCACACTCTCTTAGCAAATGCAGATTCTCAGAATTACAATTCTAGAGATTTCAGTGGCACATAATATTCTCCACGGTATCTCTGTCCCCCGTTACACCACAAGGACCGCAATCCAGCAGTGACCTCTCAGTACCCCCATCAGAATTCTACAATCGCTTCTGGTTAAGAATAACAGAAGACCCGTCGACTTGGGATCGTAAAACTTCCACATCATATTCGGTATTCCACTAAACTTCCTCAGATCTGCCCATTGCAGTGAAGTCTTCGAACTGGGCACACGAACGTCCGTTGCCCCTTTTACCAGGCCAACTCGTTTGCAATCTCGTTGCCCTCAATACCCCGGTGCCCACAAACCCAATATATGTGCACTCTCCTACTGGCACAAAGTCTACCTGAAGAGTCCTTGCACCCTTGGACAATCGATGAATATATCAAATCGGCGGAGATCGCCCTAATAGCCGCATAATTATCAATATAAAAATTAACGTGGAAACTAATTGTCTCAGGGATAAAAGCAATGTCAACAGCCATTTTGGCCGCCAGAACTACAGCCTGACAAATGCTGCAGTATTTGGGAAGTTTATACAACTCTTTGATACCCAGCTCTCAACAGAAAACCGCAGCACCAACTCCCTCTCCCATCTTAGAACCATCCGTAAAGAAATTAAAGGTTCTATGGTCACGGCGAAGACCACCCATACTCACCTATAGTGGAATCTATAGACACAGTAACCTATAGTCACTGCTACAATATATATTCCCCATGACCCCTCCGTGACCATAAGACACATACACAAGCTGTCCTGTATTCCCCAAGCGTACAGCATGCTTTAGCGCGGTCCCTTCCGCCACCAGATTAATCGGTTGGTCGTGGTAAATAAAAAAAAAAATTAAATCACAGGGTGATGATTGTAACCAATAGACTCAAAATCCTAACCGTCAATCCGTGTAAACTTTGTAATCAAAATACAGCTCGCAAATATAAAGATATTCAAATGAGATTTGATACATACGTTTCTGTTGAACCAGAGACATACCCTACTAAATTTGTTTGAAATCGTTCTTTCTTCAAATCTTCCTTCCATAAAAACTTTTTTTAATTGGTCTTAAATGGTTGAAATTTGAATTGTTAATGTTATATGGTATCATAAATTACGCTCCCAAGCTTAAAGAAATCAGACCATGTTTACACCTAGCCATCATATAAACCCACCATCCCGTTATTTGCTTAAATAAATTTTAATCAAGCTACAGGTCGCAAATATAAAGATAGTTAAAGGAAGTTTGGAAAAATATTTCCATTGAATCAGTGTTAGAATAGTTTGTTATAATTGGTCAATACTCAAACCTACCTCCCATAGAAAGGTCCTTTCTGAATTGGTCTTAAATGACATTTAGATACCGCAGAAATTTGTATATGTTATATGGGATCCAAAATCAGACCATATTTTTACCAAGTCCCCATATTATACTTCGGACTTTTTATTGGTATTAAAATTTCATTAGTATTAGTTGGGTAATGCTAATGCCAAAAAAATTTCAATGCCAATTAATGTGAATGTATTTTTCTGGCATTAGTATTTTTTCTAATACTAATGCTGAAAAAATCGTACTAATGCATCAAAAACTATTTAAAATTGATCAAAAATAAGCATTTGTTTAAATTGCATAACATCGGCTGTTTTTTTAAATGAATGAATTTTAATGAATTTAAATGAATGAATTTTAATGAATTAATCATTAATTGCAATGGAATTTTAAAAACATTACCATTATTCAATGAAATCAAACAATTAAAATCATTATCAGTATTTAAAAAAATGGTAATGAAAATAATTTCAACAATTGATATCAATGCCAATGAAATCATCAATTAATTTATGTATGCCCAATATAAACCCACTTTCTCCGTATTTGTTTAACTAAACTTCAATCAAACGACAGGTCGCAAAATATAAAGATATATATAGAATTTAATAAGAATAAACATACCATTTATAATATTCATAATTAATAAAAATTAACAAAAAAAAAAAAAAGATTTTGTGACTATGCATAAAAATATGAAATTAATGTCAAAACAACAAAAATGTTCGTAAAATACACAAATTTTCGTTTGTTTTACAAAACTTTTTGATATTTTAACTTCTTTTCTTATTTTTATGCATTATGGAAATGACTTTATACACAATTAATTTCAGCTGCTGATTCAGAACAGATTGACAATACTAAAGAGACATTAGATTGTTTTTGACAGACATTGAGCAGAAAATGGAAAAAATTTAATTTCGTGTGTTCTTTAAGCATTATATTTTGCGGAAAAAACATTACTCAAACCAAGGTGTTGGCCGATCGGAGATAGAAAGTACGAGTGATTGTGAAAGCCATAGGCATCTTACATGGCTCAGTGGCTTCAATTTTCAATGATATCTTGAATATAAGAAAGCTTTCCGCAAGATGGGTGCTGTGTTTGCTCACAATCGACCACAAACACAATCGTGTGACAACTGGCAAAATTTCATGAATTAGGCTTCAAATTGTTCTTTTATCCGCCATATTCTCCGGATTTAGCGCCGAGTGATTATTTCTTGCTTCCAAACCTGAAGAAATTGATAGACGCAAAGAAGTTTAAATCATCTAACACACAAATACCTATGATGAAAAATTAGAGAAACGTTGGACAAAGTGTGTTGAGCTCAAAGCCGACTATGTTAAGAAATAAAACCCGTTTCTCGATATCTCGTGTCATATCTGAGATATGCATTAACAAATTAGATATATCTGCCAATTTTGCATATAAAATTCAAAAGATGTTTACTTTCCTCGATAAGGAGTTTTTGGTATATAGGTCCAACCAATAAGCGGACGATTTGTTTGTAAAAACTAACATAAATTGACAAATTTAATAATAACTTTGGAACCTTTACTCGCAGGAGTACGAAATTGTTTTTTGTCAATTGCTTAGATAAAAATTGATGAATTAATAAAAAATATGTGACCTTCTCCGAGAAAAGGGACCTAGTGTGTCTTCAGTAAGGTTTGCCATTTCATGATGGAAAGATATACGAGCCAACAACGAGTCGAAACTATTAAAATTTACTACCGAAATCCGGAGTCAGTGGCCTTAATGTTAAGAGCGCTACGTCCAATTTATGGTTGTCATAATCGTCCTAGCAGATTAACAATTGTTCCCGTGCCAGTGAGACAAAGCAGTGCCCGTAGTGTCGAGAATATTGCTGCCGCTGCGGCTTCAGTTGAAGAAAGCCCAAATGTGTCTCTCACACGTCGTTCTCAAGCGTTGGGCATCTCTGTGACGTCGTTGTGCCGAATTTTGCGAAAAAATCTTGGCCTACATCCTTACAAGATCAAATTGACGCAAGAACTGAAGCCACTTGACCACCAGAAGCGTCGTATGTTCGTGAATTGAAAATTATTCGGATTTTCATCGAAAAATCATCTTCAGCGATGAGGCTCATTCTGGGTGAATGGCTTCGTCAATAAACAAAATATGCGTTATTGGTCAGACAGCAATCCACACGTACTCCATGAGTCATCATTGCATTCCGAAAAAAATTACGGTTTGGTGCGGTTTATGGGCCGGCGGCGTCATTGGGCCGTACTTCTTCCGTCATGATCAAGACCGGCACCTTACTGTGAATGGGAATCGCTACCGTTCAATGATAACCGAATATTTTTGGCCCCAATTGGATGATATGAACTTGGAGGACATTTGGTTCCAACAGGACGGCGCCACAAACCACACAGCGAATGTCACAATCAATTTATTGGAAACCAAGTTTGGAGAACGTATTTCACGAAATGGCCCAGTCGATTGGCCGCCACAGTCGTGCGAATTTGACGCCGTAAGACTATTTCCTGTGGGGCTACGTCAAGTATATGGTCTATGCCAACAAGCCAGTGCCGATTCATGAACTTCGTACGAATATCGAACGTGAAATTGCAGCAGTATCGGCTGATTTATGCTTGAAAAAGCGTGCCCGAGGTGGCCATGCAAAAGAAATGTAGTTCCATACATAATGGCATCGAACGTTCTTTTACAGGAATAAAGAATTTCATTGATATCCAAAACCGTTTATGTTTTATTTAAAAAAACTCTTGTAGCGCTCTTATTGAAATACCCTTTACCATTTGCGATCTAACGATAAACCGCTTGGTGCAATGAGCGGAGGTAATTTGTCACTTTATTCTTTTTCTTTCTCATAGTTATTTTTACTACGTTCTTCGTGTTAGTATACGCACATCAACCCTTTGCTGAGAGCGAACAGATAGCTGAGAACGAACAGAGCACCAACAATAGCAAAGGTATTGTCACACTAAAAGCGAAATAATACGTCACCACATGGGCATGACGTCACCAAAGTCGGCACCCAATCATAACTAATCATACCAAATCGCATCTCCCAACTGAAGGTGTGTTCACGGTGATAATGCTTAATGAAACTTTCAATGCGTTTTTCTCAAAACTTAATTTCCACACACTGGGTCCCTTTTCTCGGAGAAGGTCACATATATTAAAAAGCAATGACATATTTTGTTTTACTGTGTAATTTTGTTGGATAACATTAACCTTTTTTTAACGAGTGTTATTAAAGACCTTCAATTTAATCTACTATTTTGCAGATGACATCAACATGTTTCATTCTTCTTTTTCGATCGTGAAACAGTTCCCGTTGATATCAACCAAGAATTTAATTAACATGTTATGCAATAAAAATTTAATGTATTTTGAAACTAATAACTCTAAAGAAAAATTTCCTATTTTATAAAATTTGTTTTATCGAGAAAATTCTAGACTTTATATTATATTTGTATTTTTTATTTATTTCCTTCAAAAACAAAATAGTGAAATTGTGTAATTTTCTACACTCAAAAAAATACGTCGGCAGTTGAGGTTATAAAAAGTGTATTCCTGGAATATTTTTATATGGTTTTGAAGCGGTTTGTTTTCACAGATGTTTCCTGCAATTTTTCTTCATATAAATAAATAAAAATTAAAATCAAAAAAGATTTTAGATTTAATTGTCATTTTGTAGTAAAATTAAAAGGTGTTAAATTTACCACCACGTCACTGAATATGTCCAAAAATATCACTTCCATAGTTAAAGGTTAAACAAAAAATAAAAAAAACATATCTTTGGTTTATAAGCAATTAATTTCTTTCATATTTTTTATTTAATAGTAATAATTATATTATTAACATTTCCTTTTATTCTTATTTTCATATATATAATAATTTAACTAATAGAAAAAAAACTTACTACGCTTAGTAAATAAATCTAAAATTAACTGTAAGAAAATTTACAACTTAAAAAATAATATTTAAATATAACTTGTATTTGTATATAGTTTTTCTTATAAAATAATATATATTTTTTATTAATAATTTACAGTATAGTTTTTATTAATGTACTAAATATTGAGCAATTAGACATATACAAAAGTTTTTTTTTAAATTACTTTTTAATTGCATTATAATTATTTATATTTTTACAATTAAAATTTTATGGAATAGTAGATAGTTTTATTTACAGAAAATTAATTAGGAACAATAAATAAGTATTATTTTTATAATTTTTCAATACATGAGATTTTAATCTAAAGATTTTTGTTTTCTCTAAACATGATATGTTACAGAGTTATGTTTTTTATGTGTGTGTTTTTAGATTTTTTTTTTATAAATGATTAATATTTGTAAAAGATTTTTGTTTTTTTTTTTCGTTTTTGCTGAAACCAGTTTTTTTATATGCATTTTAAAATAACTTTTAGATTTTTATTAAAGCAAAATTTAGGAGAGTTTTTTTAAACCGAAATAATAAAATATGTCATTAAAAATTTTAGAATTTTATATTACAATTCGTTTACTTTTATAAAAAGCTTGCAAAAATTTCAAACTTAAACTCACAATATATTTGCATTAAAATTTTAATTATTATTAAAAAAGTTAATCAGTAAAGTAGTTTTCAATTACAAAGAAATTTGTTTTTTTTTAACTTTTTTTTATCATTCATTTAATAAACATATTACATAAAATACGGACTATCTGTGTTAGTTAAAAATATTCAGTAAAAATTTTCTAATGGAGTTTTTTCTGTTAAAAAATAACCTATTCTTCTGGTTTATTGAGTATTAAAATAAACGAAAAATCAGTTATTTTTGGTGATTTTATCGATTGTTTTAAACGAAAAGTACACTAATTATAAACCATGCCTTAAAATATGGCAAAATAAAAACTTTCGTAAAATGAAATGAAAATTGGTTTAATTTAGGAAAGTTTTTGTTGTTATGCCATTAATTTCATATTTGCATGCATGATTTTTTATGAGTGTACGTAACTGATTTTTAATTATTTTAATGCAGTAAATTTTAATAAAAAATATATTGTAAGTGTATAAAAAGTCTTATGCATTTGCCATCGCAATACAATAAAGCTGTGTTATAGCATGGCAACGTAAGGTAGCAAGTTATGACTCTTTTGTAGCTCTTTGTAAGCTAAATGAGAAGTATATTTTTTCTAAATTGTAGCATAAAAGAAAGAGCAAAAAAAAATAATTTAAATAAAAACTTGTGATTTTGTTAAAATTAAAAAAATACCAAGTTCAAATTTTTAAATTTCTTTTCGATTTTTACAGAGATAAACTCGGTTTAAACTTTGCTCAAAACAAACTTCATTCATTACACTTTTACAGTGTAAAGACCCATATTTATCATCTCAATAAAATTTATGATTATTTTTTATTTGTTCTGTAGTCATACTATTATTATGTGGCAAATTTCCATTAAATTTATTTTCTCCTTCTGCTTCTTGCCCTTTACCACCGCCATTAACAAGCCTTTCCAAAGCCTGTTGTTGCTGAGTTTTTGGTATGAGCAATTCGATAGTTGGCGTACGAGAAGTTTGTGTAGAGTGACCATTTGTTTGTGAAAACTTTGCCGTCATCATTTCCTCTTCATTATTATGATGAATATTATTATTATGTTGTTCTTCATCTTCATTCTCCACATCTATAGCCGTATCATCAGCTTCGGAATCTCCATTTGAGTGTGGAGAATGAGATGTTAGTGTTGCTTGTAGCATAGAATGATTGTTGTTGTGTTGATATGGTGAAGCCGTTGCACGCATTAAATGTTGCAAATGATGATGATGATGATGTTGATGTTGCTGTTGATGAGGTGAGAGCGGTGTTGTTGGTCTACCACATGCTGTCGTTGATGAAGCACCAGCTGCTGCAGCTGCCACAGCAGCCGCAGTTAAACACCCCACCCCCTATACAAGAGAGGACAATGGTGGACGTGGTGGGCTGTTATTGCGTGCTGCTGCTGCAGCATAATATTGCATAGCATGAGGATGAGGTGGTGGTGGTGGTACAAAACCAGTACCCGAACCATCATGATACAATACGGGAACTCTAACCAAACGTTGTGCAGCATGAGCCATATTTGCCATATTAGCAGCCTCCAATTCGGCAGCCAATTGTCTTTTCCATTTATTACGACGATTCTGAAACCATATCTTAACTTGAGTCTCTGTCAAACGCAATGAGGCCGCTAGACCGGCACGTTCTGAAGAACTTAAATAACGTTTCATATCGAATGTCGATTCCAATTGAAAAACTTGAGCTCGGGAGAATACAGTTCTAGTTTTTTTCTTACGTTTAGTTTGATTATTGTCTCCCTGGGGTGATGAACCATCTGAGGGACCATCAGTGCCATCATCTTCTTCGATTATTTCTTCACCCTCCTCATCGGATTCATTTGAGCTGGTGGGTAGTAAGTAACTTGAATTGGAATGGGAAGAATGATGATTGAGGCCTGCGCTAGAACTGGTGGGTGTTGAGGGTTGATGGGGTTGTGAAAGATGGTGATGATGATGATTATTGTGATGTTGTTGGTACGGTAAATGGGGCGAGGGTGATTTTGTGCCATTATTATTATTGTTGCTGTTGGCCAAAGAGCCATTATGTTGTGGCGAAGGAGGTGATGAGGGATTTTCCGTAGTATTAGTAGAAGAACTATCTGTAAAGATAAGATAATATAAAAAAAAATTAATAAAATTATTTTAATTTAACTAAAATAAAACTAACATGTTTAATTTGCAAAAAAAATAAATTATTTTAATCTCTTTTTCTTCTCACAATCTCTTTTCTACTTTATGCTTTTGCGCATTTACTTAGAGAGTTGTTCTCTAAACATTGTGAGATTTCTTAAAAGTCATGGAGAGAACAGAATTTTGTTTTAGTGGTAGTTTTTATTCTTAAGTAGGTGGTTTTTTCCTATTATTTTTGTATACATGTTTGTATGTGTAGCTACTTAAACATATGGTCTAAAGATAACTGTAATAATTGCTAGTTTTTTTTTCTTTTTCAAAAATGGCGTTTAAGTTAAATCTTTTGTTTTCTAACAACAACGTCATAAATGCCAGCAATTTACAGAAATTATAAGAAAAATTTAACAAGCACTTGACTTTTAAATAAAAAAAAAAGAAAATTTTTAAAAGTAGATAGATAAAAAAGTGGATAAATAGAAAAAAAAAACTATAAAAAATAAGGTAAAAAATTATAAAAAACCTGAAATTAATACATATGTAAAAGCACCTTAATAGCTTGTCAGAAAAGAAATTATTACATAAAGAAGTATATTTTGTAAAGAACACCCCACATTTTATTTTACTTTGTTTCTAGAACATCTATGTCTGATATAATTTTCAAATACATTTTTTTATATAAATTAAAATTTTAAGTGATTGAATTGAAAAATTAATTGATTCAGTAAAAAAAAGTAATTGAATTAATTTTAAAAATAATTATGCCAATCAAAATTATAATTTAATATAAAATCGAATTTAATTAAAATAGATTAAATTTAAAAATTATAAAAATTTAATTAAAAATTTAAAAATTGCACATATCACAAATTTTTAATATAAAATAAAATTTTAATTGATTGAATTAAAAAAGTAATTGATTTAGTAAAAATCTAAATTAAATTTATTTAAAAAATAATTGTGTCAATTAAAATTTTAATTTAGTATCAAATCAAATTTTAATGCATTCAATTTAAACATTAATGAAAATTAAAAAAAAAAAATAATTCGAATTTTTATTAAGAGTAAGTAATTAATTCAGTTAAAAATGCATATCAATAAAGCACGCTATTAAAGCTAAAGTGGATTTTAATGCAATTTGCACCTATCAGGAAATATCTTTCATTTATTAAAATTTTAATTGATTTACTAAAACGTAATCGATGCTATTAAAACAGCAATTGAATGAATTAAATTAATAATTAAGTCAATTACGATTTTGCTTTAATATTGATTGATTCAATATAAAAACTAAGAAAACTAAACATTCAAAAAATTTTTAAATTAAATCAACTACTATTTTAATTACCCAGCAAAACTTTGGTAATGGGTCATGCGTAACCTTGTAATGATAGCTTATTACCTTTTTCATTATTTGCAAGCATAAAGTAATAAGTTAATCATTATTGATTACGTTATATATGATTTATAAATGTAAAGTAATAATTGAAGATTTTTTGAAAATCTATTTTTAGATACATTACTTTGTGTTTTTTTGTAAGCAAAAGGGTAATGTATGTTTGTTTTGACAACACTAGCGAAAAAACGAAGCGCAACAATTCATTTAAGTTTAAAGCAATCAAATACTTTATGCGTCGATAGTTCAGTGGGTAGAGTTCTTGGCTGGCAACCAGATTTCCCTGGTTCGATTCCCATCTTGAACACATTATTTTTAATTACAAATATTTAAAATAAAATATTTGTAATAGTTTTTTTTAATAAAAATTTCTCTTTTTTAAAAATCTATTTTTAGACACATTACTTTTTTCATTCTCGTAACCATATAAGTAACCCCTTACATTATCACCTCTAAAGTAATGGGTATATACATTACTTTAAGGCTCATCGCCTGTGAAATTCATCAATGAAGTGAGGTGTAAAGTAATCCATCGGCCCCTATTGCTATACATTACTTTACCCATTATTTGGTAATGTGTGGTTTTGCTGGGTAGCACAAAAATATGACTACTTTTCTATGAATTAATTAGCATTTTTATGAATTAATTGCCATTTTTATTGGCAGATACAATATAGTAAATGATTTTGCGAAGCTTCGGAATTTATTTATAGTTTTTGGAATCGCTGAATACAAATCTCGAATCAGATTTTTAGAAATCAAATCGAATCAAATATTTTAGCAAAAAATTTTACGGGTCATTGAATTGATATTTTCAAAATTTAAAATGGCGGATATAATAAAGCAGATTATTTCTTTGAAATATTCACTTTAGTTGTAAAGTATTTATGGAAATATTTTGCGGGAGCTATATACGAATCAGATATTAGCTTTATAACATTAATAATGGCGAATCCAATATGGCGGATGGGTTTTGAAGCACATTGGTTTTGATTGAAATTATTTATCTGTGTTTTTTACAGTCGTTGAGTACAAATCTAACATCAGATGTTTTAAGCTTAAATTGGCGGAAGACATTTTTCAAAAATGATGGTTTCTTTAAAAATTATTTACAAATCTAAGGTAATTTTTTTTTTAAATTTAAAATATCAGATCTAATATGGCAGATTTTTTTCCAGTAACCAAACTGTTGTATTACATCCGCGATCTTAAATATTGTGTAAACAACTTTTACTTTGGATCCTCTATTTTAAATAATGAAAATTTCATATCATATTTCTAATTAGCGAAACCGAAAACTTTCAGATGAATAAATTTAAAAGAAATGGATCACATTAATCCTAATAATTCGCTATATTGGTCATTCCGCCATTTTAAGTTTCAAAAATCTGATAACTGATGCGTATTCGGCGACTTCTGAATAATCTTATGTAAATAATTTCAAACATATCCAAAGTCTTTTAAAAAATCATCCACCATATTTGACCCGCCATTTTTTTTCATTTTACAAAATTTATATCAGACTTGTAATAACTTGCAGGCCAGCCAATTATTTTAAAAAAATATATAAGCCTTTCGAATTTTGAAAACATGTCATCATATTTTATTTCAAAACTTTCTGATATTGAATCTGACATTTTGTATTTTAGAAACTAATTCCAAATGTGTATTCAGCGATCCCAAAAAGTATTAATTTAAACAAATTCTGAAACCTCGGAAAATATCATCTGCCATATAGTCTCTGCAATTTAAAATGTTGAAAATCTGATGCTGGAATCAGATTAAGGTTCCATCATCATTAACTTCATAATGCGTCACTTGACTGTTAAAAGTATAGTTAAGCAGGAGCAATCTCATTCACAAAATATGGTCCACATATGAAACTATTACTCAGTATCTTTCCCTTACAAAGTTCGCAAATGCGAAAAGAACGCAACACTTTAATACCTAAATTAATTGAAATTTTTTCTTCCAAAAAAAAAACCTAATTAACTTAAACAATTTTCCATGCAAACAAATCTACTTAATGAAATTCAAGTAATGTTCGAAAAAAAAAACTGCTTAAACATGAAATTCTTTTCCAAGAATTCCTTTTTGCTATTGAATCATGTAATCTTAACAATTAATTGCAATTAATGAAATTCCAATAAATTTTCGCTTAATATTTTAAGGTTTCTTTTAAGTGTTAAAAGAATTTTATTTTCAAACAACATTGTTTCTTAAGAAATTCTTATAATTCTTTAAATTCTCTAATTAACAAATTAAGCTTTGAACCCCTAATGTCCAACGCCTAACTCCTCTCCAGGTTAAACTTTTTATACATAAGTTTAAAGTTTATGTATGTTTATTAGGGAGAGGCATTCAGTTGTGGGTTTTTTTTTATTGAAAGCTTGATTTAAAAGATGTGCCAAATGAAGGTCAGAAGTCAAGTATTATATTTCATCGAATTTGTAACTCAACTTGATAGGGAATTTATTTTTTTTCGATTTTAATAAAAAATTATTTAAGAATTTGGAAGAAAATATTTCGAAATCTTTTCAGAGCACTAAAATTCTATGTAAGTGGGATTAAAATTATAGAATATTTAAAAAAAAATTAATTTTAAATAATTGTTTCAGAACAAGAGTTCTTAAACAAGCCAATCCAAAGTCAAAAGTTAAAGAATAAAAATTCATCAATTTTTTAATAAAAAGTAACCTAAAATTTCCTTTTTATTTCGTGGATTTTAATAAAGAATTATAAATATATGTTTTTTTGAAAAGAAAATTTGTCTTTTTCTTCATTTTCTAAGTTATTAATTCAATATCCTTCTTCAAAAAGTTAATTTTATAAAAATATTTTAATTACTAGATTTTTCTTTCAAATGTCGATTTTATTACAAAAAAAATCCATTTGACCTTCCAGCGATGAGATTTCTCTTTGTTTCAAATTTGCATTGCCTAATTTTTTAAGACCAAATTTTACAAAAAAAAAAAAAAATTCACCCTAATTTAAACAAAACAATGTTAACTATTTGATATTTGCACGCCCAACTAAATACATGTTTAATTTTATGTATGTATGTATATCGTACTACCTAGAGAATTTTCAATTAAATGGCCGAAACAATTTGTACAAATAGTTTCATTAATGGTATTAAATTTCAAAACGGTTTAACGGTTACAAGTAACACATTCCAAATGTAAATATATACAAAAATACTTAGTTGGCTGGTATTTAACAAACGGAAGTCATATAAGACGCCTGACATTAACAGTAATTGTTATAATTAATCAAACAACTTGTTTTACAGCATGGATGAAAAAGTTTGTGCTTAAATCGTAAGTAAGACAATTTTCTAAAAATCTTCCATCAAAATAAACATAATCCATTACTTTTGTAATTAATTCAACTAAAAAATTTCACCAAAAGAAAAAAACTTCCATTTATAACATAACTTCACAATTATTCAAACTTAAGATTGTATTTTATTTTATATAAAAAAAACTCGAAAAATTGTGAAGTTATAAATGAAGGAAAAGGTTAAATCAGGCACCCGAAAACGTTTTATTTTTTGTTTTCATCAAAAATAAATATCTTTTTTTTTTAAATGTTTTTTTTTTTTTATAACAATTCCAAAAACAAAATTAAAAAATATGTTTTTAAACAAAAATTAATTTTGTTTGTTTTATGTTTTATACTTTTTTCATCAATGATGAATACAATTTTCAACTTTGTTGATAAACATCAGTGAAGATTTTTAAATTTTTGTTTTCAAAAACAAAAAGAAACATTTTGAATTTTTATTAAAATAAAAAATCAATATTGAAAAGTAAATTATTTTGAACACCAGTGTTTGTTTTTTATTAATGAAAAAACAAAATAAAACGTTTTAATATATTAATATCCGGTCCCTGGGTTAAATAAAAGATAAAAATAAAAAAAAAACTTACAACTAAAAATTGTAATATTATTTATTTATTTATTTTATTTATTAATCATATAATTACAAATTATATGTTAATACCCTAACCGAGCACTAGCAACAAAGGCCTTCGGCTCGTTGTAGCGAAAACAGACCAGAGCCTCTGGTGGGAATTGAACCCACGACCCCCGCACTGATAAGCTAGCACGCTACCAACTAGCCTACCGGGGCGCTTAATTGTAATATTAATTGCATTTTTCATTCAATAAATGATAAATATAAATAAATATTTGTATGGCACTAATTACAAAACTACGACTATTTTATTTAACAAATAAGGTAAAAAATCCAATATTCAGCTGTGCCAAACGATTTTAGATTTCACTGAAAATATAGTAAGTTTTTATTGTTAAAAAAAAAAACAAAATAACTAACACACAGTAAAAAAAACAAAAAAAAAATAAAAATAACTTACAAATTTTTACAACAAAAATTTTGCAGCAACTGTCTTTTACAGTTAATATTTTTTTTTGTATATTAATAAAAAAAAATATTTTTTTCTTTTGATTACAAAACCGTTCATTCTACTTTAAATTAAAAACCAAAATTTTTAACGGTACTAAAGTTTGTATGCATTTTTTATTTGCGAACTACAAATATATCAATAGCACGCAGACATGATCACTGCTACTGTCACAATCAAGTTGTTATTGGTTTATAAATAGGTTCCAACCATCAATATGATCGCTACCATCATTATTATAGTAAATTATATTATATTATATATATTATAGTAAATACATGATTGGTTGTAACCATACTGTGATAACAAAAAATCTGAGTGGGAAAAAAATATGATAATTATGGAAAATTCTGACAACAATCAATAAATAAATAAATCAAATGTGATGTTTTCAATTAAAAATTGTATCATTTCAGTCGCCCATGTAAAAGTGATAATATATGATCATTTCCGCCTGAGGAGTCTTATTTTCGAAAAATGCCAAGTACTAAATACATATAACATTATAAATTATACTTATCAATTCAATGTCGAAAAAATTACTTCTGAAAAATATTCAATATAAGAGTTGTTTTGTACGAAAAAAGTTTCTTATACAATATACTAGATATTTAAAAAATTTTCTGATAGAAACATTGTTAGATTCTATGGACTTTTTCATCATGAAAAATACTTAGGTTCTAAGGACTTTTTTTTAGCAGAAATATTCTTAGATTCAAAGGACTTTTTGTAGAAGAAAAATTTTGCGACTCTAACACTATGAAAAAAAATCTTAAAAATGTTCACAGAAAATTTTTTTTTAGGGAAAAAAAAATTCCTTTTCCTGCTCTCTTCCTAAAATTTGACTAATAATTTGTAGGTCATCTCAAAATTTTACTAGAAACCTGATGAGCAATTTTGAATTTGACTGAGTTTTGGTGCTTGTGATAAGTTTTGGGCTTTGGTATATTCTGAAATATGTAGTCAAATATTATGGCCAATATTTTTGTAGAACATTTCATTCCCGCCCTCCCCCTTCTTAGAGGTATTTTTACGATTTGTTAGAACAGATTCAAATGCAGAGCGTTATTTGGCGAAGTTAGAGGGTTAATATGTACCACAGAAATATTTGCTTTAATATTTTCTACAAAGTTGCTGAACATACCCTTCACCTCAAATGTAAAGAACACATAGCTTTATATACCGATATGCTGAACGAACAGAGGGAAATTTTAAATCCCTAACATAAAATTCCGATGTGATCTTTCAAAACGCCGACACATGTATATTTTTTTTTGTCTCCTCTACCATAATCCATTGTCAGAACCGCGTAAATTGTTTTCGTGTTGTACTGTGTAATTGTTTTATCTAGTACTTTTTCTACCTGTGTTCACTGAATTATGTGCATAACTGTTTGTGCATGTTTGTATATAAATAAGTTGAGTACATATTTATTTTTGAATTGGTATTTTAGTTGTGGGCTTAAGCCTATTTAATTGGCCTCTTGCATTAAGACCCTACTAAATGCAATTGAATTTGATCATGTAAATTGGCCTTAAGAAACAAGTATAACATTTTACATTTGGCACGTATTTAATATTAAAATTTCAATTGGAATGTGCTGTCTCCACAAATTTTACAAATAGCTTAAGAATTGTTTTACAATAATTATACTAAGAAGAATTTCAATTACGATAAATTGAGTTGTATTTGCTTAAAATAAATGAAATTTATGCAAATAACGAACCTTAAGAATTTAAACTATGATTTTATTTAATTTGTTTACTTATTTCAAATTTGACTTTGTATAAAAGCTGCCATTTTAACAGAAGCAATTTTAATTAATTAAAATGATTTATAACCCTTTTTAAAAAGTAAACACACACTAAGCAATATTTTTATTATTGCGCAAACAAAAAAAGGAAAAAATATTTTGTAAAATGTTGCCTTTATTGTGCAATTTTTATAGCCCTCCTTAAAAGAAGAAAATAGTTGTGCTATGTTTTGTGTAAAAGTATTGATCAACTTAGTTATTGTATTGTGTTGTGTCAAAAAGACGATAATAGTTCCGTTCGTTTACCCAATAATTTGTACAAATGTGTACTGGATGTCGTTCGTTTACACAAATACTCACTAAACATAAAGAAAAAAAAAAGATAATAAAGTGACAGTTTGATGTTGAGAGTTCTTCTTCTTTCTGCAAATTTTTACTGGACAAACTATTGCCAGTAAGAATTTGCCAGCAGAAAAAAACATATGATTGAAAAGCATGTGAGAAATTTTTGTAAATACAAATAAAAATGTTGTTTTGTGCAAATGCAAAACAAGAATCCTTTTGTTTCATATCGACCAGTTATAATTTATTTTTGCATTTAGTTTTACAATCAGCTGTTTTTAACAAACTTTTAAATTATTGCAAATTTTCCGTTCGTGTACTTTTTGAGAAAATTTTAATTTTGAGAGTAAATTTGTCTTACTCTCTGTAAGTTTGTTACAGAGTATTTCTTACTTGACTTGACTTGACTTGACTGAGAAAAGTAAACAAATGGACTTAATAAAGCATTATTTAAAAAATAATTTTCTAGAAATAATTATTCAATATTTAGCATCATGTATCAAACATTTACTTACCATGTGTGGGACTATGAAAAGGCATACGTTGTGGTGCCCAAGGCCAGCCAGGTGGACATAAGGCAGCATAACGACCCGCCAAAGCACCCCATTGAGATATGAAACCCAATCTGTAATTAAACCAGAAACAAAATCAGAAATTTATTTATCAATCAATAGTTTTCAGATAATTGTAAAAGGATACTATATATTTGTTTTAAGAAATTAGATACAATCTTAAAGAAATTAAAAGGGTTAGTTTGTTAATTCTATAAACTCTATAAACAAATTATGGTTATAAGAAAATTTGCAACAGCTGTTAAATATTTAAAAGCTGTTATATATGCTCTATAAAAATCTTACAGTTAATTGTTTATAAAAAGTAACAACCCTTAAAGACTAACCACAATAAAGTCGACTAACGACAACAAAAGACAAAGCGATGAATTAAAGTTCAATCAGCAGTCAGCATTTTTTGATATAAAAAAAGAAACAAAGCAAGAAATAGATTGTATTTGTTTTTACTAGAGTAATTCAATTAGTTTTTTATGCTATATTGGTTTTCGTTAATTTCACAGTATTTAATTTTGTTTTTTGCCGCTTAAATTTTGTTTTTTTCACTTCTTCATTTTTTGTAAGCAAAGTTCAATTGTTTGCAACTCTGTACTGAAAGCAATTTTAATTTATGTAAAAATATGGAAACCACTTGACCAATAATTTGAGTGTTTATTAGTATAGAATAGATTCTTTTATGACCGCACAAATCACTGGATGACATATCGACAATTTGCTTCTCTTAAAAAATATGTTTAAAGCATTTATTAATTTATTTATTTATTTATTTATTTACTTATTTATTTATTTATTTATTTATTTATTTATTTATTTATTTATTTATTTATATATTTATTTCAGTCTATGGCAGTGGTCGGCAGAAAGAGAGCATATGAATGTGCTGGTGTTCTACACAGTAAGACATTATTTTGTCTTTCTAGATAAATGAATGAATGAATAAATTAATAAATGAATTAATCGATAAGAAAATATCTGTATTCTTGAATTAAAATAGTTCATGTTTTTATTTTCTCTATTATAAAAATAATTCATTATAATGATAATAATATTTTTTTTATTGCATACAAGGCGCTCGTTTAATATATTTCAAGAAAATAAAATTCATCCCACTAAACGTTCCACATTTTTAAATTAAAATGTTAACGAAAAACAAAATAAATACCTACAATAAAAAAATACCTATAATAAAAAAAACAAATTTTTAGAGTGTACTTTATTTCTTCAAAAAAGCGGCATATACTTGCTCTGTTGAAAGTAAGCGTACTACTGAATGAAATAATTGTATTTTTTGTGCTTTTAGCTGTGAGATTTGATGACATTCGTGTAGTGTACGTGTAAATTGCCGATTGTGTTCGGCCCCTGAGTGCTATGGGCACAAAACTCTTTACAGAATATCGCTATCGTTGTCGACCCAATTGTGGGTAATATATTATACATACATATTAGTGTTGCTAACTATTTGAGAGCAACAAGCGCAATTAAAAACTGTGGACAGCGTAATTTTTTACTCAAAAAGGCATAAAGAAGTACCAGAGACACCAGTTTGAGAAGAAAATTTTAAAACAATTTTTTACAATGTTTCTGGAACTAAAAATATAAACAGATTTTTTTCTCATACAGTTTCAAATATCGTACTAAGCCTTTATATTTATTTACAAATTATATATTATACTTATATAAAAGGGCTAAAGTTTACCATAAATTGATCATAATTGAAATTTTGTTCAGGCCAGAGTTTTGTTAGTACTTCTTGGCAAACATCTGTCAAAATCCATGTGAAAATAAATGATTATTCAGTTGCATCAACACATCAATTTAATAGACCTTTTAAAAATGTAGCAAAAGAATACTATGACTGGTAATTTTCAGTCTTTATTACAGTTTTAGGGATTTAGTGTTAGGTCAACATTTTATCACTGAAGTAAACAAGATACTGTACTATTAGAAAGAAAGTATTTTAACCTAAATTTTCCGATTTCTATAAAATTTATACATATATGATAGAGGAAAGAAATTTAAAAATAATCTGTGTTATTCTATTAACCATTTCAGGAATTAAGCATGGACATTTTTGGTACCTTTCCGTTCGGCAGCATGTCGAAAAATAATATATTTTAAAATAAAAACTGCATAATTTAAGCTTTAGCACAGATATTAAAGTTTTTTCCAAAAAGTACCAAAAAAACGCTATCGGGAAAATTCATTAAAATCCGCATTAAAAAAACAATATCCAAAAAATAAGTAGCGTAAATTAAATATGTAAATTTTTAAATCAACTCAATATATTTCTCCATATATATTTTTAAAACAACTTATATCGGACCTGGAATCCCTGAGGAACGTTGACTGGAAAACCTTGAGGAGTTACGTCCGGGAAACCAGGTTTCTGAATACCGGACGTTAACAACAATCTCCATGTTCTTAAGGAGCGCACAACAGGCCCAGCAGAGGCCTAGGTGTATATCGTAGCGATATGAGGCTGCATTTCGATGATTCATCCTCCTTTCGACCTTACCTAACCTAAAAAAGTTTAAAAAAGGTACCAAGAAAAATTGTCTTTAAAAATTCCTTTCCAGCGATTCTAAATTTGCTCTGTATGCTTTGGTTGCAATTCCATAAAATCAATAAAGCAATTTTTAATTTAATTCTTATTCAATAATTGACCACATAAACTTCCAGTGTCCCAAAATCAATCCAAACGATCTTAAAATTTTTATTTTTACAACATATCCAAGTTTCATTTTATTTTACTTAGAAAACCTTTTATCTTAGTACTTTTTTATAATTTGTAGCCCTGAGTAAAATTTTGGCGTTTTTAGTAATCAAAAATTACGATAAATCATGCTAAAAGCACTACGTTGGCATCTCTGTTATCCTAAAAAAGTCAATATAACATACATATTTTATTTATTTTTATATACATATGTAACATAATAAATCACAAGAAAAATCTTTTAACAAAAGTTTATCTTATGAAGGGTTTAATATATATAGAACGGCTTTCAACGCTTTTCCAACAGGTATTTTGTTATTTTTTTGGGGTTGATTTTTTTGTTTTTAGGAAGCCCTCATCCTTAAAATCTGATTTTTTTTTCTTCTTCTTCTTATACTTGACTTAATAAAGCACTTAAGTGATTTTCTTCTTTATTTTTTGTTCATTCTATTGAAAATGTTAAATATTAAGATGTTTAATGGATGATTAAGGGTATAAAATAATAATGGCAGCTAGAGGCGAAGAGAAATAAATTGTGGGGGGGGGGGGGGGGGGGGAGGGAGATGTTTGTAGTTTGCAGTAGCAGTTGATTGTTAATAAGGTATCTTTGATATAAATATAAACAGGTAATCATTTGAGGTCAAAGGTTTTGTATTTATTCAAGTTAAATGTGGGTGGTAGGTGGTGGAAATAAATATTTTTAATATTACCAGACAAAATGTCTGTATTATAAAAAGTATAGTGTACAATATTGTTTAGATATATTTCAAAGAAAAAAATGTATGGTTCTAAGTTGTTATAATTTGTAATTATAAAACAAAATGTTTGTAAAAGATTTTTATTGATTATTTTTCTTTGATTTTAATAAGATTTGAGTAAATTTTAAAAGGAGATGTGTAGATAAAAAAAATAATAAAACACCTATTTTTCATTAAGGTTGGCAACCACGTTTTTAAAGCATACAACTTTTTGGAAACCTTAGAATTGTCGATATAAATTTGGTGTTACTGCTTAATTTAAGGATCGATAATGACAGAATAACATTTTAGTTTTGGAAAGGTAACATTTAGTTTTGGAAAGGTATTTGAATAATTACGGGTTAAATGGAGCGAAAAAAGATGTCTACCTTCAAATGCACAAGTCCTTAGCTTGAGGGAATTTTACATATAAAAAAGAAGGCGCTTGTAAGGTTATAAATTATGTGTAATTTATTTAACCTTTAGTTATAAAAATTAATTTTAGGTTTGGATTATAAAATTCAGTTTTGGCCTTAGGGTTTCCCTTTAAGGCTAAATATAATTTACAAATTTTGATTTTCATGTAAAAGGTAAGTATTTTAATCTTAGAATTCAATTTTTAACAATAGATTTAAGTTTTAATCACTAGAATTAAGTTTGTTAACATTATATTTAAGTTTTTAATAGGTTCAAGTTTTTTAACATTGAATCCACTTCAACTCTTTTTTTTGTATTTTTCACTTTAACTTCACAAGAGATGCGGCCTTGTTGACTTTGTACTTTTTGTTCACAGTTTAAATTTGAATATGAAAGTTAGTTTAATGAGTCTCGTGAGCGGTGATCTTGATTAAAAAATACCTTCGGGTTAGTTGAACAGTTCGCGAAATAAACAATGTCAACCAGCATCATAGTAAAGTTGGCTGCAATTGCGCATGCCAACAGCTGCCGTTTATGACATATAGGGGGCGTTGAAAGTGTTAGGGTTACCATTGTTCACTGGCGTGAACAGTATTTTTAAGAGCTATTCTCAGATAACTTTCTTTGCACTTTTTAGCGAATTTTAAATTGTAATAGAAAATATGAAAAAAGTCACCGTGTAAATTAGCTCTAAGATAACAATTTCTTTAATTACAAGTATCGGCAGAAAAAAGTTAAAGAATAACTTTTAACGAATTTTGTTGCAAATTATTGAATTTTAACAATGTAACTACTAAATTTTGCCATTTAAAAGTTACGAAATCCCACAACTGAACAAAAATGTATCAAGAATGCCGATTTTTTATCATCTATTTCATTTCATTAATCCCCCTTACTTTTAATTTTACGAAATTTTAATTTTGACCCGTTTTGCTTCTCAACAAGGTAAGCAAAAAAAATTGTAGACCAAAGGCTCATTTAGCGATACATAACATGACGAATCAGCTGATTCAATCTAAATGAATGAGTTAAAAAGAGACAACCATATGAATTTATGTCAACTTACGTATGGCTAATTTTGGCTTAAAAATGTAATAAACTACACTTTTAGTCTAATTTATTTAAACTTTTTTATTAAAAATTGTTAAAAATAACTACCTTCAAGTGTAACAGAGTATAAAGGCAGACTCGAACAACTTAACCAGCTTTTCTCACCAATTAAAAAAAAATTTTAGATGCCAATAAAATGGATAAATTAATTGTTAAAGTAAAGTAAGCAATTTTATTTATAATCTGTTAGACATGTTGGGCCCTATTCTGAAAAAAAAAAAACATTATAATTTTAAGCTCTATTTACGGCAATGGAGTAATCCAGGCAGAAGAGTGGAGTGTACTAAAATAGGGTGTGGCAAATACCATCAAATAAAAATTCATAAAAGTCTAGTGTGTTTTTTTAATAGAAATATTGTCAGGGCTTTAACTCTTAATTAACCCTTTTAACCAATATCGAGTTAACCCAACTTAAATATGTTCATAATCCGTTCACTCTTTTTCTCCCACTCGGTGGGGCAAAAACAATCATCTGATTTTCTTTCGCTATAAATTTTATTTAAAGTGAAAACTCATTTGGTTTTTAACGGATTATTTTTACTCAGACTTATAAATTTTGTTTTATTTAATTTTGGAAAATTATGATGCAAATTTGGGCTCTTTTGTGCGCACAATTTTAGAAGCAATGTTGTTTTTTAATTCCTACAAAGGGCGGGGCTTTTTCATGTACACCAACGACTAAAATTATACCCAAATGAAGAAGTTCGGGAAATCCAAATAGAAAGATCTGGCTGGCCAAGCAAAATCAATGAAACGCGAAATTTCATGTGCTGGGAAAGTATAGTTAAAAATAAATAAATCAAGTGGCTCCGTTCTGTTAGAACCACACGTCCTCCAATTCTAGATCGTCAACTTCCGTTAATAAAACTTCAATCAGCATGACTATAGCAATAACCGTTCACCGTAATAGCGTTACCGTCCGCTAATTCGAAAACTTAAGGTCCAATCACCTATTCCGACTTAATTGCACAGCACACGGTGACCTTAAGAGATTGTAATGCTGCTTCATGAATTATGGATTTTCCATACGCCAGAACAGATAATTTTGCTTATTGACGTAGCCGCTGAAATAAAAATGAACCTCGTCTCTCATGATCTATATTAATGGAAAATCATCCACTTCGTCATTTGAGCATTCTTGGGGCGTATAGCTCTATTCATTGTTATTTACTACAAATTTCGCACGTATTTACTTCATGAACGTCAAAACCAAAGCGATGCGATTTACAAAAATGGCAGCACTGTCCAATAGGAACATACTTATTGCCCCATTTTGTAACTTGAACTAAGATCATTTAATTTAAGTATAAATCTTAGTTCAAATATACTCTTTCGTATTTAAGTCAATAACTCAACATTTTAGATTTTTTAATTTTGTTTAAAAGATGTTCTTTATAAAAATTTTTTTATAATTATTTTTTTATCCCAATCTGGTGACGAAATATTAAAATTAATAAATAATTATAAAAAAAATTTATATAAAAGAGATTTTAAGCTCATTTTACACAAAAATATAAATCAAGAAGATCGAAGAAAACTTAGCAAAAATTTTAGATTTTTTTTTTCGTATTTTAAAAATAAGTAGAAATACCTTTAAAGTAAAAATAAAATAAACTTCGCTGTTCCCATAACTTAATATCTGGAAAATCTAAGAGGTCAAAAGATCACAGTTAAGCTTTTAAACAATTCGGCTATTCCACCCCTCTTTAAAACTCTTTTGAGATTAATATTAGTTTTTAATCAAATAACTATTTTTGTGGCCACTGTAAAACGTTTCAAATTGCAAGTGAAACATGTAAAAAATCTATACTTTCACACATGTTTTAAATTTCTTTTTTTTTGCAACAACTTTGTATTATTATCTACAACCCTGCTGTTCATTAACCTTTTGTTAACAACCTTAGACTATTGTCAAGTGACCCGACTTAAAACGTCAGTGATTTGTATTGCATGTCTGCCTATATGTTGGCAAAGAAAAAAAACCCCCCTATTTTTGTATAAAATTAATACATGGTAATTAAAACATTTTTATAAATGTTTTTTGTTTTTACTTTCTGTGACATTAACACTTTTAACCTGACCCGATTTTTTAAGTTCATTCTGGATAAAAACAAAATCAATAATTTATTTACAAATAATAAATTTATATTAATTGCATTCTATTTAATATTAAAAAACAAACAATATTTTTTACATATTTTCTTTTAATTCGTTTTTATGGTTTTCTTGTAAGGTTTCTTTTACAAATACTTAAGAAATTTATATATATTTTTTTCTATGGTTTAATACCAATATTTTTGTATTGTTAAGCTTTAAAAAGTCAATTAGAGAAACAATTTAAGTGTGAAAAATAACAAACACACAAAAAAATAAACAAGAACAACAAAATATTATAAACAATTAAAATGTATATACAAGGTGGGAGAATAAGTATTAACCTATTGGAAAGTGATGGCGTTTTTACAAATGGCGTAGTACGTCAGTTTGGTTTTGACATTCGTAAAGTTTATGATGAATAACGGAGAATAACGGTGAATAGCTATACGCCTCAAGAATTTCCATCATTAAAATGATTTTCCAGCAAAATTGATCATGAGCGACGAGGTTCAATTTTATTTCAGCGGTAACGTCGATAAGCAAAATTTTTTGTTCTGGAAAACCTAATTTTTTTAAAGTAACCAACGTTAACGCTATTACGGACAATGGCGATCGCTATAGTAAAATGCTGACTGAATTTTTCATACCGGAAGTTGACAATCTGGTTTTGGAGCACATGTGGTTCCAAATGGGGCTACTTGTACACTGCTTACGACAGAATGCGTATTTGGTGAATGCCCTCCTAGAACTTGTTATCCCGCGGTTCGGTGATTGGCTTAGCCAGATCTCTCAACTTGACTTTCCCGCACTTCTTCCTCTGGGCATATTTTTAGTCCAGTTAGAGAACACCATTTGAGCTGAAATTGGCAACGTGAAGACACCATACACTCAGAAAAAAAAGTTAGTAGAAAAATTTGTAAACGGTTTTCAATCCCAGTTTACTAATTTTGTACTGATTTTTAGTAAAAGAATTATTATTTAGCAAATCTTTTTGCTATTTACATTTTACAAATTACAGAATTTTTATAGTATATTTACAAATTTTTGTTCCTAATTTCAGAAATCATTTTACAAATTTTTGAAAACCGATTTTCTAAAATTAGCAAAAAAATTTACTAATTTTAAAAAAGTGGATATTAAAGGAAATGTTATTTCTAATTTAAACTTACACCTATAAACTTAAATTGCCTTAACATGTTACATAGAATAAAAAAAGCGATCGGAAGTGAAGATACCGACTCATGTATGAAAATAGGACATCCACTTAAAATAGCACTAAAAAGTTTTTTTAGTTCTAAAAATCAGCCCTAAAAAAATTTAAATTTGACCTTAAAAGTTAAAAAAAAAAATTGACAAAAATATTTTTCAAAACTTAAATTACCAAATTAAAGCAAAATGATAAATTTGTTTATGTTATAAAAAAATTTCGATGCTTTATAAAAAAAATAAATTTAAAATTTTGTACTAATATTAATAATATTTAGTAATTTTTTTTTGCTGATTTTAGCCAACAGATTCTAAATTCCACTTTAGAAAAACTTTACTTAAATTTAGTAGCGGCAGCTAATTTTGTCTACAAATTTCATTGTACTAAATGTCAGCAGACATGTGTTGCTATGATTAGCTTAAAATACCGCTGGGCTCAAATGAGCAAAATTTTCTGTAATAACAACAAAATTTTTAGTTACCATTACAGACTTTTTTTGGTGAGTGTATGTAATTAAAAAAGGTCAAAGTTAAAACAACTCCACCAGTGGCCATTTCACGGACATTATCTGCCACAATAAATTAATTAATAAAAATTATAAGTGCTGATAAACATAATCAGTTCAAAAGTGAAAATTAGTTTTCACCCAATTTATAGCGAAAGAAAATCAGAGGATGTTTTTTGCTCCACCCTGTAGGAGAAGAAGTGTGAATGGAATATAAACATATTTTAGTTGGGTTAACCCGTTATAGGTTAAAAGGGTTATTTAAGAGTTAACTCTACTAACTTGTCTATTTTTATACCCTGTCAATATTTTTATTGAAAACAGAAAAGGTTTATGGGAACATTTTTTAATATTTTCATAATATTTATAAATGGCGCCCAACGTGAAAAAAATTTTTTTTGGAAAATTTTCTAATTTTGTCAGTATTGCTCCTAGAAAACATCAAGATAATTCGTAGTTTTAATTCTGTTAAAAAGCTCCAAATTTAATTATTTTATTTGAGTAAATAAAATCAGAACTTTGTTCTAAACATTGATATTTTCACAAAATTTTTGGTAAAGAGAGATCTCAAAAACTAATCAGTTAGTTTAACTTAACTCTCCGTTGAAAACAGTGTCGTTAAAAAACAGTCAGATTTTTTTTTAACTTTTCCTTTTTTTTCAAATGGCGCCCAACATAGAACCTTTAAATTGTTATCTTGTATTTTTGAATTATAAATTAGCATTGAACATTTATTTTATAATTAACATTTATTTAGCTAAATTGAAGTAAATTCAATAAACATTGAACATTTATTTCTAAATAAACATTTGTTTAGTTAAATTAAAGTAAATTCTTTGAGAAGCTTATTCTTTAAATCATTTAACATTATTTTCTTTACAAAACAAATTAACAAATGAAACCTTATGTTTTACAACTTGTTTAATAACTGTAGATAATTTTTCATTTTCTAGCTATTCCACAACCTCCATAACTCCCCAAAATGTTGTGTTATTTCTAACCACAAAAAGTCCATTTTGCAAAAAAAAAAAAAAAACAAGAACAAATAAACAATTCATTTAAAATTTCATTGTTTTCTAACCAAAAAGGTAAACATTTCAAAACATTTAGTTACAAAATGTTAAAAAAAAAACTACCCTTAAATACACAACACTAAATATAAAAAACAAAGGGGGCTTTCTAGCAAACAGATTTTAAAAAATTGGATACCTCTTAAATAAAATATTAAAAAAAAAAAACACACAGCAAAACATTACAGCTACCACATTTCCGCCACAAATGACACCCATTTAACGTTAATAAATCTGTAACAACATTTTACTTTGGGCTAAATTTTAACGTATTTATTTCATTAGGTTCGTCAGCCAGCCAGCCAACCAGCCAGAGATATTAAGGCTTGAAAAAATATAAATAAAATTAGCTTTGAAATGATTTAGAAAGAACCAGAAAATGTGGGGGAGATGTTTTTTCTTTTTGTCTTACAAATCTTTTGATTTAAATTTAAAAGGACATAACAAACAATTAGTAAAAGATGTTTAGTTAAAATGTCTTCTTGTGGACCCCTAATAAAAACATGATTAACAATGACAAGGGTTTTCGTTTGAAGTAAAGCACAGAAATGAAAATGATAAAATCAAATAATTAAGGTAATTTGTTTTAATACAATTTAAAAGAGATTTATACAAATTTTAAGATTAAAATAAATTTGACCATTGTAGTTATGATCCATGAGCCCAAAGCTGTATTATATAATTAAGCAAATCTTTTTAAATTTCAACAAATATAATTTAGATGATTGTTACCTGATTCAGTTTAAGATCATATTATTACGAATTCCAAATATAATTTTTAAAATGGAAACCTGAAATTTTAAATATGTAAAGTATAGTCTATTTCACTGATGAACAAGTTTTATAAATTTTAACTAGAATCGTGGTAAAAACTGGGGCTGATTTGTCAAAGGCCTTTGATTTAGTTGATCACGTAATTCTGATAAATAAATTGAAGATTATTGGTGTGTCGAATAACTCTATTGCTTTATTACAAGATTACTTGACAAATCGAGAGCAATTTGTGCAGGTTGGTGATGATCGAAGTTCTATGTTGCCGGTGAAATGTGGAGTACCCCAGGGTAGTGTCCTTGGACCCCTTCTCTTCAAAATTTTTATTAATGATATTCAGAACATTATTTTTTATGGTAGACTTTTCATGTTTGCTGATGACATCTGATTGCTCTACCGTTTTAAGCACGCAACTGTGTTACAAACACAAGTAGAATATGATGCAGCAATATTATCTGAATATGTCAGGCTCAATAAGCTAATTTTAAACACCGATAAAGCAAAATTCATCAGATTCAGACCGTACAATTTAAGAAGCGACCAAATCTTGACTGTTCATATTGATGGTGTTCCAATAACACAGTCTGATACAGTTAAATATTTAGGAATGCATTTTTGTAGTAACTTGCTATGGGATTATCACATAGAGTCCATTAAATCAAAAATATTATCTGCTGTTGGTGCTTTATTCAAATTCAAAAGCAAATTGAATAGCAAAACAAAAATGTTGATTTATGAAGGTTTAGTTCATAGCCATTTATCGTATTTTCCTATTATTTATGGATGTAAAAATAGTACTGCATTAAAAAGTCTTCAATCAGCTCAAAATAAAGCTCTAAAGTTGACTTTTAATTTGCCTATTAGATATCATACATTGGATCTATTTAAATACAAGGCAACGAATATATTACCTGTTAAAGGGCTGTACAAAATGCAGATTCTGAAATTTGTTTTCAAATCAATCAGGAGTATTGGAAATTCTTCAATAAGACTACAACAAAATATGCAAATCACTAATAGGCATACAAAACAAGCGCAAAATCTATAGATAACAAGATGTCGTCTTGAGCTATCAAAACAACGTATCGGTTTTGCTGGTCCAAATGAATTTAACAATTTACCAATTACACTGAAAAATATTTTAATCCTTTCAACATTCAAACGGGAACTGTTATTAAACAATATAGAAACACTTCTTTAGTAAATATGAAAATTGGTTAAAAATTAAATATAACGATTTAAATATAAATATATAATAATTTATTAAAATGGATTAACACTCGTTGCCTATAAGCCTCTTTTATGCCAATATTAGTGCTGAGGCTATAAATTTTAATTGTATATATTTTTTTATGTAAATAAATGAATTACAAAATAAAAAAAAAAAAACCTGAAATTTTAAATATATGTTGCCTAGTGTATAGGCTTAATTACTGATAATGAAGTAATTTTAGGGAAAAAATTTTCCCCCTTACCGTCCTGTCCAAAAACTTTTGCCTTTGAAGTGTTTGTTTTCTGGAGTATGCTTTAGTTCCGATAAGATACTTTTTTGAACCTTTAACAGAATTTGAAAAAGCAAAAGTGCCGCCAATAATGACCTGATAAAAACCTGAAATGGGAGTGAAATTGAAATGCTAAAATTAAGAAACGAAGTGGAACTGGGAATGAGTGAAATTGAAGCACCGCAAAAGGTGAATGAAATGAAAAGGAACGGGGAACGAGTGGAATTGAAATATTAAAGAGGAATGAATTAGAATGGTATTGTAAACGAGTTGTATTGAAACACTAGACAGGGGAAACGAAATGGATGGGAACGTAAACGAATGAAATTGTAACACCAAACGAAAAAGAATGGAACGGGGAACGAGTGCAGCTGAAACCCTTAATACAGGCAACGAAATCGAATAGATTGAGCTAGGATTTTATTAATATTTATGAATTTCAAAACATTTTTTCGATTTCAGAGATTTTTTTCTAGTTTTACGTTTTTCAATGGTAATTTTCAGGGCGTCAACTTTTAAGCACTCAAAATAAGCCAATTCTTTTAACAATATAAATTAGTGCATATAAATACGAAAAATTGTTAAAATAACAAAAACTTTCGTAAATCAAATTCAAATTGTTTTAAACGATTGATGAAACTTTTTTCGCTGAATGTAGCTTGTCTTAAAAAACAGATTTCAAAATTCACAAAACTATTATACAAGGGCGGATCAATAAGTCCATGACTTTTTGAATGAAACACAGTTTTTTTTGCAAAAAAAAACTCATTTTTCAATATAATCTCCTCTTAGCTCAATACACTTAGTCCACGGTTTCTCCAATTTTTGTATCCCTTTCAAAAAACAGAATTTTTCGAGATCCATAAAATAGGCATTTGTTTGATAAATAATTTCATCGTTGGAGCTAAATCTCTTTCCACCGAGCCATTTCTTTATGTTTGAAAAAAAGAAATAGTCACTGTTGGCTAAATCTGCAGAATATGATGGATAAAGTACCAATTCGTAGCGCAATTCATGGAATTTTGCCATTGAGACTACACACGTGTGCAACCGTGGATTTTCTTGATGAAAAAGAGCTTTTTCCTTGGCCATATAAGGTCTTTTTTTTAATTCCTCGTTATATCGGTCCAATAAGTTGGCATAATATTCGCCGTTTATTGTTTTTCCCTTTTGAAGGTAATCGATGTGGACTATCCCGCGGGCATCCCAAAAAACTGTTGCCATCACCTTATTGGCCGACAAACTAACCTTGGCCTTCATCGGAGCCAGTTCACACGAAAAAACCCATTGTTTAGACTCCTGCTTGGTCTCCGGAGTGTTCTAATGGATCTATGTTTCATCCACAGTTAAACAACTCCAAACAACTCCTTTGAAATTGTCACATGATTACGTCTATGGTCAATTGAGAGCAAAAGCGGCACCCATCTTGCAGATAGCTTTCTTAAATCCAACTGATCATTTAAACTCGAAACCACACTGCCATATGAAATCTCTATGGCATCAACAATCTCACGCACTTTTACTCTTCGATCGGCCAACACCATATCGTGGATTTTTTTGAAATTTTCGGGAGTATTTACCTCAATTAGCCGTCCAGAACCTTCAGCGTCATTTGTACTTGTGCGACCACAACGAATCTCAGTAAACCAGTTATTTACCATTGAAATCGATGGTGCAGAGTCCCCATAGTATTTATCAAGCTTTTCCTTGGTTTGATTGACGGTTTTTTTTCGCAAAAAATAAATGTTTAATGAGCACTCGAAATTCACTTTTTTCCATTTTGAACAGCTGTTAAACGCAAAGTAAATAAAAGAACTTGCTCAAAATTTGACAGTAGTCTATTAACAGGTGGTACTTGATGGGAGCAGTGTTGCATTTCATATAACTACGGGGAAAGTTTGAAAAGTCACTGATTTTAATTTTTGACAAAAGTCAAAACCAGATTCTTTTATTAAATAACAGACTTATCTTTTCAGTAAACCAAAATTTTTCTATAAAAAGATTAATTACTTTTTTCAGCCAAAATACATTCTTAAAGTTCATTATAATTTTACCATAATATGGTAAAATTAAGAAATGTTTTTCTTAAAGAAAAATATTGATATTAAGGACTTTTTCAAGAAATTTTCTTGATTCTATGGACTTTTTTGAACGAAAATTTTTTTTTAATTCTAAGCACTTTCAAAAACATGGATTCTATGTTCTTTTTCTAATAGAAAAATTCTTAGATTCTAAGGACAGTTTAAGATTTTTTTGGATAGTCCTTAGAGTCTCAGAATTTTTATTTTAGAAGATGTACATAGAATCAAAGAATACTTGTAAGCTTTTTAAAAATATATGATTTTTTATCTAAGAAACAGTTTGCAGAATCTGATTTTAAGATTCTATGAACTTTTCCTTAAAGTAAATAAGGAAAAGTCTATAGAATCTAAAAATCAGAAAAATTTATAAAAATCATGTTTTTTTCTCATACAAAACAACTTTTGGGTTCTACAGACTTTTTCTTATAAAAAAAAATTATTTTATTATTATTCTGAGTATTTTTTCCACAAGAAAGTCGTTATTTCACAAGAAATGAATTAAACATATTTTTTAATACAAAATTATTATTGTTTTTATTGAAAAGAATTAAAAATTTAAAATCTTTATACACTCTAAAAAAATGCTTGTAAATTTACAATTATAAAATGGGTAAAGTTTTATGTAATATTACGAAAATTCGGTAAATATAAACACCAAATGCGTAAAACATTTTTGCGTACACTTTCATATACAATAATACACACACGAAGTATTTTTAGACACAATGTGTTTACAATTAAACACATTATGCCTAAAATTAGTATTATTTTGTTGAATAAAAATTTTATGCACAAAGTTTGTAAATATACTAACTTGTAATGGTAAAAAAATTATGACATTGAAATTGAAAAAAAAAACAAAAATCTAAAAAATTTTCAAAATTTAAAAAGTTAACTTTATAAGTTTTTCTAAATGTATCAATTACTTGGAATTATTAAACAAAAAAATATTGTTTCTATTCTTATTGTGAATTACTAAACAATAAATTCATTGTTTTTATTACAAAGCATACATTTTTGGGCTGTTTAATTTTTAACATCGTAATAGAAAATATGCGCATTTTTTTAGGATTTTTACGAATCATACGTGTTCATTTACAGGAAAATTGTGTTTCTTTACGCACAAATTTGGTAATTTTACTCTTCAATTAAAAATTCGATTCAAATTTAGGCACTTTTAATTTTACCTATTTTATGTTCATAAATTTACGCATAATGTGTGTACTTTTTCATTTAAGCACACAGAGTAAATTTACCCAACTTATAGTAGGAGTACAGTTACCTACTATAAGTTGGATAAATTTCAACATAAATTAATCATAGTGTATATAATCTTTTTAACAATGAACTTTTTCGACAATGAATTGTTTAGTGTAAATTATTTTATATGTACTAGGCATTTTCCACAATAAAAACCCTAAGTACGAATAATCTTTCTTATATGGGTGACTGAACTGATGCATTTTTTTTTTTTCAAAATAAGACAGTATTATGACTTTAAATGCCAAAGTCATGATTTATTTGATTTATAATTATTTATTTATTGTTTTCAGCATTTTATAGTGCCATAATTATCATATTTTTTCAATGTCAGAATTTTTGTTACCACAGTATGGTTACTGCCAATCATGTTATTCAATAGAAAGTGGCAATCATGAAATAATAAAATATTTACTATAATAATGATGGTAGCGACCATATTGATGGTTAGAACCTATTTCTAAACCAATAACTTCATCGTGATAACCATACCCGAGTTCAGGAAACATAATATAGTAGAAGCGATCATGTTGCAAACATGTTTTGCCTCCGCGTGTATTCGCCCTAAAATATGCCTTCAGTTTGAGATAGATCGTTAATACGGCAACAACTCGGCAAAATAAAATTGGTGATTAAGTTTTTAAAATAAAAAAAATAAAATTAAATAAAAGGTTACAATAAAAATTTCAACTATTGTTTATTATGCCGATTTATTTAAAGCAAATAAATCAACGATTTTAAAAGGTAAAATCGTAACAACATGTTCTTAGTAAAGATTTAAAAAGATTAATAAAAATTCTTCCGAATATTCATTGAAATTTAATGAAATATTTAACTTCTTCTAAATTACCCTTATATCAAATTCATAATCATATTATAATCAATATTTATAAAAAAAAAATTTAATTTTTCAAATCCCCTATCGAATTCAATACTCTTAACATTTGTTACAAAATATTTAAATTTTAAATATGAATGTTTCTCCTCAAAACACACAATATGTTCAATGTATAATTCCATCCTTTTTTTTTTTTTTTTGTCTCGATTATTCCAAAAATCATTCATGTATACCAGATTATATTTATATATTTTTTTTTATTTTCAATATTTGTAGTTATTGTACTAATTACCATCTTTGTTTGATTTTTTCCAGCGTAATACGTACAAAAACATTTGTTGACATTTAAGTGGCTGACTGTGGCGGGTTGTTAACACAAATACCGAAAAAAATAAAGGAAAAGAAAAGAACCTGGTCACTTGAAAAACCACAAAGTAGCAAAATATTTCAATTACCTTTATTGTGTTTGATGTTTCGGATGGGTAAGTACCACTATTACATATTATATGTGCGTTTGAATCGATTCTTTACTTTTTTTTTTTTTTCTAGTTTAAGTAGGTATTTTTTCGTTTTTCTGTTCCGCACTACAATTTTGCATTACGCCTGATTGCATACGCAGTTTCTCAGTAAGCTTTTGTGTCGAATGCGTGCCATATTAATCTTATATGTACAGCAGATTAGTTTGTGTAGGGAAAGTAATATTTGAAAAGATTTTGTAATATAGGTATTGTATTTATTGGATTGTAAAAACAATGGAGTATTTAGGATAATTTGGTGACATTTGCCCGATAAATAATAAAGAATATGATTTTAGGAATTTTTATTAAATTTTAGGCCATTACATTTTTAAAATAATCTTATGATTAGGTATTATTGTAATTCTTATAAAATTTATGGTTATATAATTTTTTTTTTGAATTCTGTAAATCCCAACAATGAACTTTTATGCTCAGCAAATTTTACTTAATTTTACATCTAATATTTTAAAAAATTTCATTTCATTATCACACAGCCTACCTTTGTTATAAATAAAATTTTTGTTGCCACAAACAAAAACACTGATGGTTGTAATAGGCTTTTTACACTGAACAACATCTTTGTAAAACGCGTGGAAGATGTTGAAAATGTGAAACAAGTGTTTACATTGGCAACATCTTTCATCTGCCGTTTATTCAGCTGTTAAAAAAGAAAAGGATGCAGATTTTATGTTAAAAATAAAAAATGGATTTAGAGAAAGCATTTATCATTGGAGTAGTTGTTTCTTTGCAAGAACAAACCCGAATTTTAATGCAGTACATTGAAATATTAAAGTTCATTCTGGAAGAAGATGATGATGAAGAAAAATTTTTGGTAGAGATAAGAATGAAATTCTTACATGTGCCGCTCATTTTCCTTTGTTGAATTATTTTTTTGTTTATTTTCTGCAATGTCAATTTGCTAGTGATGGCACAAAGAAAATCGATTTTTTGTCATTTTTTAGTGATGACACTTAAAATAACGAAAGATGTAAGATGGAACAAAATGAGAAAGGGTCATCTTTTGTAGATGTAAAAAGATCTAGAATTTTTAGCCTGTATAATTCTTATGCAAAGATGTTAACATCTTTGCAAATTGATGAAAGATGTAGCTCAGTGGAAAAAGGCTTTAACTAAACCATACACATATTTAGCACAAAAAAAATTTATTATCGCAAAGAATCTGTCTGCAAAATACAATCTATTTTAAACAAAAATTTTTGGCAAAAAGCAAATGATAAAAGTTGATGAGAAATTTCCTGTTTTTTAGATTTTCCAGTATTTAGCTTTAAAGTAGCATTTTCTTAAGGTTTTTGAACTTTAAACTGCTTTTTTTTATAAAAAAATATTTTTTCTGCTAGTTTTATCTTCTTTTTTTTAAAAAGTGTTTTTCATCAACTTTTAACATTTGCTTTTTGCCAATATTTGGTAGATTGAACACTAGTTTTAGAGCTTTATTTTGAGCAGATTGAATAGATTTTAAAGCAGTATTCTCTCTGCAACCGTAAATTGGTAGATAAGTCAAATGGGTGCACACTCCTAGAAAAAAGATTAGTTGCAATTCGATCAAAACCATTAACATTCATTTGTAAGGACTTTATTGTATTTGGAATAATCTATAACCCAAAAAAGAGGGAAAAGGAACCAAAAAATAAAACTATTATCCAATTATTGGTATTTCCAAACAACTTTACGAATAAAATTCGTTTATAAATTGCGTACAGTAGAAGCAAACATTTATTTAGTGAATGTACTAGAAAATGAGTACAATCTATTAAATTTATTAAAAAAAAATTGTTGATATTCGAAAGTGGTTTCAGTTCAACCAACCGAATTGTGGAATGTATTGATTATTTAAGCCACTAAAGATTAGTATTTGTAAATGAATTTTCTGCTCTATTTATTTTAATAAAAAAAATAAATTTAAAATTAGTCATCAAAATTTATAATTGTTTGTGGGCTAGTAAGTAGAGAGCTAGCCTAGTACTCCTAATTTCCGAGTTCAAATCCCGGTAAAGGCAAACATTTAAAAAAATGCTTTTTTTTTATTAAAATAAAATATTCAAATGTTTAAATAACAGATATATCAAAGAAAATTAAATTACATTGTGGTGAATCTGAATGCCTGGGTTCGATACCGGAAAAAAACTAAAAATAAAATGTTTCTTAAAATAATATTTTGTGGAACGTAATAATATTTATGTGAATATTGGGTTTCCCAACCAATAAAGTAATTTTATATCAAGATAGTTGTCGTAACCGCCAGAACTCCATTGGCAACAAATTCGGTGGCCACAACTGATACTATTTTCTGGGTGTATGAGTGATTGATAAATCAGCATTTTCACATCACAGCTAAGTTTATTTTTAAACTTATAAAGAATACCAATTTCAGACGAAATTTTCGATTTTAACAAATTTATATGGGTAAGATGTGGTTTAAATACAAGGTGGCGCAAAAGTAATTCTCCTATCAGAAAATGCTATAAATTTTGTGATTGGCCCCTAATGTCAGTTCTGTTTTGACATTTGTGTAGTAAACACATGCGAAATACACGTTAATAAACAATGTTACGCTACACTGCTCCAGAACGCGGAATATTGGTGACTATTTATTTGAGCAATAATCGGTCGGTGACTTTGGCACAACGTGAATTTCTTCGCAGATTTCCTAGCCGTCCAACGCCTACTGGTGAAACACTGCGACGTTTAGCCGCTCGCCTCGAAGAGACTGTCACAACACCTTTACATTACATTACACCCGCTCAAAGTCACTTTATGGTGTGCTGTTTTCGCTGGAGGAGTCATCGGACCTTTTTTCTTCGAAGACGTCGCGGGCCAAACGGTTACTGTGAATGGTGAGCGCTACAGAGCAATGATCAACGAGTTCTTTTTGCCGCAACTTGATGAATTGGGATTGGAAAACATGTGGTTCCAACAGGACGATGCAACGCCACACACTGCACGTGCCACAACCGATATGCTGAAGGATGCATTTCCCGGGCGCCTAATCTCCCGTTTTGGCGATTTGCACTGGGGCTTTTTGAAGTCGCGGGTTTATGTCAACAAGCCTCAGACTCTTGCAGCTCTTAAAGACAATATCCGTCAAGAATGTGAGGACCTATCGCCGGAAGTTTTGGCCAAAGTGATGGAAAATGCCATAAAAAGGGCTCAAATGAAAATCAACTGTGGTGGCGGCCATTTACATGACATCATATTCTCGACTTGATGTAAAAAAAATTAAAAGACCAAATAAAAATAATCCACAAGAAGAATCAAAGTTTTTCATTTTTTTTTTTAATTACAGCCAAAAAACATCGGAAGGTTATTTTTGCGCCACCTGTCTAAATATTTTACCATATCCTATTCAGTTATCAGGTCACCAACAACATGCACAAACATTTTTTCTTCATTTCTAGAACAATATGGTCTAAATCTCACAAACTTTGTCTTATCTGAATTAAGAAGAAGCTTACTTAGTCTTAAAAACTCTAAAAGTTTAGCAGTCGTTTTCAATCTCAATAATTAAAAGAAATTTAAGACTTTTTTACAAATATATGCACAAAAACCAAGTGTAAAAAAAATATTAAAATTAAATTTAAAAAAAATCGCCAAACCCGAAAAATCGCTAATATTGAAAAAAAAAAAACACTCAACAGTGGAAAAATCGACAAAACTAAAAAAAACTCATAAAAATGAAAAAAATTTCTGAAATTAAAAAAAAAAATCTGCAAAATTTAAAAAATCACAAAATTTGAAAAAAATTAACTGATTTTCCAGAAACGAAAAAAATGCGTAAAATAAAAAAACTGCTAAATTTTAGAAAAAAAAAATCGCTAAAATTTAACAAATTCACAAAATTGGAAAAATTTTCTAGATCGAAAAAACGCTAAAATTGGAAACTCTCTAAGATATAAAAACGTAAGAAAAATAGGGGAAGATATTGCCAAAATTGAGAAAAAAAATCGCTAAGATTTACAAAATCGCGAAAATTTAAAAAATCTTTAAAATACTATAATATCACCAAAATTGGGAGAAAAACCTCTCAAGTCGCTTACTTGAATATTAAAATAATCGCGAAAGCTGAAAGCGCTAAAGAAATTTCGAATTTCATAGCTGAATTTAGAAACGCGTTTTCTGGAAAACTATTAATCGTAGAGAGAAAAGGGCTTTTATTTGGAATATTGCTCTTATCTCAAGCGGAGTTGCTTATTTTTACTTAAGTTGTTTATCATACATCCGAAAATGTTAAGGTACCTCTAAATGTTCGCTACAAATTTGTGTCTTTTATTACAAGCGTCTGTTGAATTAAATATTTTGTTGTATTTTTTTACCAGACATTTAGAGGTAAATAATATTTTTTATTCACCTCAAAATTTTTTTTCAACACAAATATTTTGGTTTTACAGAAATTTTTGTTCCCTCAAAAAAAATTTTTTTTTTCAACTGTAAAATAGTTTTTCACAACAAAACTGTTTACACATCCAAAAGCATTTTGCGCCTCAAAATTATTTTTTTTCACCTTGACAATGTTTTTTCAATTTCATTTTTTTTTTTATTTTATCTGTAATAAAAACACTGTGGAAGGTTAAAAAGATCGGTAAAGCCGAATTTAATGGTTTTTCTTGTTTTTTGTATGGTTGGCAATTTCTGCCTGGGTACGTACATACAAAAAAAAATAAGTTGTGATGCCAACTTATTAGCAGTAGGCCCTAATTCTACTATTTATTATTAAGATATTAGTAATAAACTGTCATTACTGAGTTATTTACTGGGTTATTTATTAACATTTCAGAATAGATAAAAAGAGACAAATGATTTTAATAAAAATAGATTTAATGTGAATTTTGGTGACGTAATTATTGTAGAAGGAATGTTAAGAGATAAATTTTTAACTTCAAATCATATTAGAAATTTTAACTTCATTCAATATGAATCAATTTCAAATAACTTAATTTTTGGGGTTTCAGCAAAAGTTTGAAAATGATACCAGCGATTATATTTAAAAATAATTATCTGTGGGATATTAAAATTATTTTTATTTATCTTTTAATTAATATTTTTATTGAGTTGTCCACAACTTTTAATACCAATTCCCTTAACCAAACGCTTATGAACATTATTCAGATTTTAATCAAAGTGAAACCAACATATTAATTGCATATTTTTATAACTTTAACAAAATACTATAGAATAAAATAGAAACTAAATGGCCATTTTTCTATATCTAACCATAACAATCTCGAATAGCAACTGTAGAAAAGAATCCTTAAAAAATTAACCCTCAAAAACACAAACAGACGTCTGTGTATGAAATTTGATAACTTTGTAAATGAAGAAGATCGAAAAATATATTTCTATTTTTTTTTTTCAAACTTTGTTTAAGCTTATAATATTAACAAGAACAGATTTAACAAATCTACAAAACAACAATAACAAAATATGGAATATATAGGCAAAATGAGTACAACATAACACACCCTTTTTGTTTGTCTATTACTGTCCTTTTTTTGTTTGATTGTATGCGTCTATATCCTTTTATTCCCTTTTGTGCTAATATTACTGGAAAAAAAAACATATGAATGATGTTATAAAATTGTCCATTTTTATTATCATCATCATCAACATATTAGAGAAGAAGTACAATAATAATTAAAAGCCTGTAATTACAATTCAATTGGAAAAAAAAATTGAATAAAAGTATTAATATGAAAATCTATTGTGTAACAATTTGCTGCTAAAATGTCTTTTTTCTTTTACTATTGTATTATATTTTCTATTTAACGTTTTTGAAAAAGTATCCAGTGAAACTACTTTTATAGCGTTTTAACATGTGTAGACTAAGAGAACATTAGGGTGGTCATGTTTTCAATAATGCAAAGAAGTCACAAAAGAATTTTTAGGAAAAGTTAACTTTAAAATGTAAAGACCTAATGAAAATCCCTAATTTTATAAATAAGTTTCAACCTAATATTTACACATTTAAGCAAAATACTTTATAATCTTATCTATCAAAAGGGATTAAATGCATTCAAATGTATATGTGTGATGATTTTTACTATGACTTGGCAATTCATTCATAGCATTACAGAGTCGTTCCATTATTCACAGATGATGATGATGACGATGATAATGAACGAACATTCTGAAAAGCATTTAGTGGAAAATTGTTGCTGTTGTTTGATTTAGAAAATAAAAATGTTTAACAAATAAGTATAAGTATTATCTGTTATATGCATTAGCACTTTATAATAATTGTTATTCATTTTTCTATCATTGTTAAATACATATTTATACATTTTTTTTGTTTCAATAGTACCAAAGGGATTTTGTTGCATTTATGCTGTCATTTTCTATCACAAATAATTTATAAATTTCTGGTGAATATAAAAAAAATGTATTCAGGAGAATTGAATTTATCATAAGAATTTACTTCGTTGCTATTTAAAATTTTAACATTATCAATCATTGTAAATATATTTTATCCTCATTATGCCGGAACGGGTTGAAATACTCAAAGGTAAATCATTAACAATATAATGCACTAATTTTTGCATACAATGGAATTCATACTACAGTTAAATCTCGATTATCCAGATTTTTTGGGACTGGACTTAACGCGGATAATCAAGGTTATAGTGTTTTTGTCGATTTGGTATTTGTTGTATTGAATAATCAAATTTCAATAAATATTTTAATAAATTCGAAAATAAATTTCAAAATTTTGACCATAGAACTATAAAATTTTGTTCAGTGCCCTACTTTATAATCACTCAACCGCATTTTAAGTTTTTACAGGGCAGATTAAAGTTTGGAAAATTAAAAACATTTCAAATTCAAATTTTGTTCATAAAATCGCTATTTTTATCGTCTTAGTCCAAAATTTCGCCTTTAATTTTTCATCATATTTATTAAGTTTTCATATATATGAAGTAATTTTTCATCAAAATTTATAAAAAATGTTTATTAAACCTTAAACATTTCATAAAAAAAAATTCATTAAAAATGTTTATAAAAAGAACTCTTACGAATTCTTCAATTCCTAATTCTCATTAAATTTGCATTTTTATTTACTTAAATAATTTCAGAAAAAAAAATTCATCAGACTGATGTAACTTCTTAATAAATATGAAGAAAAATCTTTATACATATCAGAAGTATTTTATAAATATACCATAATATTTTTTAAAAATTCTTCATTCTTCTGCACGAAAGTTCTTCATCATTTTGAAAAAACATTTCATAAATATGAAGAAACACTGTTAAACATTACATTTTTATGAAATTGTTTCATCATACAGGTTGGGGCAAAAACCATCATCTGATTTTCTTTCGCTATAATTTTTGATTAAAGTGAAAACTTATAAACTTTTTTACTGATTATGTTCACTACCACTTTGACATTTTATTGCTATTTAAATTTTATCATCATCTCCAGAATGTATGCCTTCAATTTGATTTGTAGATTCGTGGTTTGATTTACTGCCTTTCATGCGTGCTTTTATGCAAACCTTGACCACGTGACCAGTTTTTTTACACTCAGAGCATTTGAGGTTATTTCTGTTACTAAGACAATCCTTAGCATAGTGTTATTTCTACCACACCTTAGACATAGGCCATCAAGACCCAATGTTTTAAAATCAACGTTAAACTTCTGGTTTTTTGATTTATTTGATTTTCGATTTTGATTGTTATACTTTTCTTTCCCTCCTGAAATTTTGTTTACTTCGTTTGAAGTTAATTCACTTATTCTATGAGAAAGATCTTTGGAATCGCTTTTTGTTGTCTTTAGTGCAAGAGCTTTTGTTACGATTTCTGAAAATTCGCATACTTTATTTTGTAACAGTTGTTTACGTATGCCATAATCTTTGATGCGACAAATAAATTGCGCACGCAGAAAAATATCTGCCACAGATGCCTTGCATTTGCAATAAAATTCGCAATCGCCAATGTCTGCCCTTAACGTTGCAATATATTCTGCAATTGACCGACTTTCCTGGTACCTTGATACAAATTTATGTTGAGTCACGTTCTGCTGTGGAGATAAATGCTCTTGTAAAGGTTTCACCAGTTCGTCATATTTAAGACTGTTTGGATTATCGGGTGCTACAAGAGCTGAAACAATACTAAAATTCTTAGAGCCAATCGAGTTTAACAGCAAATTTGCGCAGTATTGTTTGTTGGTGTGCATGCCCTTCATTTGGGCGTAATTTTCAAACCTTAATTTGTAATTTCGGAATGACTCCTTCGATGTGTCCAATGTTTCTAAAATTTGGTACTAATGTTGTGTTAGCCCCAACGTTTATTACACTATTATATGATGATGTGCTGCTGTTCAGTCTGTCTAGAATTTTCTGTTGGACATGCATAAATGCTTTAAACTGTGCGGCGTCCATTTTGTGTATGTTTTACTTGATTAAAAGTTAATTTCACCTGCTTATTTATTTGATTGTTGTTGATACACTCCCTTCGCCAATCGTCGCCAATTTATTGTATTTTGGAATTCAAACAATGTACGCGTATATTAAATAATTTATTTATTTTATATTAATTAATTTACAAAGATGATACTTATGATCAAAAAGATAGGAAAATTAGCAATAATAAAAAATGTGTACATCAGGAATTTAGTGATGTTAAAGAAGACAATGCATAACCGTAAGTAATTGGTTACTTAATGGCAGGATTACCATAATATGCAACGATAATTTTGCAGAGTTATAATACGCTGGGAAGTCATAATTTGAAATGTGCATTGTGCCGAGCGCAGTATGACAAGTGGTCGTGTCTTGTTGGAACCATATGTCCTCCAAATCCAGATCGTCAACTTCCCGTAAGAAAAAATCAGTCAGCATAATTCTATAGCAGTTGCTGTTCACAGTAATAGCGTTACTCTCGGCTCCTTCACAAAATAAGGTCCAATTATCTTTTCCATTGAGAGGGTTTAATGGTGCCTCACGAAGCATTTGAAGAACTGAGAATTTTGCTTCTTGACGTGGCCAATTTTTATAGAAAATCATCTACTTCGTCCTTGAGTTCCAAAATCGCGCGTTCCTGAGGCTCATTGTCATACCATTATCTACAAAGTTGCTACACCTCAGATGAAAATAAATCATAGTATTATATACCAATATGCTGCAAGAACAGGCCAGGGCTGGGAAACTTAAGCCGCCTCTAAAATTAAAATTACGATGTAAACTATCAAAACGCCAACACACATACATTTCTTTTTTTTTTCTCCTTAACAAGAATCAATCGTCGAAACCCCGTAATTTTGGAAAAAGTTTGATATTGTTGTGCAGTGTAATTTTAAAAAATATTTGTTTCAAGAAATATTTAATCCTTAACAGATTTTATGATTTAAAAAAGAAAAAAACTATATGAAAACCTTTTGCTGCTTACAACTAGAAGCAATTTTTAAAAGATCCTAATTTAAACACAAAAATAATCAATAATATTATCTAAGATTTAAATGATTACTAACAAATTTTGTGGAAATTTGTAAAATTGACACCTTAATATGGTTTGTAAAATTGCTCACTTTAATTTCAAACACTTTAAGTGTTTCTACGGAAAAAACAAAAAACTATATTACAACAATTTACATAATGCCAAAAAAAAATGCTAAATATCAAATTTCACTTAAAATAAACGATCAAAATTTATTAACAGCTGATAAATTCTAATTTTCGTTGAAAAAAAAAGTATTTGAAAGAAGAAAAGAAAATATGACAATATGGTAATATCTTTTTTTTTTTGTGTGTTGTATTAAAACAATACACCCCTACACAAATTGAACTGAAAGTTGACCCCTTAAATGTTTTAGTTAATGTATATAAATTGCTTATAACTGACCTACAAATATCAGGTCAGTTGATTAATATTAAACTCATTTAAAAAGAAAAAAAAAAAGAAACACACATTGCTTTAATCAAAGATCAAATTACCTTTATAACTTAAAAATTGTTTAAATTAAGCATTAAAACAAACCCTTAAAAACAATTGAATACAAAACTAAATAACTTTGTATGTTAATAATGATCATTTTTATTATATTAACTAAAACATTTTTATAAAATAGCAAGAACAACAAAAATCCCCCTTTCAAAATTTACTGTCTGATAGACAGTCAGTCAGGGAATGTAAAAGAAACCCTGTTGGTTTTTTTTTTCACAGATAAGGATCTGGCAAGTGCTAAAGTGATGTACACTCATTCATTCATTCATTCATTCATTTCATCCTTCCCGTTTATTATTTAGTCAAAGAAGCCATCAAGATAAAAACGGATCCTCCCGCGTTTGACTCGTGTGTATGTGTGTTTGAGTTCTTAAGGCTTCTCTTCAATTGGCGCTTTATTTGACGTGTGCTTACCTTTTGATATATTTATCATTTTAACATCTTTAACATACACAGCAAGGGCGTTTTTTTTGGTATACAAATAAAAAAAAAGAATTTAATTATATTTTTGGGGTTTTAAGGGTTTTAGCCAAAAATGATTATGAATGATTAATTTAAGCTTAACAAAGTCGTTGAGTAATCGTTTAATTATTTTGATATTTTTTAGGGGTTTAATTCATATTTTTTTTAGTTTTAGATTAAAAATGATTAATGTTTAGTTTAATTTTTAATGTTCCAATATTTGGCGGTAATTATAATTTGTTTATATACACAATTTTTCTGCTTAATTACAATTATGTGAATAATTTTTTGTTAATTTGTATTTCTTTTTTGGAGATATTTTTTAAAACCTTTTTACTTTGAAGCGAAATTAATTATTATTATAGGACCCAGGACCACCTTTCAGTAAATCAATCGGCTCATTGTCACTTGAGTCGATCTGATTATTTGTGATGAAGTTAATTTTTTCCAAATAACCTTAAAAACTACTATCTAAAGGAAAAATATCAGTGAGGTGCCCATATTATTTGTTCATCCCATTATATTGCAAAATACGTAAAAATTCACATTAAATTAAATTTATAAAATAAAACTTTATTTAAAAAAATTTTAAAATATTTCATTAATTTAATGAGTTTTTTATGAACTGAAAATTTTTATTGAATACAATTCCTTAATACTATTCAAGCAAATTCTTTCAGTGTAGTCGGGGATCCTAGTAAGCACACACTTGCAGATGGTTGGTTATCGTTAACGATTTTGTAGTATCCGAGCCAAGTAAATTTGAGACCCCCGATATTGGAGATATCTCCTTTGGAATGTTACTATTCGTAAAATCTCCTTGGTCTATTATTTTTTAAATATAAAATTGGGACGAAATAATATATGTCCGTGAATTTTTTGCTCATCTATCAGATATCTAAAATTTAAGCGAATTGAGACTTTTAACTTGAGACAGAGAGAGTTTCCTTGTTGGAGAATTTTTTATTAATTTTGCACTCATAATTATGAAAACTTTCATAAAAACTTCATAGGTTTTTGTTCAATGAAAGCTTTCATACTTATAAAAGTATTTTATAAAAATTATTTTTGGCATGATCCGGTTCGGTTTTTCACCCGGACCGGGCCCATTTTTAATAACAAAATGTGTTAGCACTCCGATAGAAAAAAAACTGGTATGTTTTGTTCTGTCTGACTCTCTCTCAATCGTTTTCAAAAAAAAAATATATATATATATTGGGATAATTTAAATTTCAGGTCAACAAAATTAAACAAAAATTACAGTAAAATTTACACAATGAATTGTAAAATTCCATGGTTGACAACCGAAACGTTAAGGTTATCGGTAACGTGAACACTATTTTAACGGTAATGGTATTTTAAGAAAAATTGTATTTCGGAAACGGTATATTAAGGGTAACGGTATCTCAGTTATTTCGCTGTTTTAAGTGTAACGGGTTTCAATAATTTTGGCGCATACCGATGATTTTGTACAAAACTCAATAGAAAACTAATTTAATTTTAACGTATGTAGTTATTTCGGTAACGGTATCTTAAGGATAACAGTGTTTTATATATTTCGGCATCTGTATTTTAAGGGTAACGGTATTTATTTAAAAATTGTTTATTAGCGGTTTTATCTGACAATCCTACAAAAATCACAAAACCGTTTTGGTGAAAAGAAAAGCTATTGTCCAAAGATTTTCAATTAAAGATTTGTTTAAATTAAACGTTGGCTTCAAACAAATTTATTTAATTATATAATGTATATAAAATACTTTTAGTTAAATATTTGGTTGCATTAATTAAAAAAATTTATCGAATTTCAATAAATATATTATTTGATTTTCAAATGTTTAAGGTAATTTTTAAAAGATTTGTTCGTTAAACTTATAATTATTATGATAAAACTATTCACTTATATTTACAAAAATGTTAAACTAAATATTTAGTTGATATGATTTTAAATAAAATTGAAATGGAAACAATTAAATAACTCAATATTTTTTTATTAATACCACAAATTCCTTAATAGAAATTTAAACGTACACTCAGAATATTGTTTAGTTTACTGTATGTATAGTTAAATAACATAGTACATTTCAGTTTAGTTAAAAATAAAGAAAAATACATTAATTTTTCAAGGAAATATATTATTTTAACTTTTTTATACATTTGTTCAAAATGATTTACTGTCATTTACCGATTTTTTCAGTCTCATTTTTTTCATTTGTTTAAAATTGAATTAAAAATTACCCACATAACGGAAATACGTGGTTTATTTGTCGCCCTTGCAGATAATACAAATTTTAAATTTGTTTTCTCTGTGTTTCAAAAAAAAATATTCTATAAATTCTAATCTTGTTTTTATTTAAATTGTTTGTTGACATATAAAATTATTTTAATTCGAATTACAAGAACTTCATAAAAACACACAAATAAGGCCATTCGCACGACATGTGTGTGAGTCTACAATTTGCAAATTATAAAACAAACAAAAAACCAAAACGAGTTCAAATAAATGATTTAATTATTTTTACGGATTTGGTAGATAAAATTTAAACATTTATTTTCAACTGAATAGTCATTTGTTTTTACTGATAATAAAAACCATTTAATTTAAATGAAAAGTAAAATCATCAGTTTTTAAATAAATTAACATTTATTTCAAATTGTAGTTTCTGTTACTTTAACTTACAAAATATTTTGGTATAAATTTTACAAATTATTGTAGGAAAATAAACAAAGAAGTTTTATTATTCCAAAGCGAAAACATATCTTCATTTAGCAAATATATATATTTTGCCGTAAAGGACTTTCCTAAAACAACATTTTTTAAAAATGCCAATATCTTAAAAACTAAGTGATATAAATCAAAATGAAATTTTGGCTCCTAGAGTACATTGTACGAATTATTTCGTTATTTTGCAACACTAAAATCTTTCATAAAATATACGCAATTTAAAATTTATTATAAAAAATTTAATTATTGAAGGTAATTTTTTTTGAAAAAAATATTTTATAAAAAGACTTCATAAAGTTGTTTTTTTTTTGCAACGTAGGCCTTTTTGACAGAGAATTACTTTTCATAATTTATATTATATTTATAAGAGTACTTTAAAATATTTCAAAATTTTGTTAGTTTCTAGAAAATCTAAAAATGCTGTTAATTTCGTAAAACAAATATAAAAAACCGTATAAAAATAACAAAATAAAAATACAAAAAGTATTCTTTACCTAAGTAAAATTAGTCAATTATTGACTAAATTGAATTTCGTAAAATATACGAAAATTTTGTATATTCTACTAAAAAACAATAACTGCCAACTGAAAGTCTTAAAGTAAAATCAAACTTAAGTGACTTAAACTAGGTATCAGTATGAAAAATTTTAAATTTAAAATTTTTATTTTTAAAATTGAAAATTAAAAATTTTTATTTTTAAAATTTTGATTCATACCAAAACAAAGCTTAAGTAACTAAAGCCAATTATATTGTCAAACTGTTTTCAGAAAATTTTTTGTTGCCTTAAGTCTCGTAAATTTTTTTGTATTAAAAATTGATCAACATTTGAGAAAAAATATCTTTAAATAATTTCACCCAATACACTGTCCTTTATTATTTATCTTCACTGTTTTCTATTTAAAAATAAAAAAAAGAAAACTTACCTTGATAACATAGCTGCATCTTGTGGTCCACCCGCTCCCACAGTAGACGGCGGCAGCTGGGGTATGGGTGTTATTAAATGAGAACCATTCTTTTTGGGTTCATTACGACTCAATATCGATGATATGGAAAAACTAGTAAAACCATTAGCCGATGTCACCTTATTATTGATATTGTCATTTAAAGCAGCCGTCGCGTGTTGTTGACCGCCAGCGGTATTTGAATCATTGCAATTATTATTATTTGTCACTTTCGTATTATTGTTGTTGTTATTATTTGTTTGTGATTCTTCGGTCGTGGTTGATTCTGGTGATTTAGGAGCCATCGATGCCATAGCCGGTGGACTAAGACGTTCGCTATTGATGGCATTTGTGAAATGTTGTTGTACAGCCGTCGGTGTTACAACGCCGGGATGTAACAGATGCTGATGAGCCGGATGTGTTAAATGATGGCCAAAACTATGTAAGGCATGATGTAAAGCTACAGGATGACCAGCATTCAATGAATTTAAGTGATGTTGTAAGTGATGATGTAAAACTGTTGGAGGCACCGCCGATAAAGTGGGACTATGATGGTGATGATGATAATTGGAAGTAGTGGAAGTAGGTGTACCCGCCGCAGTGGTGGGCGTATGATTAGAATTTGGTGTTGAGCCGCCACGTGAACGGGCCGGAGATGTAGACCTTAAGGGTGTATCACGACCATCTAGACCACAGCCCATTGGACTGGGCTCCGGACTAGAAACCACACTTATATCAACTTCATGTTCAGAGGAAGACATGTTTTAAAATTTTTTTGTTTTTTTTATTTGTTTATTTTTTATACAAAAAAAGAATTAAATTTTATATTTTTTATTTCACTTAAAAAATTAATAATTTTTTTTTCTTAATATTTTTCAACTTTTCATGTTTAATTTTTAAAATTTAAAAACACTTGTTTTTCAATTAAAAACTTTTTCTGGAATTTTGTTTTTTAAAAAAATAATTTTCTTTAAAATCTTTTAAAATTATATATTTTAGTTTATCCGTTATAAAAATGTATACGTCCTTTCACGATCATCAATGTTTTACATTTAAATTGTTCATGGCCTTTGTTACATATCCGTAACCGTTAACAAACGTTTAGTGTCTACTCGCTTAGCGTTATAAAAAAGAAGCACTGTCAAATACATACATATCCTTGCTATAATAATATTTGTTGTTGTCCAAAATTCTATTGAGCACGTTAGGGTTTGTTTGTTTGTGTGTATGCAAGAATGTTGAAAATTTTTAGTGGATTTTCAAATATTTTTTTTTTTAATTTTTTATTTTTTCGACAATTTAACCCCTCTCTTTACTTTTTTATTAAACGTTTAATTTGTTTTTTTTTTTTTTGTTGTCTTGGTTAGTCGAATCGTAGTATCGTTTTGATGACGTGTTTGTCTGTTTGTGTTTGAAACACAACTGAATCTAAGGTGGTTGGTTAAAAATTCTTTTAGTCTTTTGCCTTTAAACTATCCAAACAACCGTGTATAAAAAAATGGTTTTCCACAATTATAAATATACCACCACCTTTTTTTTTATTTGCCTTCCTATAGGAAAATGTTCTCAAACAAACTAAAAAAAAAAATCTCAAAACTACCTTGCAAAACCATTGTTTTATGTGCAGGGGTTGGTTTTTGCAAATAATTTTTCCAATTGAGTAAATTTTATTCATTTTGCCACCCCTGGCTCCTCTATGCAATTCACTCAATCTCTACAATGTTTCAATTTCAGTTTTATAGAAACAGTTTTTTTTATCAACTCAGTTTCCGTTTCCTTCTTTTTTTTTTTTGAATTATCTGCTTTTAGTTACTTTTTTTATTGTATTTCTTGCTATTTTCTTGTATAAAGCATTAAATCAATCATTTAATATACAAAAGGTCAAGTGTTACAATATTGCAACAATAACTTCTATTTTTCTACATAAATTGATTGTATTGACTTAATATTTTAACTTAAACGTCACTTTTATGCCGCTCAAAAAAAAAATACTCTTACACTTAAAACAAAGTTTAGTAGAAATTACTAAGAAATCTGTTGATTTAACAGGAAACGTTAAATATCTAAAATGAACAAAATAAACTTGATTGAATTTGGTTCATAATAACTAGGGTTCGGAAGTTCATATTTTCACATACTTTGCAATAAATGTATATTTTGTTTTAAATGCATTTTTGTAATGGATACCCAGCATAAAAAATGGTTGTCATTCTGTGACTATAAATGCTTTCATTGCTTCCTAAACATCAGTTGACATTCTTTTATGATTTGTTGGTGCTATTCTAAGGCACTTCAAGAGAATTTATGTGTTCATATTTTAAATCTAGTGATTTGGATATAAACCCGATGCATATCTTAAAATATCACTCTTCATTACTTCTAAAGCATAAGTTATAGTATATCGTATATTTTTTTTGAATCTAAAACATTTATTTAAATTGAAAAAATAGTTCTGATGAAATGTTTTAATTTTTTTTATTAAATCATTTTTTATATTTTAGTTTAAAATTTCATGAGGGTTAGAATTTATGCAGTTTTGCAAATTTTATAAAAGTTTTGAAATACCAAGAAAAACTGTTTTTTTAACTTTAATTGAAACTAGCTGGCCTGTCATTTGCATTTTTTCAGCCTTAAATATATATGACGACGCAATCTGTGCATTTTTTGCATTATGTTTATTATTTAACACTACACCATTTCCAGTTTTAATTCAGAATTTATAAAAATAATTTTAAAATTGTGTAAAAATTATTTAAAATTGTCGAAAAATGTTTTAAAATTGTTCAAATATTATTTAGAATTGTTCAGATATTATTTACAATTATTCAAAAATATTTTAAAATTGTCTAAAAATGTTTCGAAATTGTCCAACAAGTTTTTAAATTATACAAAAATATTTTAAATTTATCCAAAAATTCATTAAAATTTCTTAAAAATATTTTAAAGTTGGCCAAAAAAGCTTCTTCATTAATTCAGAATTATGTATGTTATTTGTTTAAATAAAGAGTATTTGTATATAAATGCATACATTTCGCTTCTTTAAACTTATTTTTCTGCATTCTTATGAATTAAATTTTCATCAAAGCTTAAATACCAAAAAGTATATGAACATTTTCCACTCATGCATCAGAATATCTAATCATTGTATTATCATTGCTTCCTTAGAGTAAAGTATGAGTAATGCTAGTAGCTACATTTGAATACTTCCATCCTATAACAAGCTAATGTTAAATTCATCGATGAAATCATTTGAAAAGAAGTGATGCCTTTGCCATAGTAGTGATGCTTTTATTGCTTCTTTGGCAGCTTCATTTTTGCTGGGTATTTCGTCTTATTTTAATTCGTATTTTGCTTTAAATGTATATTTTGGCAGATCTTAATACATATTTGCCTATAAATGCATATTTTGGCAAAAAAATTCTTGTTGTTGGGATCAGTTTTTTTATATTTTATTAAAACCGAATTATATGAGGCCTATTTGAAATATTCTTAGCCTAACAATTAAAAGCAAGAATTATATTTAAAAAAATTATGCTTATTTTGTCAATATAATCTCCTGAAAATTCAATACACGATTCAACGATTTTCTAGCAATTATATAATAATCCTGAAGATCTGCCAAATAATCGTTTACAGCTGCAATTGCATCTTCATACGAGGCAAAACGTTTGCCAGCAAAGAATTTTTTTAAAATTGACAAAAGAAGCTTAATCAAGAGACTAAGGTGGGTAGTCAGCAATAAGTACTTCAATTCGATGAATTTCGACTTTGTTAAAACATTTTTGTGTGATAGTGCGTTGTGTTGATGAAAAATATATTTTATTTATGTTGTATACATGGTAATTTTTCTCTAATATTGACATTCAATTGATCCAAAAGGTTAAAATAATATTCTGAATTTATTGTTTTACCTCTTTGAAGATATTCGACAAATAAAATACTTTTGTAAACCCAGAAACCCGTTGCCATAACCTTACCAGCGGATTAAATTATTTTTGCCTTCCACCATGTTTAGTCCATTGTATTAAATGTAAACTAAGAATATTATGTTGTTTACTGTTAGTAGTTAAATAAAAAAAAAGTTTTCCGAGAAATATTTATTTTAACATTTTTATTCATTTCTTTAAAATAATTTACTGTCATTTACCGATTTTTTCAATTTCATTTATTTTTTTTTTTTTTATTTATTTGAAATTTAGTAAAAATTGCCGACAAAACGGAAATATGTAAGTTATTTATTTCAAAAAAAAATATTCGAAAATTCCAATTTTTTTTATTTAAATTCTTTGTTAATATACCAAATTATTTCAATTCCGATTAAAAGAACTTCATAAACACACATACATACATAAGACCATTCACAAAACATGTGTTTATAGAGTGTGTGAGCCTACATTTAGCAGATTAAAAAAACAAACAAAAATACAAAACCCGAAACAATATCAAATAAATTAATCATTTATTTTTACGAAATTGGTGAGAAAATTTCGAACATTTATTTTTAACTGTTTAATCATTTGTTTTTAACTGATGTGTCAGTTGTTCAAACACTATTTAAAAATAAATAACAAAAACCATTGGATTTAAATGAAAAGTAAGTAGACCGGTTTTTAATGAAATATAGTTTCTTTTAAATTTTATTTTCTGTTATTTTAACTTACAAACTATATAAAGTGTAAATAAATCAGAGTGAAACCCATTGTAAGTAAAATTTTAAACAAAGGTACAAAAAAATTAACTTTAAAAAATAATGAAAATTTTTTAAAAAGTATTTTCTTATTAATATCTATGAGTCTGTGAAAACTTATCATTTGAAGATTATTTCAATACGTATAGAAAATAAGCAACAATTTAAGCTTTAGAAGTTAATAAGGGAAATAATTTTAAGAAAATCATCGGGTTAACATCCAAATGACTACTATTTCAATATATAAACACAAATTATTTTGAAAGTTACTCAGAATAACTTCCGAAAAACTATTAAAGAACACTAAGTGAAACTTAGGAAGCAATGAAAAAAGTGATAACCAAAGAATCACTGGGATGTACTTTAGCTACGAGTATTATTTTTGCTGTTGTTGCAGTTTAAGCAACCCAATTTTTTACTGTTGCATATAAAGGAGCAACTTTTTAAAACGCGTTTGACGATTTTTTGTCCAAAAAACCTGGAAAACACTGCTAATAAGATACAAATTCAACTTTGTAAATCAGTAGGTAATTCTTTTTCTCATGAGTCTGATTGAGTGTTGGTTAAATTTCACTCACACACCCATCTATATTCTTAAATAGTAAGTTGTTTGAATTTCAAGCGAAAACCCTATTATACTTCACATAAACAAAAACCATTTTTAGTAATATTAGTTTTCTATTGAAAAAGTGTCATTTTGGATTTATTGTGACACAAGTCTTCTTAATAAAATTAAAAATTAATTATTTATAAAATTTAAATTAAAATTTGGGCCATTAGAGTACGAATGAAATTTTTATACCGCAAAAACAATTTACTATGCTTAAGAGTGAATTAGAAATTGAATAATCAATTAAATACAAATAAAATTAAAAAAAACTTAAAAAAACTTCGAATTAATAAATTAAAAATACTTCTTTAGAATTGACTCTTATTTAAATGTTTATGTTAAATTTGATTGAACATATAACAAGTACTCTTTCTCCAATTAAGTGATAGGTTCATTCAGATTTAAATGGACTTTTGCTAAGTCTGGTGTAAAATACGTGCTCATAATTTGATACTTAGCAACCAGTGAAATATATACATACATGTTTACCTACCGCTTTCTCTGAGTGTCCTAGTACAAATCACTAAAAGGAAATGTAAGACACACAGGCCTTGAAAAAGATAAATCTTTATTGAATTAATTCGCGAAAAAAAAATAATTCTTTTTGTAAATCAGCGAGTAGATTCAATATTTTATAAATCAATTTATTAAATCAGATTTAAAATAATAACTGATTAATCAATTTCATTTGAATCTTTTTTAATTCAATTGAATCAAATCATTTCCAACATAATTCTTTTCTTTTTATTCGCGAATTAAAAAAATATTGATTTGATTTGCGAATTCAAACAAAATAAAAAAACATTAAAATGACTAGCAAATCTCGCTTAGTTTTCTATATAAAGAAACAGCCACAGGGTGACCCATTTTTATACGAGTGAAATGGAACGGGAAACGAAATTTGTATTATCGGAGTGTGTTAGTTTATATAATCACATATCTCACCCTGAGGATGTTTTATACAAATTTCATGAAACTATCCGGGGACCTACCGAATCTAAGGGTTGTTTTTGTCGAGCTTTGCAAAAATGTTGTGTGTTTTGCGCTATCTCGCTTTCGAGATATTTGCCATTTAATAAAATGCCAATTTTTTTATCATATACACACTGAAAATTTTGCTAATTTTAGCAAATCGGGTTTTAAAAAATTTGAAAATGATTTCTGAAGTTAGCAACAAAAATTTGTAAATATTCTGTAAAAATTCTGTAATTTGTAAAATGTGTAATTTTTTACTAAAAATTTGTACAAAAATTGTAAAATGGAAATGCAACCAGTTTACAATATTTTCTACTACCTTTTTTTTCTGAGTGTATCATATTAATTGATATAAAAAAATAGTCAACCAGTGGCTATTTTATAAAAATTAAATAAAACTCTTAGGATTTAAAATTAAATTAATTGTGATTTTAGAAAAAAAAACTATTTTAATTCGCGAATCAAATTAAAGAATCAAATCGAGAATCAAAATAATAATTTTTTTCTATTCCCGAATTATTTCGTTTTATTTATAAAAAGAATTATTAAAATCAACTTGATTCTTCTGATAAGATAAAGATTCAATCATGGTAGTAAAAAATTTATTCAGAAAAATGAATTGGCGAATTAAATCGTCAAAACTTAAATCAGATTTGAAAATTGATTTAAGGAAATATGTTTTTAAAGGTCTGATGACACATATCTTTATAATGAAATGTAATTTGTTTTCTTATTGTGGTTTTATTAGTCTTACTGTGGACACCCATTCCACAGCACTTTTACCTTAAAGTGCCCACAATCAGTAGTTGTTAAATTAAATGACACCTACGACAGGTGTTTTAGTATATTTTAACGTATTGGTAACATTCATCTTAACTTTCCTTAAGGTGTGTATTTAATTTTCTAATAATGTAATAATATATTTTAAGTGAGTGTGTAAATATGATAGTGTGTGTGTGTGTTCAAATAGTAAGTGCGTCCAAGTGAGTGGTGTCTTTTAAATTGAATTTTTATAAGAGGTTCGTTCATTAGTTAATTTATTGTTATAGTATACTCTTTTTTAATTTGATATTTGACACATGTTTTGCTATTATATTTTGTTTTCATGAAGTTTATAGTGGACGTTGTTGTTGTTTTTTTTTAATTCTAACAATATAATTAGTTACATTTTCATGAAATTGACTGAAAATTGCTTCAAGATTAGAGGATATTTGATGGTACACTTAAAAAAAAGACATGAACTAAAATGTAATCAAAAATTTCCATCAAAATAGTTTAAAAATTGTCCTCAATTTAAGTAAAATTTTATTAAAATTTAGAAAAATTTTCTTAAAAAAATAAAAATTCCTAAGTTTGAGGAAAAATTAAATAGTTTATATACTCAGAAATAGTTCATATTTTTCCTAAGTAATATTTCTTGATTTTAAGAAAAAAGCAAGTCAATTAAATAAAAATTTATTAATTTTAAGAAAAAACATCTTAGTTTTAAGAAAATTGCATATTCAAATGTAATAAAATTAAGTTAAGTTAAAAAAAAAATTAGGACATAATTTATTCCCATTTAGTTCAAAAAATGTGTCTAACTTAAATCAAGAAAGTACTTGATTGAGTAGTAAAATTAAAAAAATTTTAAAAAGCCATTCCCAAATTCAGTTTTTAAAAATACCACTTTCAAATTTAAAAGAATTGTTTTCTAAAACTTAAAAACAAAAATTAATAAATTTTTTCTTTGTTATAATAAAAATTTACTTGATTTTAAAATTTAAAAATTTAAATAAAATATTCTTTTTTTTCAAGTAAATGTTTTCTAATTTTTAAAAAATAATATAATTTGGTATAGTATTTTTTTGTTGGAAAACGTTTAAATTGTTTTTAATATTCTAACATATTCCAAAAAAAAAAACAATCAATTAAAAAATAACCCAGTTAGTTTTCCAATTTTCAAGAAAAAATATTTATTACCATCTCTCATCTTAACAGTCTTAAATATTGAACTTAAAATAGCTTAAAATAGCGCTTTTATGTAATAAATTTGTTTGTTGACTACAATATAAAATATCGCAGGCACATTTTATACATTACGGCATAATGACTTTCCTATAATTGACGTAGCGCTTATTAAACTTTATATTTATCGAACTATTTTTTTCACTTAATAATAAAAAAAAGTTTAAATTTGTATATGTCAAATAAAGTTTAAGCTAAAAATCCCATAAAATAAACTTATGACATTTTTCCATTTTCCAATAATACCAAGAAATATAACTGTGATATTTTGTATTTTTGCAACAATTTCCTTAAATTAGTTAATTTAAGAAGACAAAGGACCTCCAGTGTTCCTTAGCCATAGATGCCGTGTGTCACGTAGGGCGTCCCTTTTTGTAGTTGTCTCAAGCAGAACTGTTAATTAACGGCTTTGTCACAATTTATTACGTTTCAGGATATCCTGCAGTACAATTTTTTAATTTATTTACCTTTTTGCTAATGAAATTTAACTTATATTTAAAATACATGAATTTAGTAAAATTCAGTTTAGTTTTAAGACAAAATTGTATAGCAAAAAGCTTGTTAAGAGCAGTGTCCTGACAAAACGGAAGTCCTCCGAAAGTGGGGAAAATACTTACTTAATGAGTGTAAAGTACTTTAAAATATATGATTAAATATATTTCTTTTACCATAGAAGCAGGATAAGGATAATTATCACTTAAAAGAAATATAACTGTGATATTTTGTATTTTTGCAACAATTTCCATAAATTATTTAATTTAAGAAGACAAAGGACCTCCAGTGTTCCTTAGCCATAGATGCCGTGTATCACGTAGGGCTTCCCTTTTTGTAGTTCTCTCAAGCAGAACTGTTAATTAACGGCTTTGTCACAATTTATTACGTTTCAGGATATCCTGCAGTACATTTTTTAATTTATTTACCATTTTGCTAATAAAATTTAATTTATATTTTAAATACATGAATTAAGTATAATTCAATTTAGTTTTAAGACAAAATTGCACAGCAAAAAGCTTGTTAAGAGCAGTGTCCTCACAAAGCGGAACTCCTCCGAAAGTTGGGAAAATACTTACTCAATGCGTGTAAAGTACTTTAAAATATATGAAAGGATAAGGATAATTTTCACTTAAAAGAAGTGCTTGTTGTTAGAAAATATTTTCTTATTTTTAGGGAGTAAAGTCCTAGTTTTTAGTAAAAAAAATTATCTAATGAACTTAAATAAAATAAAATTTTTCTTAAAACCAATGAAACATTTCCTAACTATAAGTACAATTTTAGATGATGTATGAACTAATTAGGAGGAAATTTTACTGTTTTCTAATAAAAGTTTACTTCTCAGTAGTAAAATTTTTCTATACTCTAGAAATTTTGACAAAATTTTAAGTAAAATTTATTTCTTAATTTCAAGGAAAATTTTATTAAATATTGGTAAAAAGTGTCTTTGGCGCCGTTTTCATTTAAATTTTTCCTTTAAATAAGTTAATTTTTCTAAATTCTACACTTAAAAAAGTTTGTAAGTTAAAATAACTGAAAATATCATTTAAAAGAAATGATATTTCATTTAAAAACCGGTCTACTTAATTTTCATTTAAATTAAATGTCATTTGTTATTTATTTTTAAATGTTGATTAATCAACTGACACATCCGTAAGAAACAACTGATATAATCAGTTAAAATAAATGTCAAAATTTTACCCACCAATCCTTAAAAAATAAATGTTTTTTCATTAATTTGAAATTATTTCCGTTTTTGTATTTTTTGTTTTTTTTTTAATATACTCGTTCAATACAAAATGTATGTATGCATATGAAGGTATAAACACTTTTTAAGTGAATGTATTTGTATATGTATGTGTGTTTATGAAGTTCTTGTAAATTGTATTAAAAAATTTTGTATATATACAACCAATTTAAATAAAAAAACAAATTGAAATTTTTTGAATATTTTTTTTTTTTTGAAACAGACAGCAAACAAAATTTAAATTTGTAATAACTGTTACGGACACAAATAAACCACAAGTTTCCGTTTTGTGGGTAAATTTTTATTAAATTTCAAACAAATGAAAAAAATAAATGAAACTGAAAAAAATCGGTAAATGATAGTAAATTATTTCGAATAAATGTATAAAAAAGTTAATATAGACGTTTCTTTGAAAAATAAATGTATCTTCCTTTATTTTTAAATGGAACGGAAAACTTTTTTATTAAACTACAAACAGTTAACTACATAATATTCTGAGTGTAGTTCATTTTTTTTTTAGTGTAGAGAAGCCATCAAAAAAGCGGTTCATTACAGGGAATTTTGTGATCGTCCGATCTGGGAGTTGAGCTCAACAATAAATGTTCGTATCAACAGTGAGCTGATAATTACCACCAGGCAAGAGCAGTTTCAAGCACTTACTAGAATTTAGTTAAGGGAGGCAAAAAAGGAAATTTTGTCAGCCAGATTGTATACATTTACCTCTATTGACAAGGATCAGAAGAATTTTATCCCCGAGCTTGGTTTGTTCCACCAAACTTACAGGCGAATTAAATTCGCTGTATATACAGCACGTGTAAAGTTCAATCTTTCAGACAATTTACTCAAATACGAGTAACTTTAAATTGCTATGAAATGAATTGAAATTGAAACACTCAATTTGCAATTACAAAACACTCAAATCATTTTAGGGGTTGCAAACGGCCATTTTTACAATAAACCACTTGAAAAAAAAAGTTTTAGTATTCGTTTGTAGCAATTGTGCTTATTCTTATTTGTGCAGACATCAACAACTGCGCACAAGACAGCAATTGTTAGAGCGCTAAATAATAGAAACTACTGTATTTTCAGGAGATAATCAAATATTTAAATGCTTTCGCTTTTTATTTGAATATACAAACACATAACAAACGGAAAACTGTTTTAAATGTTTTTTTTTTCTATTTCAAGGAAGAGGGAGAGAAAAGGTTTTGCAAACAATTTACCATAAACAAAAAACAGAAATACGTTTAAGCAAAAATTGCCAAAAAAAAAAAAACACATAGAAAAAATAAAATTGAGAGAATTTTTCTTTAGACTAAAGAAAAAATAAAGGCGGAGCTTATAAACAAATTGACCAATCATTTAGAATAACAAAAGGAGAATTTTAAACGGTTTTAACGTTGGCAAAACACCCATTTTAAATTTTTGTTTTCATATTTACTAGATGAGTTAAATTTATAACTACATCCTACCGTCGGCAACTGTTTTTTTGTGTAGAGTATAGAAGTTGTATGATTTTAAAACTATAGATACTAAATATTTGTTTTATTTTTTCGCTACACCAGTTGCGATGCGATTTAAGAACAGCTTTGTCATGTAGAAAAATGCGTTAAAATTCATGCGCAATTACTTTTATCCTGTTTACCAAATTGTTTCTTAGTAAATGTGCGAGTATCATCGTCATACAATAATAATAAACTTGAAAAAAAAAATAAAGAACAAAAACAAGTATAGAAAAATTTCAATTGTATATAAAAGTTCTACTCATCATTCTTCATTCACCTGCCCTTAAAGATGACTCCTCTTAACGTATTGGATTCATGTGTTTGATGGTTTAAAAAATTTGTATTCGTTTATATTTATCACAAACATTTTAATATTAAAGTATGTCTTTGAAATAGTTTTTATTGTAAGTTTTTAGTAAGATCCCAGGTGAAAATGTTCATATATCGTCATATATTGTGTCATGTATGAGCATATATGAACATTAGACCGTACCTCAAAAAAAAAAGTTCACCGTACACCCTCAAATATAAAGTATTTTAACAAGAAAATTTCGAAAATGTTTTTTATTTTTTTTTTTGGCCGATCGTAGGGGTCGCCAGTTTATATTTTTCGTTATATCTTCGCCATTTACCGTCGGATCTTAAAGTGTTGTATATCAATGTTTTTTGTCTCGCGGAGACCGATGTTTTCCTCGAAGGAGCCATTGACCTCAAGTAACCCGTTCTAGTATTAACCCACCAGATCTCAGTTGCTACAACCTTAATGTACTACCCTAATATTTTAAAATGAAATCTCGTAAAAAAGCAATAAACTTTTGCTAGGAAAGTATTCCAATAATTCCAGCGGAACTATTATTTTATTTTTTTTTTTAATTTTTTTTGTTGCCGAATGTAGGGCATTTTTAATTTTTTTTGTCATATCTTCTGTATTTACAGTGGGATCTTAAAGGGTTATATATCAGTGTTTTTGTTGCAATGATACCAATTTGTTACATCAAAAATCATTGACCTTAAGCACCCTTTTATTCTACTTAAGGGGTAACACCTATGTAAAAAGCCTATATAAAAACTTCCTTTTTTTATTTTCTATATTTACGGAGATGTGTTAACAAAGATTGGTTTTCACAAGATTTATGAAGGAGTACAAAAAAATATTTGTTTTACAAAAAGTTTTACAAAATGATAGTATATTTACAATAGAGGTCCACGGCACGCAGCATTACTTAATCAATTTTTGGTGGATTTCTCTGAAATTTATAATGCATATGGAAAACTAAATTATCTTTTTACATAGGTGTTACCCCTTTAGTAGAATAAAAGGGTGCTTAAGGTCAATGATTTTTGATGTAACAAATTGGTATCATTGCGACAAAAACATTGATATATAACCCTTTAAGATCCCACTGTAAATACAGAAGATATGACAAAAAAATTAAAAATGCCCTACATTCGGCAACAAAAAAAATTAAAAAAAAATAAAATAATAGTTCTGCTGGAATTATTGGAATACTTTCCTAGCAAAAGTTTATTGCTTTTTTGCGAGCTTTCATTCTAAAATATTAGGCTAGTACGTTAAGGTGGTAGCAACTGAGATCTGGTGGGTTAATACTAGAACGGGTTACTTGAGGTCAATGGCTCCTTCGAGGAAAACATCGGTCTCCGCGAGACAAAAAACATTGATATACAACACTTTAAGATCCGACGGTAAATTGCGAAGATATAACGAAAAATATAAAATGGCGACCCCTACGTTCGGCCAAAAAAAAAAAATAAAAAACATTCGAAATTTTCTTGTTAAAATACTTTATATTTGAGGGTGTACGGTGAACTTTTTTTTTTTTGCCTATAAGGTGGTACAGTCTAATGAACATATATGCCATATATGGAAGCATATATGGACAAATACATTCAAAGAAAAAGATCATATATGGCAATATATGTTATCATATATGACAATATATAATAATAAATCGCATATATTGGTTCATATATGCCATATATGAGTCCATATATTATTCCATATATGAATAATATGTTTTAATTTTTTTCAGATAAGCACATATACATATGAAGGCAAAATTTTTTTTTTTTTTTTTGATTTTTAACCCTTGTTCTACCTAATTTAAGATTTACTTAGAATTTTTATGCCAAAATTGGTGTAACATGTAAAATTATTTGTTATTTTGTTTTGTTTTGAACTGAAATATTTTATGTACCTTCCTTTATTCCTTAATTTAATTTTAATCAAAAAACAATATTTTTATTAAAAAAATAAAAGAAAACAATTTTTTTAATATACTGCCATGTAGTTAAAGTACGCATATATAACCATATATGAACTTTCATATATGTCCAAATATGACAATATACCCTCAAATTACGGATCCAAGCATATATGGAATATTATATGAACCCATATATGTGAACCCATATATGTCAATCTATCCAAAATTTAATCTTTTTACTTCAAATACTTACTCATTTTGTCAGAAAAGTTTCTTAAAATACTACGGCAAGAAACCTTAAATTTAAAGTATATCTTCCCTGACGTATGGACTGAATCAATGATAAACACTTTAGAAATGTGTTTAAAATAGAGGTGTAAAAGAGGAAATTCTCCTTCTTAATGGACTGCACCAACCTCTTTGGCTAGAAAACTAACATTTTATTTTGTATTCTGCCTCTTAAATCTCTGTGTGGAGCTAATTCCACATGCGATTTGTACGACTCATAAACGAATTTTCCCTATAATGTGAACCACACAACGTTCACTGAATCGATTACATACGGAAGAGCTCAACTGGATAAGCGAGTATTCTGAATACAAATCCGAGATACAGTGATCAGTTCACTTATTTCGGCAAAACAATTCCCATTGTAATATCGACAGAACGATGATACACATCCCACATTCCGACGATGGTTCAATGAGTTAATAGAACTCGATACCTACTGTCATTAATGAGTACCGACGCCCTTCTTGTACACGGTCCAAAGGTTATAAAAAATATTTGTACTTTGAAGAGAGAGGGAAAGAAATAACCGAACCTTGCAGTACCCCTGCATTAAGCTGAAACTCCATTATAATGAAAATTTCATCTATAAGAACACGTATGATGGTACGATATCTGAGAAATAAATAAATCAGGGGAAGTCATTACCGACACCACACACTTTCAAACTCCTTGGAAAAATCCTTTACTTTCATCAAACGAAAGAAAAGACCGACCCTAATGCTTCAAAACGAAAGCTAAAAGGTCTCCCGCAGAACGAACTAATGCCTTATTGTCAATCGCTTAAAAGCATGGTCGGCAAGCAATACCTTACGGTAATTATCTACCATGTTCAGATTAATACAGATACGACAATTTTGAGACTGCGATTCATGTAGTGATATGGGTCTTCTAATAGAAAGCGTTGTAAAACGGTGTTTTGGTGGTTTAGCGTAAACATAAACCGGTAAAATAGCGCCATAAACCCGGTTATACAAAATGACAAATGCCTTTCATGGAATCCCAATTTTAAAACTTTCATATCGGTTTTTAATTAGCTGTGTTAGTTATTATAAAAAGGTGTTGAATGCCAAAGATGCTTAAAAGTGAGTTGAACTCTAGGTAATTAACAAGATGGTAATTAATCATGCTCTACATCAGGGGTGCCCAAAAGTTCCTTATGGAAGAGTAAACACCAATACATTTAAAGAATAATATAGCAATCAAACTCCAATACAACTTGAGAATAAGCTTATATTAATAGTGTGTCTTAAGATTTTTTTAACTTCACTTATTATAATGTTTATAAGATTTGAATTCACAAGCAGTATATAATATTGCTTGAGAAAAGATTATTATACATAACTTTTTCTAAAGTATTCTTATGAACAACATACACATATTGAACAACGCAATATGACGATTGAAATAGAAATATTTTTCAATACGTTCTAGTCTTGTTGTCTTTGTTCATACATAATGCATACAACAAGTGCCATTACTTTTTCTTTAAATTTGTCAAACGTGTTTTGCGTGTACATTTAGTTGTAAATTTTATCTAGTGAACGTGCAATTGCATATTAAATTTAATTATTTTTATTTATGGTTAAAATTAATAATTTTTATTTATATTTAAAATTAATTATTATTTTTTATATTTAAAATGAATTATTATTATTTATTCTTAAAATTAAAATAAAAAATAAATGAAATTAAAGAAAATAATTATGATTTCTCTTTTTCAACTGTTAATAATATATTATTTTTGTAAGCTTATTCTACAATTGCAAGAATAAGCTTATAGTAATCATACACACATAATATTTTCACGAGGGTTCAGTTTTGATTTTTCTACAATTGTTACGATAGCGTTTTTCAATATATTCTCAAGTCTTTTTCAAGCTTAAGGCTTGTGTTTGTAAGCTTATAATAATATTTTTCTCAAGTCATTTGGTATGTTGGGTTTTATTGTAAAAACCCAATACATACAAAGAAAAAAAATATATATTTCATATCATATGTTAAATAAAAACAAAATCTACATTGATGATCCCTGTTGTCAATGTTTACCAGCAAAGCATACGAAAGTGTTGTTGCTTTGCACTTGCATGTATACAGTAAAGAACGACAAAAAAAAACTAATAAGGCAAAGTTGTTTGTGTATTTTATATTGCTATTGCTGAGTGCTCTATGTGTATTAAAACACACAGCCTATAGCTAAGAGCATTTACAAAAACAAGTGAGCATCAAGAGCATAGGCCTTGGACACCCTTGCTCTACATCATATATAGTAGTTCTCTACTGTACGCTATAGTGCTTGGTAGAATTAAAGCTAAGACACGTGTAAGATTGCTAAGAAAACCAGAATGGAACAAAATAAGGAATCGCGTAATCGATTAACCGAATTGGAAAAACTAGCAAAAATACCACCTTTGATATACGAGGGCGGGACAATAGTTCCGTGGTTTCGATAACCAATTTCTTTTGGCCCAAATTGAACGATATGGCTGTAGACGACATGTGATTCCAGCAGGATAGCGTTACATGTCACACCTACCCGCCCTTATTGAAAACACGTACAAAATATTGTTGAATTACCCAATGGAACTTAGATTTGTTGTGAAGAAGACAACAAGAGTTGTCACACGATTGCGTTTGTGGTCGATTATGAGTAAACGAGAAAAGCTTTCTTATACCCAAGTGATCATTCAAAATTGAAACCACTAAGCCATGTGAAATGCCTCTGACTTCCACAATCTCTCGCAATTTCAATCACCGATCGGCCAACAACATATCATGATGTTTCAAGTGTAGAGACCTCAACTGGGCGTTCAGGAGATTCCGCATCTTCCGTGCTTGTACGGCCACAACGGAATTCAGTTCTTGAGTGAATTGAGTTATGTTTTTTCATTTCTCCCCAAATCACCAATGGTTGTCAAACAATAGCTAAATGACGCAGCTCGTTCAAATGTTGACAGAAGTCAACTGACAGATGCCTGTTGATAGAAGCAGTGTTGCCCTTTCAGTAAAGAGGGGGAAAATTGAAAAAGTCACGGACTTATTGAACCGCCTCATATAACTTTTATTTTTTTTTTTAATGTTACTTTTTTGGTTTAACTCTCTATAACTCTCTTTAAAATTTGTATATTGTTTTATTTTTTTAAATTTTGTTTTATTTTTTTAAATTTCTTCACTCATAATTAAGCGTTTTAGTTTATAATCATTGGAATTTAATAAAAATTTTTAATTTAGCTGGCATTTTTTCAATTTAAATTAATAGTATCTGATTTTTGTGTAATTTTCTAAATTTTAATTTTTTTTATTGTGCTTTCTACATTTTATTGTATTACATTTTATTTCAAAATTTTTGGTTACCCCACTAAATTTAGTTACCAATTGTCATCAAAGGACCTATCCCGTGACCAGTCCACCTAGTCCATATCACTGAATTTATACAAAATGTTTTTATATGTTTATTCTATTTATTTATATGCATTGTTTTGTTTTCAGGTGTTCCCTTTGCGTCAGTTCTTTGCCTGATATTATTACGTTAGTAGTTTGGCAGGTTCTGTTATGTAGGTCCTGAAATAGGATCTTCTGCGTCAGACCTCTTATGACAAGCTAATGTTAAAATGGTGGTCGGTCCCTTTAATACAAAAGAACTCATACAAATGGACCAGATACATGACGTGTTCTGTGACAGCTGCGTTCACCATGGGGTACTTACAAAAACGATTTGGTCTAATAAAAATAATAAGTTTTGATACCCATTGATATTATTACATATTATTTAACTTTAACTAATGATATCCCATTCCAAAAAAAAATTCCATACCAAAAATCTATTTTATAAAAACTTCTTCACTCACAGTCTTTATTTGCATTTACATTGCTTATTCATATGTGTGTTATTTTAAATGTATTTGTGTTTCCTCTATCACTTGCTCCTAAAAGTTCAAAAGGTATCACTTAGGAGTTGCCACATTTAAATCTCATGATTTCTGTTTGGCTAAAATGCTTTTACAAATTTGTTTTTTTTTTGTTTATTCCTTTTACTCTTGCACTCTATATTTATTGGGTAGGTGGGTGTTTTATGTATTCTCCTCTCCCTAGAAGTTGCAGTTGCTGATTTTTTTTCTTAGATTTATTTTTCTTTTGCTTAAAATACTTTTAATTTACAAGCAATTCACTTTGATTATGTTTGTTTTTTGTTGTTTAAAAGTGTTTTTGGTTAAGTATATATTTTAACTTGGGTTAGCAAAAAATGTGGATTATTTAAAATGCAATTCATCATAAAGAAAATAAATATTTAATTTTTTTTTGTAATGGATACCGCAACCACTAAAAAAAAGTAACTGCTAAAATATTGATTCAAATTGAAAGAGATTGAAACACCGAAATGGTTATTTTAAAAAAAAAAACCTTAACCGTAACCGGTACCGGAACCGGTACCAAAGTGCAACCGGTATTTATTTCGATGGCCATTCTTAGTTAAAAATGTAATTCGCGTTGTTTCAGGGTTGGCAGGCAGAACCGCTAAAATACCATTATCGATTAAAAACTTTTTTCAACTGACCACCGTTAGGCTTAAAATAGAATTATCGAAATACTCGAAATACCGTTATCCCTAAAATACCCTGATCGAAATAATTAAAATACCGCTGTCCTTAAAATACCGATGCCGTATTTTTTTAACAACGAAAACTAATATTATGAACATACGTATGAGTAATATGAAATTTCAAAAAAATATTAATCATTCGCTCATATGAAAAATATAATATAATTTATTTTTAATTATCCATTCATTCACTTATAAATATTACCTATGTCCTTTACAATTTAAAAAGTTAAAATTTTTGCAGAATATTCGGTCCCTTTTTAATTTTATATTAAGAAAGTACCATCAGTCAGCCTCAATAATTTTGTTCTCGATTATAAAGATTTTAAAAAGACTGATGAAGAGTTAAGTAACAGGGTTGCCAATCAAACAAAAACTGACTTAAATAGAAAAAATTTCAACTATAGCTGGAATGAATAATTAAATTCAATATCTCAGCTGTATTCAGTAAAGTCAATCAACAGAGATTTATTATATTACTATTTAGTAAATATTTAAAATATTATAACACTGACAACTCTAGTGTTATCGTATATATATATATAAACCCATAAGTCATTGTATTCACATAATCTTTTTTACAAAGTGGCTTTTTAAAATCATACACATACCAAGGGAAATAAGAAAAATAACTATTAAAAATAACAACAACAAGAGAAATAACACAACACATACACACAAAAACAAGTGCAGAAAACATTTTGCAGACCATTATAAAATTTCCATCCCACCCCCTATCAGGATATCCTGAAAAAATATTAAACCACAAAACAGACAACCGCACACTTTTAAACTAAATAGAATAAATAAATATTTAAAAACCTTAATAAGAAAAAAAGAAATATAAGAGAATTGAAATGGAAATAGTTTTAATATGTATTTTCTTTTACAAACAGATAAAATCGGTGATTTTTATAAAATAAACAAATTATAAAAAATAATAAAATATAATTAGAACTCTTGTCATTAAAAGGCTAAGATGACAAATTTTATTGAAAATCTATAAAAAAAAAAATACTCTAACCAAACAACTGACAAGCAATGTATTTCAAGTTAAACTCTTCGATCTTTAAAAAATTTTATTATGTCAACAAAAATGCAATCTAAGATTAATCTGTTTTGAGGATTTAGGGGATAAAAAGGGACTTTGGAGTCTCTTTGTGATTGACCAAGTTCTAACTCCTCGTTTTCCTACGTTTCTCAATTTAAAAGCCATTCAGTGGTATATTTTTCAACACATTTTTCGACATACTCCCAAACAAAGAAGTGATGGCCCAGAATAACAACGTACCGTATTTTTCCATGCAAACTGACAATTAAAACGCGTCGAGTGTTGCAGTTGTGAAATATAGGGTCCGCCAAATAATTTTTTTTTTTTGAAAATGCTATAAAAAAACTACTGAATATTTTCTCAAATTTCTTTTTTTATTTGAAAGTACAGTCCTTCCGGTTAATAATGGAAAATAATTTCATTCAAATGGCTGCCTCGGCTGGCCATGCAGTAGCCTACACGATCGGTCCAATTTTTAAGCACATTATCGATTGTGTGCAGCTGTATTTCACCAATGGCTTCACGAATATTGTCCTTTAAAGCGTCAATTGTCTCTGGCGTAACACTTATCTTTGACGGCACCCCACAAATAATAGTCCAACGGTGTCAAATCGCAGCTCCGAGGTGGCCAAACGACATCAGCTCTGCGGCTAATAATGCGATCTTCAAAAACAGGGCGCAAAACATCGAGTGTAGCTTCGGCTGTGTGGCACGTAGCGCCGTCCTGTTAAACCAAATGTTGCCAATATCCTCCTCTTCAATTTTTTGTGAACAAAAATTCGTTCAACATGGCCCGATAACGATGGCCATTGACTGTAACGGCCACTCCTTGCTCATTTTCGATGAAAAATGGCCCAATTATGCCTCTGTACCAAAATCCGCACCAAACAGTGACTCGTTTTGGGTGCATCGGCTTTTAAATATATGTGTGCGGGTTTTTTGTGCCCCAAATGCGACAATTTTGCTTGTTTACATACCCACCAAGATCAAAATGAGCTTCATCTGAAAAGATGACATTGAAAAGATGACATTCCGCAACATTACCATGATTTTCAAAGTAATGTGGCAATAATTCCCAGCGTTGTTCAAGCGTATGCACAACGATATTCGTTCAGCGGAAGGATAAAACTAATTATCTGTCAAATCAGACATGAGCTAAGTGTTACCATTCACGAAAAAAGCACTAGTTGTTTAACAGCTGTTTAAAACATACAACCTCGTGGATTTTTTTAAAAATGGAAAAAAGTGAATTTCGAGTGCTCATTCTCTTAACAGAGTCCCAGCATTTTAAAAATTTTTATAAAAAAAAAACATGTGATGATTAAAATTAGCATATGATATTCTATGGCTCTCATGATCTCTTTGTGTACTAGCACATCAACAACGTACTAGACTCACCAAAAAAAGTCTGTAATGGGAACTAATAATTTTGCTGTTATTACGGGAAAATTCTCTAATTTGAGCCCAGCGGTATTTTTTGCTAATCATAGCAACATCCTCTCTGCTGACGTGTATTACAATGAAATTTGTTAAAAAACGTTAGCTGCCGCTACTAATTTTTAGTAAACTTTTTGTAAAGTTGAATTTAAAATCTCTTTGCTAAAATCAGCAAAAAAAAAATACTAATATTATTAACATTAGTACAAAATTTCAAATTTATGTTTTTATCGAGCATTAAAATTTTTTTATTTTTTTCAAAAAATATTTTAGACAAAATAAAAAGAAATCAAGGGCTTAAAAATTTTAAAAACATAAACGAATTTACCGTTTTGTTTCAATTTGGTAATTTCTGTTTTGAAAAATATTTTAGTAATTTTTTTTACTTTTAAGGTCAAATTTTAATTGTTATTGGGACTGATTTATACAACTTAATAACTTTTAAGTGCTTTTATAAGTTGATGTCCTATTTTTAGACATGAGTTGGTATATTCACTTCCAATCCATTATTTTAATCTATGTAACATTTTAAGGTAATTTGAGTTTGTAAGTGTAAATTTTTCTACTAACTTCTTTTTCTGAGTGTAAGCTTTACACTTTTTACTTAAAATGTTGGCATCCCTGATTCACCGTTGGCAAAAGCTAATGTGTTAAATTGATGTACGAGCATTTGTTTTACTTTTAACGTTTACTATTTTAACATTATGTTTATTTATAGTGTACTGCGGTAGTATTGGTTCACTATGTATACATACAAACATTTAGGATTTTATTGCCTCCTCTCTTTTTTTATAGATAACTTGAAGGTTTTATAGAATATCCGGCATAATAGAGCAGAAAAAGGGGGTCAAATAAGTAGAAGTTAGTATTGAAAACTTCTAAGTGGCTTTTAATATGTATTTTATTCATTTTGAGCAAAAAATTTTTGTACATTTTACAATTTGTACATTTAGCGGGAATATATAATCTTTTAAATTTTTATTTAATAAATCACTACGGTTAAGAGAAATAAACTTTCTAATGCAATAATTCAGCAAACTCCTATAAAATATTGATTCTATCATATTTTCTTTGTAAAAAAACATCTGAAACTCTGAAAATGTTTTCCATTTTTTTTTTTTTCAAAAAGACAAATATTCAAAATATTCCAATTGTTTGTATTGCATACAAAATTACTTCAATTCGAATTACAAGAACTTCTAACATAAACACACACACACACATATGGCCATTCACACAACATGTGTTTTTAGACAGTGTGAGTTTACATTTTGCAGATTAAAAACAAACAAAAGACTGCAATAATTTCAAATAAAGGAATAAACAAAACTTAACATTTATTCTTAACTGTTTTTTACTGATTTCTTAGTTGTGTAAACAAAATTTAAAAATAAATAACAAAAACCATTTGATTTTAATGAAAAGTAAGTAGACAGGGTTTTAAATGAAATATCATTTTTTTTAAATGGTATTTTCTGTTATTTTAACTAACAAACTATTTTAATTGCGGGAGTTCCGAACTAATTTCAAGGAAGCTCCAAAAAAATTGTGAGTTATTGACCGCCTCTCCCCCTGGAAATATTTATATCGGCCTTGAAGTTTGAAAACCGGAGTACAAGAAAAAATATGAGTTGTTGTATATAAAAGATTTGATATTTTAAATCAAATTTGAATTTAAAGGATTTAATAATCGTGATTTGTTGTAAATTATCATTACAAACTTAATCGATTTTGACCCCTAATTTTAAAATCTTTTGGGATAATATATACTTTACAAGACTTTTGTATTTTATTAGTTCCAACTGTAAGGGGAAACGGACAAGTCGAGTAACTTGTCCATTGGTCACTTTAACATGGGCTTGTCATAGGAGGGGGTGAATTGTTTACAGGACAATAAAAGAAAAACAACCGAAATAAAAAAAAACACTAGCAATATAAAAAAATATTTTGTGCCAATTCAGTTATATGACCTCGATTGACTGGTCACGCAATAGACCCCTTAGTGTCCATTGATACATCATTCCCTGTGAAACAAAATGTAAATTGAAAAGAAAAATTGCTTTTAAATTAAGGAAACATTTTTAAAAATTCAGAAAACCACATTTGAAAATCGTATAACGAATTAAAATTTAAAAAATTAATCCAAATCAAAAATTTTAATAAAACGAAATTCCAATTTTAATAAATAAAAAACGATTTAACAATAAAGACTGGAATTTAAAGAGTACAACTTAAACGATCAACAATAATTGCAAAACTGACTATTATATTTTTATTTTAATAAATTAATAAATTGTGGTCAGATTAGAAGAATTTAAATTTATGCACAGTCCTGTTCTTAGCAATCACGTGGAACGCTTTTTAGATCGGTCTTCTTTTCACCGGTTAGAGTAGGCTCTTTCACATGGGTCTTATTGCAACTGCTTTGTTTATTCATTTTAAATTAATGCCAGTAGTGGGAATCCGTAACTTTTTAACGACAAAATTTGGAGGTTACATAGTCAAAATTCGATAAATTCGTTAAAAGTTATTCTCTAATATTTTTCAACCGATACTTGTATTAAAAAAAATCGTAAAAAATTTCAAATTAATAACTGTTGTCGGTAACTCTTGTCCATAATTTCAAAAAATACAGAATAGTTTTTTCGGTAACTCAACTGACGTTAAAAAAAAGGTAGAAAAGTACACTACAGGTTTAAAAAAAAACTGTTTTCAAATCTCCAATTTTTAAATTTCAAAATATATTTTGAAGAAATTCAAAAAATCAACTATTGAACTTTAAAATTTTATTAAACACATATTAGGAATTAAAAACTCCAAAAATTATAGAAATTCCTCTTTTTATTAACATTCAGCGGAGAAAACAGTTATTTTCGTCGTGTGTTTAAGACTTTTAGTTGTAATATTTTTACCGGAATATTACAACAAAATTATAAGAACTTTAAACCTTTTAGTTAAAGAAAAATGGATACACACTGAGTGGTCGCCAACTTATTTGATGCTCATTTTGGCCTTTTTTATCGCATTTTTTATTTTTTTTGAGAGAACTTCGGGCGATAAGTTATCTCTACCAGAGTCTGTAACTACCCTGCGACAAAGGGACCTATTCCAGGACACGTCACGTGACCTGTTCATTGTGATAGGGACCGGTCACGGGACCGGTTTTTTTATATGAAAAAGACCGGACAATTTAACATGGGCTTGTCCTAGAAGGGGGTCTCTGTAACAAGAGGGAACTCTGTAACATGTCACAGGACTTGTCTTACAGAACATGTCACACAACTAAACGAAAAAAACATATCACAGGACTCCTACTTTCAAACTCATCACGTGATAGAGGCTTTTTAAGCGAGCATGTATAAGTTTTTTTAGAACCGGTTCTGTTTTTACCTACCACGGGACTAGTACTTCCAGACCCAATAGGTGATAAAAACATTTTATACCGTCACGTCATAGGTACTTTAGAAACCGATCCTGTTTTCACCTACCACAGGACGGGTACTTTCAGATTCATCACGTGATAAGACTTTAAAGCCGTTAACGTGGTAGGTAATTTAGGAACCGGTCCTGCTTTCACCTATTAACGGACAAGTCCAAATTCCCAAATGATTCCTTTTTCCTCTCAGGGTTGTTCACATAGACCCTTGATTTTAAAAAACCCTAATTAAATAGTCTGGAGCAGTTTAATCGGGCGATCTTGCTGGCCACTGCAAATCGCCAAAACGAGACATTAGGCGACCCGAAAACGCATTCTTCAAAATGTTAATTGTCACGCGAGCTGTGCGGTAGTTGTGCTGTCCTATTGGAGCGACGTGTTCTCCAGTGCTAATTCATCAATTTCCGGCAATAAAAACCCGTTGATCATGGTTCTGTAACCCTCAACAGTCACAGTAACCGTGTTACCCATGGCACCATGCAGTGACTGCAATGGCTCTTTGTAAATGATACGTGGATTCTCCGCGCCTCAGAAGCTTAAATTTGGTTTGTTTACGTAACCGTTCAGCTAAAAATTAAAATTCACTTTGCGCCAAAAGTATTCCGCTTATCATAGCTTATCAACGGGAATTCATTTGTTTACTTCACAAATCTTAAAATATAACTGGCAGCTGCCATTATTTGCAAATAGTTTGCATCTTCCGATAGGGTGATACATTTGAGGCCACTTTGCAACTTTATCATATATAAAAGCAATAACAATTATTTTCACACAGAGAAAACATATTAATTATGAATATCGAATTCCTTGCCAACTGAATAATTTTGTTGCAGCAACTTAATTATTTCTTTGTGGTAATCAAATATGTAATGACACAACTGAAATATTTTGCTTTAACTGAAATTCGGTTGTGCTAACCGAATTTCAGTTGTATTAGCCGAATTTATGTTGCCAAACACAAATATACCGGTGGCCCCAACCGAACCATTCGGTTGGCAAAAAATTTGGTTGTCACAATGAATCTCTTTTCTCTGTGCATTAAGGATACGTATTTTCTCAAAAGGTTTTCGTTACCACGATGACATATCCAGTTTTCTGTGAAAGACTTTATAATTAAACAACAACAGCATTTCTCAAAACAACAACAACTTTTTGTAATACATCAATTGAAAGCTCATACTACAATATATAATTTATGTTAGTTATTTAAATGTTTATTTTTTGTTATACACTTTCTTTTGGACTTTGGGGATATTTAATTTTTAATAGTCTACACGTTTAATGCGCTTTTAACGAAAATACTTTAGTCTCTTAACTACTCAACTCACAAATAAAAAACGGAAACAATTCTGCAACAACTAAAAGTTTTCAAAAATTTTCATCTTTTTCTAGTTCATTTAAAACTATAGAAAAATAACAAACAAAAAAATAACATTTTTAAACTCTGTGCAAAACTGAAAACTGTTTAGTAATTTTGGTCTGTTTACTGTTGTTTTTGTTGTTTTATGAATTTATTTTGGCCTTGTTTTCGTTATTTTTTGGTTGTTTGGTAGATAATATTTGCTCGACTTAACTGCAATTAGTTTGCAATTTAAGTTTGTATTTTTTTTTGTAGATAAAAACTCACAATTTACTAAAAAGAAAAAGGAAAATGTAATAAGTCTTGTTCATAAAATCGTTTATTGCTTGCTAGTTGTTTATAAAACTCTTAATTTTGGGATAAATCGTTAAATGTTTTGTATATAAACTGTTCCTTTTGATAGTGGCATAAGTCCAGTTTTGCTCGACATTTAAATAATGCTAGAAGTCATGTGAGAAGAGGTATACACACAAATTTCGCTGAAATATACCACCTTGATTTTTAAGCTTACACTCAGAATATTATGTAATTTACTGTTTGTAGTTTAATAAAGCAGTTTTCAGTTAAGTTAAAAATAAAGGAACACACATTTTAAAGCAATTTTTATTTATTTTTAATTTTTATTATCTATTTTTTAGTTTCATTTATATATTTTTTGTCATTTATTTGAAATTTAATAAAAATTTACAGGTTGGTTGAAAAGTTCCTGCGCTCACCAAGAGATGGCACTGCTAGCTCCAAACTTTTTTTTCTCAAGTTGGTATAACTATCCTAAGAACACATGCAAAATTGCAATTCATTCCGTCAATTCTTTCTTTCTTTACAAGCCATTTGAAGTTGACGTGTCTTAGAGTTTTTTTAATATGGAAAAAATTGAATATCGTGCAATCATTAGATTCTTTGTTTTGAAGGGTTTAAAAGTAAAGGAAATTTATGAACAATTGTTAGAAGTGTATAAGGAGTCCTCACCTTCAAAAAGCACCGTTGAATTTTGGGCTGGTGAATTTAAACGTGGTCGTACCTGCCTTAAAGACGATCCACGCGAAGGACGACCAAAAACTGCAAACACAGCAGAAATCATTGAGCAGGTACATAATATGGTTGGTGAAGATCCAGGTTTGACTAAGCGTGAAATTGCTAATGCCATAGGCATCTCAGACGAACGAGTACTCCATATTTTACATGAAGAATTGCGTATGAGAAAACTGTTTGGAAAATTAGTGCCGCACACATTAACAATTCAACAAAAACTGGATCGACAACAAATTTCTCAGCGTAGTTTGGAGCGTTTTAAGCCGAATTAAACCGACTTCTTGCGTCGTTTTATAACTATGGATGAGACTCGGATCTACCACCATGATCCTAAATTGAAACAAGAACGTTTACAGTTGACTGAAGCTGGTTGTTCAGCTCCAAAGCAGGTGAAGTCACAACGATCAGCAAAGAAGGTTATGGCATCAGTTTTTTGAGATGCAAAAGGAGTTTTGTTGATTGATTATCTTCAGAAAGGTAAAACAATCAACTCTGAATATTATCGCAGCCTTTTGGATCAGCTGGATGAAAAAATTTGTGAGAAAAGACCTGGTTTAAAGAAGAAAAAAATCATTTTTCATCAAGACAATGCACCTGCTCACAAAAGTGTTTTAACGATTGCTAAATTCAAAGAACATCCACCGTATTCACCAGATTTGACTCCCAGTGACTACTATCTTTTCAGAAATCTCAAACGATTCCTTCGTGGAAAGCATTTTTCGTCGAATGAAGAGGCCATAGCAGCCGTAGACGGTTATTTTGCAGAGCTTCCGGAAATCCATTACGAGGATGGAATAAAATTATTGGAAGATCATTGGAACAAGTGTATTGAGCTTCTAGGAGATTATATTGAATAAAAAAATATATTTCGTAACAAAAACAGTATTCTTTCATTTAGAGCGCAGGAACTTTTCAACCAACCTGTACCTACAAATCGAAAATTTTTGATTTATTTGATTCGGTTACGGTTATTATAAGTTTAAATTTTTGTCTGTCTTTTTCACAAAAAAAATCTTTATTCTCTTTATTTGAATTCTGTATTTATATACAAATTTTTTTAAATTTAAATTACAAGAATTTTATGATTTACACACATAAAACCGTTTGATTTAAATGAAAGGTTTTTAGATCTGATTTTAAATAAAATGTCATTTCATTCAAATCATATTTTGCATTGTTTTAACTCACCAACTACTTTAAGTTTCAAAAAAAAAATGAAATACCTTAATTCCATTTAAATGAAAAAAGGACTTATACCACTTTTAAAATAAACGGTTTATATGTATGTTCTTATTGCTAGCGTAAGTACTAAGTTTATAAACGTAAAAAGTTTTATAAATTGAAGTTTGTTCAATAATTTCCTTTTCATAAGATATAAGTAATCAAAAAGTTGTTAATCTTATAAAAGGTACATAAAATGCAAGCAATTTGCTAAAAATTTTAACTTTTAACTAACATATGTACATAAGTAAACATGTATCCAAAAAATGTTTAAGATAAATAATCGATTTTTTAGATTAGTTAAATGCGAAATAAGTTGTTAATTGATTTGTAATAGTTTTGAGGTTAGAAATAAAAATTTTGAATGGTGTGTTTCTGCAAAATAACTTAATATAAGATTAAACCTATACCAAGTGAAAAGTTTTTGTTTTGTAGAAAGGAGGAAACCTAATAAAAGATTTCCAAAAGTTTGTTTTGTGGGTGCATTATAACATGTAGTTTTGTTATCTTTTGCAAATAACCGCGTACAAAATTTATTGGCATTACGATTATACCCACAATCAAAATTATGTCCCGTAAAAAAGCGGTCTGTCTTATCAGCATGTAAAACATGTCTAAGCAATGTTTTTTTTTATTAAAAAAATGTTTTTCGAATATTACATAAAATCAGGCCTATTTAATTTAGTTGAGGGTGTGTCAAGAGGTTTTTAGAACCTAGTCCTTATCTCTTACAATATTAATTGACTCGGTATCAATTTTTAAGGCAGTTTAGCGATGTCATTCGCAAACAATCTCAAAAATGAGCTTGTTCGCATATAGAAAGATATTTTAATGCAATTTTATACACTTTGGTTGGAATCGGTCCATGTTTATACCTAGTGCCCATAAAAAGTTTGCACACTACAGTTGGCATACATAAAAACATATTAATGAAATTTGTTATACAGACTTAACTGGGTCCATGGAAGAAATCCTATTGATTTTAGTTAGAAGCGGTCCATGTTTGGATCTTAAATTAGGTTGCAAAAAAAGGAATCGGAAGTGAAGATACTCTTCACAACCGACTCGGACCTCAAAATAAGACATACACTTAAGCACTCTCATGTTGTCATATTTCCCGTCCCTATCTATTCCAGGAATTCCATCCTGTTGACGAAATTCCTCAGGCTCCTCCAGCCCATTGCGCTAAGGTCACTGAAAGTTGGAATATTGTCGGCAGTCTACAAAAATAATGTTCTAATATCTTGTCAACCTTTCCAGAGGCTCTACAAGTCACCGAGGCCACACTACCCACGCGGAATAGTTGTGCCCTCAGCATTAAATTTACGGTGAGTATATTTACCATCTTACCAAGTTTCTTTTTACCGAGTTTTAAAAGTTCCTTAGGTTCACCCCAATATAAATCCCCATGGAATTCTAGTTGTCTCATCTATTGTCGTGTTGTTCCAAATTTTTGAATAAGCGATAAGAGTCCGTTCCCCTAGTTCAGCCTTAAAAGTCTAAAATGGTTTCGCGTGGACGGTAACCTTATCTAGCCATCTCGTTTCCTGTGATATTACAATGCCCTGTAACCCATATAATTTCAATATCACCACTGGTTCAGAAGTTATTTATATCTATCTTGCATCTATCTGAGGATAGTGGCTCATCTTATAGAGTTCGAAGAATTTGCCTGCCAAGTCGCTTGGCTATTCGTAAAAATCCTTATATATCCAGTATTCCCTTTAATATTAATAAATTTATTGTATTCCATGATTTCTTCAGGGAGGCGGAAGTGTTTTGCAACAGAGAGGTCGCTGCTACAGAAGCCACTTTAAGTCTTTCCATCGGCTTAAGAGTGAATACCTGCATTATCCCTCAAAAATGTACTTTCTAATGAGGATTCTCTGCTCGGGATTTGTGCATTGCAACTTGCAATTTTTTATCTATCACAATTATATTCTGTAATGTTGTATCCCGGTAACTATAAAATCTTCTGGTGTTTGGTCTTCCGATAACAACAAATCGCCATTAGGTCGAAAAGCAGTCTCATATTTCCTAGTGAACGTATGCGATGTATTTTCTGAAGAGCTTAATATTACACTTTGTTCACATTGATGTCCACCATACAACTGTCAAGATAGGTCTAACAACGTTTGTGAGGGGCAGTGTGTCATTATCCACATTTAAAGCCAACAACTCTTCTACATGAGCACGATGTCCAGAGGACCTGATCCTGCTCTCGATATGTTGTTTCCAGCATAATTTCTTGTCAAAAATTTAATATTATTTATATCTTATGTTAAGGTTTTGCCTTGGAAATAAATTATAACTAATGATACTCGTCTTCCGTTTGAAAAGGCTTATCTTACTTTCGTTAGGGTACACATTAAGACCCCGTGGCCTAGCCCAATTCGAGTCTGATGCTTAGGACTTGTTGCCTCATCGTCTGCACAACCAACAGGTTAGAAACTCTCATTGGCTAAATACCTTCGGAGAATGTTCATGGTGACCATTCATAGGAGTGGTAAAAGAATGCCACCCTGTGGGGTTCCCACAGGGCCCACCCTATCCCTACTAATATAATATACTAATGCCACCAACCTGGCAGTAAAACCATCGGTTCCCATATGACCGATGCAGTATACAAGAGCCCAGTCAACGTCAAACTGATCTAGGGACTGGATAAGCGTTTCATGCGAGATATAATTAAATAATTCCTCAATAAATATGGCCATTGTAAACATATGTACATCAAATAATTTTTTGGCGTGGTTAACCACCTCATAAAGTGCAGTTTCCACTTAACGCCCCTTTAAGTACGTGTGCTGTTTGAATTTGACCCCCAACCATGCCAACCACAACCCCTGAGTAATCTTTGAGCTTCCAAGCATTCTGAATGTCCTTTACGACGTGCCGCATTTACATCTTTAGCAAATTGTTCAGCTCCCCGGTTAGCCATGGCTTATCTGGAGGAGATTTCCTTTGTCGGAGTAATCTGGATTCCTCAAACGATTCAAAAAGACTATTCGTTAACTTGTCTACTTCCCTATCATATCACTCCTCTCCTGAAAATAACCTTAAGGAGTGTTCAGACGGTTTTGTAGATTTTTCCTGAAGTAAGGACAGTTAATTCTAGCCCTGTTTCGATGTTCGATGTGCTAACGCAAACAAGACGTGCCCATGATCCGAAAAGGAATGTACGTTCGAAACGTGCTAGTTTTGGATCTTATCCACTATATTTTCCGATGTTTAAATGTAGTACCAAAAATTGGCTCTTATATACACTCAATTGGCTCTTGATACACTTAGTTATACAAGCCTCAGGACAGCCATTATTGCCTTGGTGGAAATCGTTTTAGTTCGCACACAGCGCACAGAATGGGTATGCCCGATTTTCTCATATACCTAACATAAGGTATTAATACTTCAAACTTTCTTTCTGATTTTTGCACAAAAGGTGCAACATAAGACCACTTCAGGGGGTCCTGCGTACGTGTTGCTTGGGTATAAGAGGGGCAATGTACACCACGTCAACCAAGGCTCTGGAAACAATGCTGGATATACCACCAATCGAAACGCAGGTGATGTACGAGGCGGCACTCGCGGCCGAACGCCTCTTACCTCTTGGCGAGCTATATATAGGTGATTTCAGAGCAGGTCATCAGTGTATACTGGGCACGTTGTCCAGATGCACATACTCATCTGACATGCTCGATCGCATACCAGAGACGGAAACTGTCGCAAACTGCGAGATTACGATCGCTGATAGGGAAGAATGGTCGAGCGGAACTCTGGAGAAGATGCCCGTGGGGATCTGTTGCTACACAGACGGATCTAAGTTGAGGAATAAAACGGGTATGGGGGTCTATATTGAGAACCCGGAAACCGATATATCCTACCAGCTTCCAAGCGGAAGTCCGTGCTATTACGGAGTGTGTGGGATGGATTGAACCGAATATGGGGCAAGTAGACGCTAACATATTCACCGATAGCCAATGGGAAATTAGGACGATATCAACTAGTAGGGTTAAGTCCTGAACCTTACTGGACTGTAGAAGGGCCATTACCGAGATTTCCTCCGGGGGCTGGATCCATATTTTATGGTTACCGGGCCACTCGGGGATAGCCGGGAACGAAAGGGACAATACACTAGCCATCGGGGGAAGAGAACTCGAGGCAGTTAACTTGGCGAACGCAAGACCGTTTGAGGCAACGAAAGCGGAATTAAAGGCGTGGGCAAGTGAAACACACACGGCCTGTTGAAACAATGGGACGTTGGCCAGGATCACTAAGATTTTGTGGGGTAACCCAGACGGGAAGAGGACTACAGGCCTCCTTAATGGGAGTAAGTCCAATGTCAGTATGATGGTACGTATCACACAACCGTACCGGATTGGACAGGCTGATTCTGACGAGCGTGTGGCAAGGGGAGCGAAACGCTGGAGCACTTTCTCTGCCACTGTCAGGCATTTGCAGAATTAAGATCCAGGCACCTCGGGAGCGATGTTATATCGGACCTAGATTCCCTGAGGAACGTCGACTGGAAAACCTTGAGGAGTTACGTCCGGGAAACCAGGTTTCTGAATACCGGACGTTATCAATGAATCTCCATGTTCTTTAGGAGCGCACAACAGGCCCAGCAGAGGCCTAGGTGTATATCGTAACGATATGAGGTTGCATTTCGATGCTTCATCCTCCTTTCGACCTAGCCTAACCTACCCATTTATAGACAAATATTGACACAAGTCTCTTTTAACCTATTGAAATTTCGGACACAAATGACAGTTGATTTTCAACCAGATCAGTGTCGGGTATTCTTTAGTCAACATGCTCAACTTTAACTTTTTTTATTCATGTTTCTACTGATGTAGTCAAGTACTACAGCACCCATTAAAAAATATAAAACAAGCCACCGTACACTCCACATTTATCTGTACTATTTGTACAATTAATAAGTTGAGATACACTTTACATTCACAACAATATAAGATTGTACCGCCAACAGTATAAAATTTCCAATTTGCAATAAAAAAGCAAAAATAGTAAATTACAAACGTGAATGAACATAAAAGCTAGTCAACCAAACACATTAATAGACAAACAAACATTGAACTGAATAATGGAAATCCCAACAAATCGACAAGTGTGTTGTTTGTTATCAAAAGAATAAAAAAACAACGTTCGAAGGAAATAATGGTCATTCAATAGTTAGTGGAAAAGATAATGGCTATTATTATTTATTTCTTTGTTGTTGTTTTTATACACATTTAGGGGTGTCCGAATTTTGGGCACTTGTGTACGTATATCGTGGCGGAAGAGAACTTAAACGACGCCTATGAAAGAGCAAATAATGGGAAAAATCATCGAAAGCAAAAATTTAAATTGGTCAAATTGGACTTTGAGCAAAAACAAATAATTTTTCCAACATCAATTTCATGAATATTTTGTTCGTTATTGGCACTTCAATACGTGTGAGTTCTCTTTGTCGGGAATTTTGCAAGTAGAAAAAGTTCGGGACACCCTAATGCGCATTTACAGATATTATTAAGTTAATAATTGTAAATCCTTTTTCTTAAAGGATTTTCATATAACAATTACATTGTTGTGTTGTTGTGTTTGGGTGAGCAATAAAATGTTTTGATAAATGAAATCATCAAAGGCGGCTAATAAATTTGATATCCTTGTTTTTTCTTTTACATTAATAAAGCGACTTCATATTGTTTGGTTAATTATAAATTTATTAATAAGATATGTTGTTTTTTTTTTTTTTTGAGTTGAAGAATATGAAATAGACCAAAATGGTCTTTTAGAGGTGTACCTAACAATCACTTCGTGGGCGCGACTACCTTTAAGGACTCTCAAACTCTCTGATTAGCAAGAAGTTAAGTGAAAAAGTCCATAATTTTATTTTAAAATAAATTGTTGTTTTGGTCGGCTTACAGGATATTGTCAGAATACGCTTATATTATAAAATTAATTTTATTGAAATATATTCAGAAACACATAGTTTGAACTTCGTTGCAAGTTTACTATAATAATTCTGTGTTACATTATTTATTTCTAAAAATCTTTAAATTTATAGTCAACATTAAAATTTAAAAACCATTTTTTAACATACCCACTTTCTCAGTTTCTTTTCTTTTCACATACACTCACCAAAAACAAGTCTGTAATATATATGTCCTTTATTTATTTAAATACAAAAATATAACATAATATACTTAAATAAAAAGTTCACGGAGAACATAGGGCGACAACAAATTCTCTCCATCTACTTCTGTCTCTGGCAAGCAGTTTAATTTCGTTAAAGGTTCTTAGAGCTGTTTCATGAAAATTTTGCTGTTGTTACGGGAAATTTTGCTAATTTGAACCCAGCGGTATTTTTTGCTAATCTTAGCCACACATGTCTGCTGACGTGTAGTACCATGAAATTTGTAGTAAAACTTAGCTGCCGCTACTAAATTTTAGTAAACTTTTTGTAAAGTGAAATTTAAAATCTGTTTGCTAAAATCAGCAAAAAAGAAATGACTAAATATTATTAATATTAGTTGAAAATTTCAAATTTATTTATTTATCCAGCATCAAAATTTTTTTATTTTATTTTTTTTATTTTATTTATTTATTGTTAAATATTATATCAATGTTTACAATAATGTTAATATGCTTAATAACGAGTTTAGTCACATTAGACTTTTCAACTTAGATATTTAAATATGAATGAAGTATATTTAATTTCCTAAAAATATTTTTACAAATAAAGGAAAATTTTCAAAAACCTTTAAACAAACAAAAAAAAAAAAAAAATTTTAATAAAAGCGGGAAAGTGAATAGTTAAAAGTAAACTTGTCAAGGACATAAATTATTAATATGTTGATAAGAGGAATTCGCACATCTTATAAAAAAGTTCTCAGTAATAATATTTAATTTATCCTTAACTAGTTTGATATTAGAGAGTGAGTGGAGACGACATGTTGAATAGTGAAATGGTAGATTATAGAACATTTTGAGAAGCTTGTTTTGGCAAACTTGTAGTCTTTTTAAGTGGCAGTCAGAGGCGTCGTGCCAAGCGGGAGCTGCATAGAATAACATTGCATGAAATACTACTTTTAATATCAGAATTTTATTCTCAATACTGAGATCGGACTTTCGATTTATAAATGGGTATAGAATTCTAGTAGTTATATTTATTTTATTAACAATATAACTGACGTGATCACTAAAAAGCAATTTCTTGTCGAGTATAACGCCTAAGTATTTTACGCTCGTCTCCCAAGGGACATCAATTCCATTAACTTTTATATTATATTGGGGTAAAAAGCAGTTTTTTCTTTTCCTCGTGAAGAAAATTGATTGTGTTTTAGTAGGGTTGACTAATATTTTCCACTTTCCAAAGTATTTAATTACTGAGTCCACGGATCTTTGAAGGTTACTCAAGATGTCGTTAGACAAAATATCTGAGCTCAGGATCGCCGTATCATCTGCGAAGATGGAAGACTCGCACCCTGAAAGCAAGGGGAAGTCTGATGTGAAAATGTTGTAAAGAATAGGTGAAAGACATGAGCCCTGGGGGCATCCAGCGGATATACTATATACCTCGGAAAATTGTTTATCAATGTGAACTCTAAAAGTTCGATCCGACAGATAACTTCTAATTATTCTAATCGTATGTGTGTCCAACCCAATGTGGATTAATTTATGTACAAGAGCATCGTGCCAGACTGAATCAAAAGCCGATTTTATATCCAATAACACCATGGCCGTAGATTTACCTTGATTAAAATTATCCTTAATGATTTTTTTAATTCTAACTAACGGTTGTGTAGTATTGTGTTCCGTACGGAAACCGTATTGTTGGTAAGGAAGAATGTTTTTATCTTCGATATAGTTAACTATTTTCTCCTTTATAACTTTCTCAAGTATTTTGCTCATAGAGTTTAAAAGGCTTATTGGTCTATATGAATTAGGACTAGAGTGGTTCTTGCCAGGTTTGGGAATGGCAATTATTTTAGATTTCTTCCAAACTAGTGGGAAATGACATAGATTAAGACAAGCGTTTAAAATACGAGTAAGTATTTCTAAGCCTTTTGTGGGAAGAGCTTTAAGACACTTATTGGAAACACCATCTAAACCAGGACTTTTTTTATTTTTTAAATTCTTAATAATATTTTTGGTTGTTGTGATATTCAGATTGGAATTATTTTGCATAGCACAGCTGTGATTATCTAAAACTCCTAAGGAGTTGGAAACAGACTGTACCGTAGCACAATCGCTCAAGTTCGTAGAAATAGAGTGGTTCAAAAAGAAATTTTGAGCTAATATTTCACATTTTTCAGCAATTGTTGTATACAAATTGCCATTGAGTTTGAGACTAGGAATGCATTTTGTTTTCCTCCGGATAATTTTAGAAACGTTCCAAAACTTTGGAGAGGATTTAGGAAGACCTTTCAAAAAATCATTCCAATTTGAGTTTCTAAATTTAGAAATATTATCATGAATAACATTGTTCAAAAAAGTTGCCTGAGATTTATATAAGGGAATTCTGTATCTTATCCAGTTTCGCCTGGAATAGTTTCTTAAAGATATTAGGTATAAAATGTGTCTAGGTAAACGCTTGATAAAACAGTTTGGCATATTTTTCTTTGGAATGCTTGAATCAATAGCATTTTGCAAGATTGAAGTAAACTCCACGATTGAATGCTCAATATCGTTGACATTGTTAAGCGGCATGTTCAAAAGAAGACTTGCATTATCATTAATATATTTCCTAAACACATTCCATTTCGCTTTTCTATAATCATATCTCAAGTTATCTGTAGACAAGTGTGCAGAACTTAATGTTGTACAAACAGGCAAATGGTCTGAACCCAACCTGTTGAGAGTAAGTGCCGCCGATAGTTTTCCGGGGACGTTTGTAATAAAATAATCTAAAACAGATGGATTTGCACTACTACTTGCTGGAATTAATGTAGGTTCTGGGGGATAGACAATACTAAATGTGTTAGTAGTTATTAAATCGTGAAGTATGTTACCCCAGCAGTTAGCTCGTAGGCAACCCCAGTTTTGGCTTCGGCAATTAAAATCACCTCCTAAAATATACTTATCCCTAATTCTCGCAAATTTTCTGAGATCAGATTTGAACTGTTCTTTTTTAACACCTAATGGATCCGAGGAACCACCAGGAAAATAACAACTATATATATTTATATTTGTACCATCGTTAAGATAAATACGAACACCTAAATTTTCTATTAACTCAGCATTAATATCCGGTAAAAGATCATGCCTAATAGTTTTACGAACTACTATTGCTACTCCTCCACCCCGGCCACATTCCCGATCCTTACGGTAGCAGAAATATTCCGGGTGGTTCATTATAATTTTACTATTCAACCATGTTTCACTAATTAAACATATATCAATATTTTCCCTTATTAAAAAATCAAAAAATTCATAAAGTTTGTTACGTATTCCTCTAGAATTCCATATTAATATTTTTATGTTAGCATTCATGGTAGAAATTTGAACGCTAATTCGGTTATAACATTGAATTGGTCACTTTTAGATTTACAATTTTTTAGATTCACTATTAATTCTAAAGTTAAAGTTTTAAGTTCTTCTAAAGAAAAGAGATCATTTGAAAAATTATTTGATGATGCACGAACGACATTAGCAAACGTGTTGTTAGTTATAGGAACAATATTACCAATATTAGTCTTACGGTTATAAACCATACGAGAAGTGGTTTGATGATTTGGCTTAGAATAACGATCCTTCATGCGTATAAACGAAGATCTGCTGGGACAAATGTTATCAGTTGATTTGTGGTCACCATTGCAGTTGGCACATTTTACTCTTGTCGAAGTACATGATGAGGTTGCATGTGAACCAGCACACTCAAAAACCAGCAAAAATCAAAGGTTTAAAAATTGTAAAAACATAATTGAATTTATCATTTTGTTTTAATTTGTTAATTTCTGTTTTGAAAAATATTTTAGTCCATTTTTTTTTCCTTTTAATGTCAAATTTCAATTTAAATCAGCCCAAAAGATTTTTAGAACTAAAAAAACTTTTTAGTGCTATTTTAAGTGGATATCCTATTTTTAGAAATGAGTCCGTATCTTCACTTTTGATCCCTTTTTTTCATCTATGTAACATTTTAATGGAATTTAAGTTTGTAGGTGTAAGTTTTAATTGGAAATAACATATCCTTCAATATCCACTTTTTAAAATTAGTAAATTTTTTTAGCTAATTTTAGCAAATCGGTTTAGAAAAATTTGTAAGATGATTTCTGATGTAAGCAACATAAATTTGTAAATATTCTCTAAAAATTCTGTAATTTGTAACTTTTTTTTCTAAGTGTACACAATAAAAAGAATCAAATGATAAAATACGACATTACAATTTTACAATATATTTTAATCAAATTTTTATTTACGATCCACATACACAATTTGAAAACGTATTGTAGAATTTAGTCACTCGCGCAAAAAACAGAGCTTTAATGGTAAATTTTGATTAAGTAAATTATCTGCTGTGAAATTTTTTCTTGTTTTCAACTTGAATTCAATTAAAGAACTATTTCAGTAAAATCATCAGTTAATACAACTGTAAAGGGTGATCCTAATACAAGTTTCTTTTTAAAAATTAATCAAATAAAATAAACTAAACTTATTTTTTTTTTGGTATATTATGAATTTATTACTTTCATATTTATGGAATACGATTTCATTCATGTGCCGCGGCTGGCTTCGCAGTAGCTCATCTTGTCAGTCTAATTTTTCAAGACTTTGTTGACAGTTTCTGGTTCCATCTCACGAATAGCTCGGACGATAATAGCCTTGAGGGTGTAGATCGCTTCTGGATTATTCTCAAAAGAAATAGTTTCTGGTTCTGCCTCACGAATAGTTCGGACGATAATTACCTTAAGGGAGTAGATCGTTTCTAAATTATTCTCGCAAGAAAAAGTCTAAAGAGGTCAAATCGAAGCTCCGAGGCAGCCAATTGATATCTCCAAGAAGGCTGATAAAACTATTATGGAACTTAGTGCGCAAAAGATCGATAGTTTGATAAGCTGTGTTGTATGGTGCGCTATCCTGCTGAAACCAAAGATTATCCAACTTGATATCTTCAATTTTTGTCCATAAAAAGTCCGTAAACAAGGCTCTATAGCGCTTGCCATTGACTGAAATGCCGTTTCCAGTTGCATTTTTGACAAAAAAAAAATGATCCAATGATGCCACCACTCCAAAATGCACACAAAAATTTCACTCGCTGTGGATCAATTGCTGAGTCAATTGGACTTGGAAAGTAAATAATTCGAGATCTTTGTGAAAAATTCTCATCATTCTGGTGCGTGAAATGCCGAGTTGTTGAGTTACGCACTATCGGCCACAGCAGCCATATCTGATGGGTACGTACTGCACGAATGGCGGTGACCATGAGTATCCCAGGAAAAATTCAGTAATACGATAGCATTTCATTGATTTTTGCATTACCAATAATGGCCTACCACAACCCATTGCGTTACTTCTAAAGTGAAAATAATGAGTTACTAATAATGTGTTACACAGCAACTTATATTCCATGGCTGTTCCTTGCAAACAGCATTGCCTTCAAACTGAAATTAATTAGTTACTAGTAATATGTTTAGCTTCTTATTTTTCAGTTAAAATCTATTTTTGGTTTTATTTTTTAATTTTTTTTCAAATTGTAACAAAAATAAATTCAAATTAAAAGCAAATAAAAAACGAATAGAAAATATTTTGCACATAATAAAATATAGATTTTGATTTAAATATTTGATGATGATTAAAATTAAAATATCTTGTTTTTACAAAAAACCTTTGAGCTTTACCTATAACTAGTGATTTTAACCTTAGTTATTTTACTCCCTAGTCTTAAAATTGGAGGCAAGTAGCTACCTTCAATGACATCCCTGAGTTAAAATAATAAGCTCATCTGGAAAACTTCAACCAGTTACTACTCGTTCTAAAACCCATTGTTAAGATCTTTTTTTCCTGGGATTGTCCACTAGCAAGCTCACGAACTTTTTGCACAAACTTGTAAACAGCACCCGCGGTGCACACAGTCACTGTGGAAATATGTTGACAATAATGCCCTACGATGCTTAAGCGTAAAGCGCAGGTGTGCTACTGACCGATAGTAAATATTTCAAACAGAAAAAATTTACAAGGAGGGTCAATAAGTCCGTGACTTTTTGAATTTCCCGCCTCTTAACTGAAAGGGTAACACTACTCCTTTTAACAAGCATTTGTCAGTTATCTCCTGTCAAAATTTGAACAAGCTGCGTCACTCAGCTTGTGTTTGACAGACATTAATAGCAGACTACCGCGTGATTTGAGGAGAAAATGAAATAAACGAATTTCGTGTGCTCATTAAGCATTATTTTTTGCGGAAAGAAACCATCAATCAAACCACGGCTAAGCTTGATAAATACTATGGGAACTCTGCAGCATTAATTACAATGGTAAAAAAGTTGTTTACTGAATTTCGTTGTGGCCGTACAAGACGTTAGATACCGAACGTTTAGGAAACAATTGAAAAAATTCACGATATGGTGTTGGCCGGTCAGGGATAGAAAGATCGACAGATTTTGACTAATCACTTGGGTATAAGAAAGCTTTCCACAAAAGACATGTGCAGTTTCCATTATCCACCCTAAGAATATGCTCGGAGGAAAGACATTTGATTTCAAAGATGAAATCATCTGAAAATAAATACCTATTTTGATGACCTCGACAAATCTTATTTCTTGGAAGGGATAAAAAAATTGGAGACACTTTGGACAAAGTGTAAAGTGCTCAAAGGAGACCATGTTGAAAAATAAATTGATTTTTTTATCTAACAACCTGTATTTCATTCAGTGTCAAAATAACATACACTCATCATAAAAAGTATGTAATGGCAACTGAAATTTTTGCTTTTATTACGGGAAATTTTGTTAATTTCAGCCAAGCGTAATTTTTTGCTAATCTTAGCAACATATGTCTGCTGAGGTGTAGTGCAATGAAATTTGTAGAAAAAATTAACTGCCGCTACTAAATTTTAGTAAACTTTTTGTAAAGTGAAATTTACTAAATATTATTAATATTAGTACAAAATTTCAAATTTATTTTTTTATTGAGCACTAAAAATTTTTTATTTTATTTATTTTTTTTCAAAAATTATTTTAGACAAAATTAAAAAAATGCTTAAAAATTGTAAAAACATAAACGAATTTATTATTTTGTTTTAACTTGCTAATTTCTGTTTTGAAAAATATTTTTTTTTTATTTTGTAGGTGTAAGTTTTAATTATAAATAACATTTCCTTCAATATCCACTTTTTTAAAATTAGTAAATTTTTTTGCTACTTTTAGCAATTGGGTTTTCAAAAATTTCTATAATGATTTCTGAAATTAGCAACAAAAATTTGTAAATATTCTGTAAAAAAAACTATAATTTTTAAAATGTTAATAGCAAAACTATTCGCTAAATAATAATTCTTGTACTAAAAATCAGTAAAAAAAAATAGTAAAGTGGAATTGAAAACCGCTACTAATTTTTTTTCTGAGTGTATGATTTAAAAATATTTCTGTATTTGGATCACCTTGTTTTTTTACTAAACAATGTGTTAAATCAATGGACTGGTCTTGTAACTATATAGTGATCACCCATACTTTAATTTGATATGGATTACAGTTAATTTTGCTGCTGTTTTTGATTCAGTGTGCCAGTATTCTGTACACGAAAAATGTTTAAATTAAATTTAGTAAATTATATTAACTATCAAAATATTGTAGCTTAATTTCTTATTATAAAGTACACATTTAACGAATTTGTAGTACATTTTATGAACTCGGCCTGGGAGCCAATTCCGAATAAAGTTGCTTTGCGAAGTGATAAATAATTTTTCATTTTCACTAAACAGTTATTTTTCACTTATGTTTTCATTTTGAGTGTTTTCCATACTCGATATGAAAAAAATGTTGTTATAATGACTATATGTCAATTTTATTTCATTCCACTCGTTCCGTGAGTTTTAAAGCAAAATTTTATTAAAAAATTTCAATTAATTTTTTTTTCTTTTCATTAAAAAAATAAACGTTTAATATAAAGAGATGTCGCTATATGCATTAATGCTTTTGGAAGAGAAACAGGAGGCGAGTTTTTTTAGTTTTTATGTTTTATTATTTTTTTTTTTTTTTTTGTAGTGTTGTAAATATGGATTTTCGGAATGCGATTTAAGAATTTTTTGTTTTTATAATAAAAATGTAAAATTTGTATTTATAAATTCTCTAATTCTATTGAAAATTAAAATTTCGTAATTAAAATAAAAAAAAACTATATTAGAAAAAATAATCAATTTAAAATAAGTCGCTAGCAATAGGTGTGTTCGACGTACGTTACCGCGGGCGCCCGCGGGAACCCAATCTTACCAGAAAGCGTTTCTTGTAACAAAAATTGGGTAAATGAGAGCGTTCATGAGAGAGTAATTGTATTTCTCATTTTACCAGAACTTACCCGTACTTTTTGTTTGGGTAAAATGGTAAAATTGTCAAATCATCAGCTGTTGCTAATAAATTAGCTGTTTTGCATTTTTGAAAAAATTAAAGTTAAATAAAAATTTACTATAAAACACTTTTCCTTCTAAATAATGAAAAATACATTTGAAATTTTAAATAGATATTAGCCATATCAAATATGGGCATTTCCAGGATCGCGAACGGGACATTCGTACGCGCTCAACTTGAAAAAAAAAATATGAAAACTCAATTTTTTTTTTAACTTTTTATAAATATTTAATAGCATTTTAGTAGAACAATTTTTGAGAACAAAAAGAAAATTATAAAATATGAACGTTCTCCAAATATTTTGGATAAACTTGCGATCGCGAACGGGACAAAAAATGTAAGTCATTTTTTTCGCTGTGTGGTTTTGTTTAAAACTCTGCGAATTTCGTCAGTTTATTAAATGGAGATTATTTTTTAACTAAAGCAGAGATATAAAGATTTTATTTAGCATTTTGCTTTTTTTTTATTATCCTTATTATTATTTTTTTTTAATATTTTTTTTAGAATCGCGAACGGGACATCGCGAACGGGACAATGATTCCAAAGGCATTTTTTAGGTTTATTTATGGATCAAAATGTTTTAGGTTTGGTTTTTTTAAATGATCTCGGTTATTTTGTTTTGAATTGTAAATATCAAACTATTCCGATCAACGTTCACGGAGAACTAAACACAAATGCTTATTTTCGGTCGCGAACGGGATAGAAGAATGTAGTACAAAGAATCTTTGAATTATACCGTTATTCGGAGTTTGCTTGATCTCTACTGTGGTGTTTTTAAATATTTATTGTTGGTATATTTAGTCTATAAGAAGAGTGCAATCGACATGATATGTAACACATAGAAATAAGTCAAGGAAAAATGTCAATTAAAAACGCTAAAACCAAAAAAAAGCAAAGCTGCTCTTTGCAGACCACTTTTCTTAAATTAAAAATGGTAATATGTATTTAATTAGGTATATTCTTAAAATCCAATGCATTAACCAACTAAATTTTCTCAGAAAAGTCTTTTTTCTTCAACTTTAATATTTTGGTAGCGGTTGACCTTTCTGTGGAAATACCCATATGTTTATTATTTAAGCTGTTTTTTAATGTGAATAAATTTGACGTTTATTTTTGGGTATGAAATGTGGTTTTGTGCGTTCGGAGTATTTCGGGCATTTTTATGGTTTTGTGAGAGAATTTTTTGCTTACCCTCATTTTACCAGACTTTACCCACAATTACCTCGTACAGACCTAACGTTTGTAAAATAGTGCAACACTCACATTTTATCATGAACTTTTATTTGGTGAAGAATAAAAACTCATATGATAAAATTTTGGCAGACAGTTTTTGCAAAAGTTAAATCAAGAATCGGATTCTTAATAAAGTCGTGAAAATTTGTATCACTTCACAGCTTCACACATATAGAATCGGTCCCCTGAAGGCAATTTTGTCAATTAAAGTATTGAAGAATTTATTCTTTATTGGCTCTGATTGTGGGTACATTTAAAAGCTTTTATACAGTAGTATGTGTACGCTTCTAAAGTATGGACATTTTTATATACATATTTTGATTTAAAAAGATTTTCAAATAAATGTCTTTTTATTAAAGCATTCTTATTGAAATTTTATTGATTTATAAGGTTATTTTTATTCGCAATTTATGTTTGTATATAACACTAATACATGTGAAACATTTATATGTATATGTAAACATTTTAATAAGAATGACTACAGGATATTTTTGTTGTTCAATAAAAACAAGTTTTAGGTAAATGTTTGTTATTTTGAAAACAATGAAGACTAAAATTGGCTAAAAGCAAAAAGAATCAGTTTGGTATTTTTACAAAACATACCACTAATTGTTGTATTATTACAATGCATTCATTTGGTAAAACATTTCTATTATGTTAAGCCTTTTATTTTGTAGCCATTATTTTTAACGGCTATTTTTGTCTAAATTTTTTTTTTAATGGCTGATTGTTGAAGTATTTATTTTTTTTGTGCACATTTAAGCATATGAAATTCATCATGAAAACAGAAATCTTATAATTTATTAGTAGAAGACCTCTTCAATTAGCAAATAATAATATAAATTACTTGTTCTATAGAAAACTCATTTTAATTAATTAATTACTTGTTCTAATTTAAGTTTGTTTTGAAACAGTTTTTTCTTCTTTTATTCTTAAGAAATTTCATTTTATTCATCTTTTTCGAAAACAATCATCTTGTGCAATTTAATTAAATGCTTTATACAATGTAATCAATTTAAAAGTATCAAATTTTTTTTTAATACAAATACAATCAACTGTAAATTGTTCAAAAGGAAAGATAAAAACAAGGAATAAAAACTACAATCTAAGGTATAGAAAATATCCTTTAAAATACAATATAAGTGAGAAAACTTTATCATGATTGTTTTTGAAGTACAAGTACAGTGTTATATTTACAATTTATTGAGAATTAATTTAAAAGGAAAACAATGTTTACACATAGAGAATAAATATTATTCGTTTAAAATCAGATTTCCATTAAATTAATAAATTTTTGTAGAAAACTTGTTTAACTTTTCGTAAATTAAATTATACTTAGCTTTCCGTTTAAAATGGATGATATCTGATCCGATGTGTTTACATATAATTAGATCATATATGATAAGATATCGCATATTTGATCCACTTTATGATCATATCTGATATGATATAGTAGCAGATTTGTTCACATCTATAGGGATCTGAAAAGTGTTGTGATTTTTGTTGCCAGATATAAGCAGATCTTGTCATATGGAATCATATCTGATGTGATCATTTTTGATACCACATCTTAGACATTTTCAAAAATACCAAAATAAAAATGTATAAAAATTAAGCCCCGGCAGGCTAGTTGGTAGCGTGCTAACTTATCAGTGCGGGGGTCGTGGGTTCGATTCCCACCTGAGGCTCTGGTCTGTTTTCGCTACAACGAGCCAAAAGCCTTAATTGCTAGTGCTCGGTTAGGGTATTAAGATATAATTTGTAATTGAATTTAATTTTAATTGAATCTGATTTCATATTATATGTCCAGATCAAATTGGATCTGATTATACGGGTTGTCTGCCGGGAAGGTATACTACTTTGTTTGTTTATAATTTTTGATTAAATGAAAGAGAATGAATCTTATTTTGATAAATATTTTATTTAATGTTTTATTATGTATGGAATACAATATCAGATAAATTTCCGCCTCAGGTAGCCTCACAAATGCGAGCCCTTTTGAGCATATTTTTCATTACATTCTCATTCGTTTCACGCGGTATTTCATTAATTTCATCACGAATATTTTGTTTGAGTTGCTCAAGCGTTTCTGGTTTTTCAGATATCCCCACAAAAAGTAGTCCGAAGCAGTCAAATCAGGCGACCGTGGAGGCCAATCAACATCACCATTTCTTGAAATAACTTGTTGTGGAAAGAGGTCTCGCAGTAATTCCACTGTAATCCTGGCTATATGCAATGTGGCACCGTCTTGTTGGTACCACATGTTAATCAAGCCCAAAGCATGCAGTTGTGGCGTTAAAAAGTTTTCAATCATATCACGCCGTTACGCCGTTTTCATTTTCAAAGAAGTAAGGTCCAATGATTCCTCCTGACCAAATTGCACACCAGACTGTCACTTTTAATGGATGCAAAGGTGACTGATGAATAATTTGAGGGTTTTCCTAGAACCGACTATTCTGTTTATTCACATATCCATTCAAATGAAAATGTGCCTCGTCACTCATTATGAGTTTTTCATGAAAATCAGGGTTGTCATGGGCGAGCTGTAACACGTTGGTTTATCGAATATTTTTCCATAATAAATTTGCCACGTGTCTACTTCACGACTGCCAAATATGAACTGTCAAAACTAATGTTTACCAAAATGGCGGCAAAACAAAATAGTATACTTTCCCGGCGAACACCCTGTATATAGTACCCCAGATTTACTTGATTTAATCAGATCTAAATAGATCTCAAATTTGTCTCCAATTTTCAGATCTAATTAGATCTGGTACAATTACACTCAGAAAAAAAAGTTAGTAGAAAAATTTGTAAACGATTTTCCATCCCACTTTACTATTTTTGTACTGATTTTTAGTACAAAAAATATTATATAGTAAATTTTTTTGCTATTTACATTTTACAAATTACAGAACTTTTTCGAAGATACTTTTCGCAATCGATTCTTGTCCAGAAATAGGACATCCACTTGAAATAGCACCAAAAACTTTTTTGTTCTAAAAATCATCCTTAAAACAATAACAAATTTGACCTTACAATACAAAAAATTCACAAAAAATATTTTTCAAAACAAAAAATTAGCAAAAATTCCCGTAACAACAGCAACATTTTCAGTTGCCATTACAGACTTTTCTGGTGAGTGTAGATCTTAGATCTTATCTTTTTTACCCGGGAAAGTTTAATTTTCTAACATGAAGACAATGATTTTGGTGTAGAAATTAGTCAATATTTTAGACTTTATCTGGAATTTAGCTTAATATAATATTTTATGTGAATTTTATAAAAAAAAATATTACATTCTTTTAATGAAAAGGTTCATTGGCTCAATTTGAAAGAACTTCAAACATTTTAAGATCAATTTCATTAATATGATAATATTATTCTTATCATATTAATGAAATTGATTAATAGAGTATTATTTTTAAGCCTTAAAATATAGATTTATTTTCTGACACAAAGCCATTATTTTAAAATTTGAAAACAGAACACGGCAACAACTCGAACCTTAACTGGTGTATTTTTGCCATCGAAACTGCACAAGTTTTCACCCTAATATTATCTTGGTAGAAAATTAGATTTAAAAGGGCACTACGTACCGAGACCAGCATAAGCTACATGGAGCCCCCCTTAAGGTTAAAACTACCGATAAAGCTAAGAATCCAGTAATAGGTCTGTACAAGGTAATTTCGGGTAAAGTCTGGTAAAATGAGAGTAAGCAAAAAATTGTCTCACAAAATCATAAAAATGCCAAAATACTGCGAACGCACAAAACCACATTTCATACCCAAAAATAAACGTCAAATTTATTCACATTAAAAAACAGCTCAAATAATAAATATATTTGATATGGCTAATATTTATTTACATTTTTAAATGTATTTTTCATTATTAAGAAGGAAAAATTCTTTATAGTAAATTTTTATTTAACTTTAATTTTTTTTTTCAAAAATGCAAAACAGCTAATTTATTAGCAACAGCTGATGATTTGACAATTTTACCATTTTACCCAAACAAAAAGTACGGGTAAGTTCTGGTAAAATGAGAAACACAATTACTCTCTCATGAACGCTCTCATTTACCCAATTTTTGTTACAAGAAACGCTTTCTGGTAAGATTGTGTTCCCGCGGGCGCCCGCGGTAACGTACGTCGAACACACCTAATGTGAAATATTTCAAATGTCACGAGACAGCCACCCAGAAACCTGAGTCTGCTGGCAGAGACATGCTCCGGCATCTCCGATTCCAACTCGCAAAATCTAAATATATCAGGGTCCGATTGACCCTTTTTGTACCGTTGGTACCAGAGATCACAGTGTCCAGTTAAGTTCTCATCAAGGTCCCCAAGTCCTTCCTGCCAAGGGCCAGTAGTCACCCCGATCCCCCACTGGGCACAGAAATAAATCTCTTGGCCTGGCGTTGGTCACGAGAATTTTTCCCAATAATCAGAAAATTTCGACTCTCCCCACAACCTAATGTTCTCTCTAATATAGCCCATGCATGGACACCCCATAGAATGGTTTAGCGCCGATGAAAGGCAGACGGGTCTCACAGTTTGCCAGATAGTCCACCCTTTCGTTATCCCCATGCCGCTCATGGCCAGAAATCAACTCCAGGGTAAGGGAGTTTATTTCTACCAATTAGAGCCCTGAGTACCGCTTGACTGTCAGAGAGAATGTAAATGCGGGGTCTACCTGTACGTTTCCGCAGGCACTCCGCCTATTTTTGTGATAAATGGGTGCATTTTTCTTGATTTCTTCGCTTAATTGTCCCAATAATGCTAAGTAATATTCTTCACTTATTATAATTCCCTATTCTAAGTAGTGAATGTGGATATTTCCGTGCCTATACCAAAAAACCTTACCAGCAGATTTCACTGTATTTGCTTTCTTCAATAAGAATTCACCTGGTAAAATCCATTAATTTTACTCTTATTTTCTAGTACATGAATCCATAATTCATCAAATGTTATGTATCGGCGAAAAATGCTACTTGTTTAAAAGCAGACAAGCCAAATGGCTTCGCAAATTAGATCTAAGTTTTTTATTTAAACCTTATTGTTACTCAATAAAGTTGAATTAGTGGAATCGTGTGTTTTGCGTTTGTGTTCGATTGTAAGTAAACGCGGTACCCATCTTGCCGATAGCTTTTCCATACCCAATATTTCGTGTAAAATAGAAATCATGGAACCATGTGATATACCCGTGCCATCAACTGCTAGTTCACACAACGTGGATTTTGTCGATGATTTCCAAAGTAACTGCCTCAACTGGATGTGTTGAATTAAGTTCATCATTTGTGGGTGGACGGCCATTTTTAAATTCATTTACCTAATCTTAGATATTCTTAAATACTTGTGCAGATTTGCCATGAACTTTGTCTAACTCATTTTTGATTTTGTTTGGTATTTTGCCTTTCAAGTAGAAACGTTTGATGACAGCACGAAATTTATTTATTTCCATTTTTCAAATAGCAAAAGTTGATTCAAACAATCGATTGTAAAAACAACTGAATACTTTATTTTCCTTAAAATTTATTAGTCGTCTTTTGTAACTTAACATTTTTCAAAAACCTACTTTGTCTTAAATTCTTAGTGCCTCTTATATGATTTTGCAAAGACTTATTGACTTGGCCGTTATGAACTATATGGGTCACCAGTAACGGGGACTTTTACGAAGAGCAGATGGCGTCAAACCGTGAGGCTGACGTACCCCAACTACGATCTGGGGTGCACTATATCTTTCCTCATTAGAAATAGGAGAGATGTTGTGAGACCGTACTGGCTAGGCGCTATATACGATCTCTTCGTGATATCGGACGTACAATTGATTGATCTTACTTATCTCAATCAATCTTACTTATCTTAATATTCAAGTCTAGTTCTTCGGATATCACCTCAACGTAGTCTACTTGATGCTTACGAGACCGCGAGCACCCACTTAAACCAACCGACCAACACTCAAAATATATAATAAAATTAAAACGGTTTTTTTAGATTTTCTTTACTTACCAATTTTTGTTTAATTCTTTTGAGTTTTTTTTTTTTTTTGTATCTGGATAGTTTTAGAGCTAGTTTTTTGGATGTGAGTTAAACATGGTTTAATGGCTTATTAGTTAAACTGAAAATAAATTTAAACTGGTTTTAATCCCACTTGTTGTTTTTCAGTAATAGATTAAGACTTGACAGATAAGGTACATAATGCTGCCATATTTTATTCCTACAAAATTTTATATTTTATAGCCAAACATATGGTAGCATTGAAAACACTTGTTGTTTTTCAGTAATAGATTAAGACTTGACAGATAAGGTACATAATGCTGCCATATTTTATTCCTACAAAATTTTATATTTTATAGCCAAACATATGGTAGCATTGAAAATACTTAATAAAAAATCAAAACAAATATTTTTTCAAACAAAAGCACGTGTTCACGAACATAGATAAATTATTTAGACGAGTTCTAATTGTCTTAGGCTTTCTTGTTATGGTCTTATTTAAATTTACATATGTTTCAGAATCGCTGAAATCTTCATAATATGAGGAATAATCCATTTTTATTTTTTTTTTTTTTAATTTGTAAACAACTTTTAAGTATTTACGAAACAGCTGATTTATTAAGAGACGCTTTTCATCAGCTGTGTGTTTTGACATCTGTAACTTAGGTTTAACTGGACAATCTTGCCCAGTTAAACTCAAATTAAAACAAAATAAACTGGATCTCAAAAAAAGTATTCCAAGTTTAAACCAAGTTAAACCAATAAACAAGGTTGAACTACATCCAAAAAACTAGCTCTTAGTCATGCATTATAAGATGTTAATAAAAATAAAGTTTCAAATTTATAACATCGTTGACATGCATGACTAAAACTAGCCCGATGCAAAAATCTTAAAAGAAACAAGTAAGAGCGGCTAAATTCGGCTATGCCGAATCTTATATACCCTTCACCATGGTTGGGAAAAAACTGAAGTTTATATATGGACATATATGGAATGGACAGATTTATATACGGACGCCTTTAAGAGGAAATTAACCATTTAGTTTGGTGATAAAATTTGGACTCGGGAATATTTATGGTTCCAGAAAATAGGTATTTAAAAAAAATTTATGTTTTGGGCATAACTTTTTTGTATCTGAACCGATATCTCCGAGGTTTTCAGCAAATATGTTATACTAAAGATTTTCGATCTTTTGCTATATAAGACGTATCCATAGGTCATATTACAGCTCTAGAATAGTGTTTGTTGTTTGTGTATAAAAGGTGAAAAGGTGAAAGAAAAGAATTTCAACAAATCGTTAAAAGAAATCACTAGAACTGCATGTGTTTTATTTCTACAAAAACGTTTGATTTAGCTGGCAAATTTGCATTTGGGATTTTATTTCACTTTTTTATTAAAAATATTTTTAATTTCTTTAGCTTAATTTTAAAAATTTGAAGGAAAATAGTTTATAATTTTTTTTTATAAATTATTATAAGCTATGACCTAAAATAGTTGCACTCAAAGGGAAATTATGTATAAAATTTTCTTAATATATGAGAAAATGGTTTCAAAATCTGTTTATAAATTCTTTTAAATCGGAGCAAAAAATAGAAATAAAACCGTTTGTATTTTGTTTGTATCAGAGGGTTTTTATACAAATTTTGATGTGTTTAGCCTATTTATGGATTATTTAATTATTAATATAAAATTTTATTTAAATTAATTATTTAATGTTAAAAAAAAACAAAAAAATAAAAAAAGTCTTAAGATAATAAAAAAAAAGTTGAATTGTGTCTTCAGTAGGATTCGAACTCGCGTTCTTAGAGAAAAAAAGTATTTGTGACATAGCGTTTATACGACTCGGCTATATGGAATCACCGTTTATAGAGTTAAATGAACAGTTTTCGTTCAATAGGGATTTGTTTGGTTTTTATTTAAATGAGAAATCTATGTATGTGTTTGTTGTTTGTGTATAAAAGGTGAAGAGGTGAAAGAAAAGAAATTGATGTGTTTGTTATGCGTAATATTCAACATACATATAAAAACAAAGGAATTTTACGGAAAAAATTAGAGGTAGTCCTGGTTTTTTGCTAATATCTCAGCCATTTATCAACCGATCTGGCTGATTTTCAATAGCAAACAGAAATGGATCACATTTAACAGAAATATATAACAATCAAGTCCTCATCATGTCTGGGGTCTTCGGAAAACCCATTTCAACACACAGACGGACAGACGGGCAGACGGCCATCGTTAAATAAACTTCGCTCTTCATAAGGACCCATAATATATACTCTTTATAGAGTCTAAGATTAATATTGTAGAAATTACAAACGAAATGACAAACTTATATATACCCTTCCACCTGTGGTGAAGGGTAAAAAAAGGGTTTTTTAAGTGAATATTTGGTAGTTTCAAAGAAATAAAATTATGAAAGAAAATTAAAATTAACTCTGTTAAAAAATTAGTAAATCTACATATTGTCTAATTGAACAAGCGGCCAATTTGGTTACAGTTGTTGAAAACGTTCGTTTTATCGGAACTTTATTAATTTTTACTAGACCTAGTACTCATCGTAGCATGTTAAAATTTAGCTAACGAATCGAAACATATCAACTTTCGTGCAACAAATCTTTCAGTATATAAACAGCATATAATCGTTTAATCCCTTGTAAAATTTCAACAAAACATTATTAAAATTATAACGTTTGATAGCAGAGCACTAAACTAACGGTTTTGGGTTATACAAGTACCGCTTTTTTTTCTCTTTTTGATAATGTAGTTAATTATATTATTTTCCACATGACTTCATTTAGCAAAAAAAAAAAAAAAAGGAAAATAAATTCGATATTTTCGCAAACACAAATAAAAATTGAGACAGGCAGTTTTGAAAAACAACGCAAAATCGTACCATTTAAAAACTATTGTTGCATCTAATCATATGTGTAGTTGAATTTTATAATTTTCTTTTCTTATGTTTTTTAAATTTAATTTTACCAACAATCATTTTAAAGAAAATCATCCATCAGTCAAACAGGAGTCTCAAAATCAAAAGAAATCAAACCAAGCCGCTTAATAAAAGATCCTTTTTTATCTTTAATGAACAGAAATGAACGAAAAAAAAAACACGTTAATTTTTTATAATTTGTTTTGTTAATCTTTGGTGTTGCATGTTTTTCTTTTCTACAGAGTTTCATAATTGTTAATCTGACAAAAGCACAGCGTGCGGTAAAATAAATTTTGCAACAATATCTGGGATGTATGGGACCTCCCGTTGTGCTGTTTGATGCGGTTTCCAAACACTTGTATATATTTATCTTCTTAGGAGAGATTGTGACATGTTTACAAAATTATAGTACAATGAAATCCTTCAATTATACAATGATTGAATGAAGTATGGCAAAGTATGAAGAAGGTATTAAAACCGATTTAATGTGTTTATTTTTATTATTATTATTTTTATGAGAACAAGATGTTAAAAGGGCGTGGTATAGTTTGGTGGCTAAAATGGGAGTTTTTAGTTTTTAAGGGACATTATAAAATTTAATGTGAGAATTTATTTAAAGGGTATATATGTACATATTTTATAAAATTCCCTGTTTGCAAAAATTTACAAAAACAAAAAATATCCTTGCCAAATCAAATTTGTCGCTTTGTTATAAAAACACAAGTAATAAAATTTATAAGTATTTTTTTCTATTTCTTATATACTTTTATTATTAGTATAGCTTAAGCTTAACACTAAATCCTTGATATAATTTTTGTGTTTCTTTTGACTTTTATATCATTACCAGCCAACCAAATATTCCTCTTGAAATATTCCTCTTTGGTATTGACATTATACACCCCACAGAAATTGAAAAACTTGAAAATTTCTTCAAATACAATAAAACCCTAAAAAGAAAACAAATGAAATCATTTTGTATACAAAACAAAAGTCGTTATCCTTGTTGTTTTTTTTTTTTTTTTTTGCTGTCTAAAAGTGGCAAATATACAAATGAAATTACGCGAATAATAAAGCTACAGCAATGCCACATGAAAAATCATTTACAATTTTTATACTTATTTTGTAAAACTTGGTTTGTTAACATATTATGTACTCAGAGCAAAAAATAGTAAGGATTTTATATAACATCAATAGAGATCCTGGAATCCTATTAAAAACTATTTTGTGGTTACTGCAGTGTTACCATAAAATAAATTGAAAAATAAACAAAAGTATTCAAATTGCATACATAATTTTAAATTCAAATAACAAGTCCTCAGAATCTAAGAACATTCATTCTAGGAAAGTTTAGAGCTTTCGGATTATTTCTTTCCTTAGAGTGTAAGGTTATCAGAATTTAAGTTTTTTTAAAGGCGAAAGTCACAAAGATCTAATTTTTTTCTATGAAAACACTTCTTTATAGCTTTTTAAATCTTTTCTATACGAAAAAGTTTTCTGAATGTGAGGGTCAATTGAAAAATTTTCTGTAAGTAAAAATTTTTCAAACGGATTTTTTATGGGAAAATATATTAAGAATCTGGCTGTTCTTCAGATGAAACAATACACACAAAATTTTAAAAATAATTACAAAATTTATTAGAATGGTATCTATTTCTATCGATTTTCAGTATGCGCACAGGGTATAATAACCATGAGGGAAATAGAACTTTAGCAGGACCCGTCATATGACTGGTCCATTTTCACAGGGACTGGTCCACCGACCAGTTCTTTTATATGAAAGGGACCAGTCACATTAAACATGTGCTTGTCATAGGATAGGGTAAATTAAGCTTTCTGCATAGCAAAGGACTAACGGAAAAGAACCTGTCACAAGGCTAACGTGATAGTCACAGAACTGACCTAAAGGGCGCATCGGGGAATGAGTCTAAAAATAGATTTTTACTGAATTAAAAAAAAAAAACTTGAAAAAATTTACTAACCGTTAGTAGGACTCGATCACACAATAGATTGCTTACATGGCAGAGCATTTTCCGGATCTTTTATTTCTTAAAAAAAATCTAAAGAATTTAAAATCTATAAACACACAATATTATTTCGTTAAAAACAATCTAAAATACATATTAAATTAATCGAAAATACAATCAAAAAGAGGACTACTGATTTTTTATTATATTCAGCCCACTTTGCTGTTTATTTTCAATCATTGTTTAATATTCGACAAAAGCAGTAAAAACAATCAAATGTCGTTTAATTTGATCATCAATTTTTAACTGACAAAACGTTAGAAAAAAAGGATTTTGTAGTTTGAGGTAAAGAACGAATCGAGCCAATTTCTGATACCCTGTTCTGAAATGAAGCGTATTCCAGTATGGGCGTTCTGCATCGATGATTGAAACAAATGGTACTCAAGGTCTGGGCTAACTGGTTCTCGTGTCTGGTCGTTTTTCGTTGATTGCTTTCTTTAAACGAATCAATTGTGTTCGGTACAGTCCCCTGTGATTGTCTGACCCGATTTCAATTGCTCATAATACAAAACACCCTTTTGATCCCATATGACTTTTTGCGCTTGGGGTTATCGTAATGTATCCATTTTTCATAACCAATAACAATACGATGCAAAAATTACTTATTTTTGTAGCGTTCAAGCAGCATTTCCCATATGCAAAATCGACTTTTAACGTCTCTCGGTTTTAATTCATGTGGAACCTAATTTAAACGTAGGAAAATGGCTTGTTGTGTCACTCCCTATGATAATGCAAGTTCTTCTTACGTTTGACAACAATCTTCGTCGAGTAATGCTTCCAATTCCTCAACTTCAAACTTTTTCGACTGACCAGGCTTGCATTCTGTGTCGAAAACACAACTTTTGAATCGCGCAAACCATCGTTCACAACTTTTTTAAGTTGGTGCATGTTGACCGTAAGCTTCTACCAACAATCGATAATTTTCAGCAGCCGTTTTCTTCAAATGAAAGAAGGTTATCAGACTTCCCCGCAAAACATCTTTTTTAGGCACAAAATTCGACATTATTATAGCGATTGAAAAAAAATGTGTATTTACACTTTGACGTCTATCGAATACTAAATTATAACGACAGATGTTTACCCTCCAAAATACCATATTTTTATGATAGTTATGCCATCTGTTGTCCAAATCGACATTATTAACTTGTGTACCCAATATATGTGAATAATTTCTTGTAATTTTTATTGAAATAATTTTGTATATAAACAAACTATGTATTTTGATATAAAAAAAGTAGTAATTTTAATTTCTTTTTTTAGGAACAGATAATATAAAATTTTACGTTTAACTGAATTGATATATATTTTACTGAAAGTCTGGATTTTTTATAGTTTTTTTTTTTGAATGACTGATTTAAATAGTTAAAAAAATATATATTTCTATGATTCTTCATAAAAAACAAACCTTACGTATTACTTTTTTAATAAACTGCAGACGATAAGGGTAAAAAATCTCAGTTGCCATCCTTGAATGGTTATCGTTTTCGCCAACTCAAATTAAAAACCGATAACCGCCTGAAATACCGTAACTGTTGACCTTATCCGTAACTGAAATACAAAACAAAATAACATCTGTGCGATATCTGTTACAGATATTCGCAGAATTGTTGGGACCTTGAATTAATCGTTATCGTTTTACACAAAAGGCCACCACTATTATATCAACCAAAATTTCAGTTTCCAATGTCTTGCCGCTAAAACCTATTGTGAATGATCTTCTTTGATAATCTGTAGCATTTTAGTTCTTTTTATAGCGCGCTCTTTATAGTTCAACTCGTATCTATGACCTAGTTTGCTCTTGTGGCTCACTGGCTCTTCTAGTTCAATAGTCTGGCAATTACGACAATAGTTTAACGATTGAATAGCGATTGAGCTGGCAATATTAAAAAACAGTTGATTATGAGAGTAGCAAGAAATGACAAAAAGAACGAAAATAGCGATAGACTTAAAAGATCTGAAGAGCTGAAGACCTAAAAGAGCTGCAGATTACGAACTAGCTTACTACAAATCTAGTCTTTGGCAGTTTGTGTCAGTTGGTTGAAACCTAAACAAAAATACTAAATATTGCCTTGAATATGTCGAATTTCGTACCAGTGTTTTTGAGGGAGTTCTTCTTCATTACATTAATATGAAGAAAAGTGCGGCTGATGGTCATTGTATCTTAAAGGAAATTTGCGGCGACCATGCTCTATCTGAACAATCGTATCGGAGGTGATTTAGCCACTTTAAAATTGGTTATTTTGAGCTCGGAAATAAGCAACGACCGGGTCAACCCCAAATATTTGAAGTTGAAGAATTGGAATCATTGCTGTATGTGGAAAAATGCCTAATGCTTTGGGAGTTGTCAGAATCATTGAGAGGGGATGCGTCAATGATATGAGAACATAAAAAAATCTAGCAAATTCTTACAAAATCTCACAAATGTGCAGACTTTTACAGAGACTTTTGCATAAAAAAGTGGCAACACTGGACAACAGCTGACGTAAAATAATAATCTAAAAATATCACAAAACAAAATTATTATTAAAAATTAAAAAAAAACTAAATTTAAACCCAATAAAAAAATATAGTAAAATTCAAAAATATATTACAGAGAAAGAGAAAAAAGTTAAATTTGCTACAGTGTGGAGTAAACCAAAATTGTGAGCCCACCTTAAAAGATATTTATGAAATAATTTTTGTTTTATTTATAATTTTTTTGTGAGTGTAAAACATACAATAACAAAATAAATAGCTTTAGATGAAAATGCAATTTCGCGATTTTATGATTCTTGTTAGCCTTAATATCAGTAGCAACTTAATTTATGGTTTAACAGCATACAACAATGTTGTGGTACGAGTATTATGTGGTAGCTTTATGTACTAAAGTATCCCTGCAAACATTTGGAAAATGTATTGCCAAGAAGATATAGCGAAAATATCTTATTTTTATATTCATAATAAAATGCTTTTTTTTTTATTATCACCAATTTGTATTCCAGACAGCAGTTTAGCAATTATAAATGGCTTTAAATGTCGTGGATTTATCTTCCGTGCGGAAACAATTCCTGCCGACGGAACATACTTCCGCAATACAAAATAATTTTTATTGTTTTCTTTCAGGCACTGCCCTGTCTTTTTTTTAAAGAGACGTCCTGCCGACGGAGGATACTTCCGCAATACAAAATAATTTTTATTGTTTTCTTTTAGGCACTGCCCTGTCTTTTTTAAAGAGACGTAATACTCAGGAAATTCTTGCTATTAATTAATGTGTTGCTTTCTTTGGAAAGGAGATACAGGCGAGATTAAATTTGGTGAAAGATGAAGGGTAGTAACGCTGTAGGAAGCCTGAGGTCAAGTGTCTACAAGTCACCACTTTTGTCGACTATTTCGGTGACATGTCCACAAAGCGTCTATACTTTTTACATTCCTTTTTTGCAGCTGCAAAGCTGTGCTTGTTCTTGATTTTTTATTGTTTTATTTTGTTGAAAATACATGTGCATAGCTGCATGCAAAATTAAAGTTTTAAATAAAAATATAAAGAAAAATTAATTTAAAAGGTAAATATACAAATTTGAACAAAATATATAATGAGCAAAACAAATTATAAAAAAGTCAATTTTGTATAAAAATAAAAATAACAAGAAAGAGGCAACAATTTTTAGTGAAAGTTGCAACTCTGGAGATTTTGTGGGGCCTCATGAAGATTTTACGAAGCCTGTGGATGATTTTGTGCAGTCTTTTGAATATTTGTCTACTCCAAAATTAAATTTGCACGAATTTTTTTTTTTTTTACTTTAATGAAATTTATAAAAAAAATTTTATTAATAAAAAATTTAATTTAACAAAAAAAAATGCACCTGTTTAATCTTATTTCCTTCCTAGTGTGGAAATCTAGTAAAAAGTTCCAAGAGTGTAGACTAGAATTAATAAAATGTACCAGTGAATCTCTGGTTCCAATGTCAACACCTAGTCAATAGTTGTGTAGATTCGCAATGCCAGTAGTACTGGTGACAAAGTGAATAGTGAATCAGTACACTTTCACTATCGACATTTCCTACAGGGAAATGTCTTGGAACAGTTGTTGGGCGCCATCTGATATAGAGAGTTGGAACAGCCAAACAACACCGCCCTTAAATTATAAAAAAAGAGCAATTTTTATGTTAAATGTTTATTTACAATTTTATTAAATCTTGAGTAAAAAATCTAAATCTTTTTAGTTAAACTAGCAAATAATTACAATCAAAACATGATCTAGTATTTTTTTTCAGTTACCTCGTCCTAACACTTGATTTTTCTGGCGCCAGTTTGAATTTGTAAAACCCTTGCTTAAATCCTTAAGCAGACGGTTTTAATAAGTTTCTTAACTTAACCAAAATCATAAGTAGCTGTAGCTGTCTTGATATGTAAACACTTATTATGTTTGATCTATATTTTTAACCTTTTTTTTCTTGTAACCAATTTTTATCTTTTGATATTTTACATATACAAACTACCCTTCCTTTTTTATGCTACCCGTATTTGAATTTTTGGAGAAAAAAAATATTTGCCGGCTTACTTTATGTATGGTATCTTAAGCTGATCTAATTTATGTAGAGATCATTAAAATGGGATCATAATTTTCTTGCCCTATTAATATTTAAGGCTTTGCTACTGTTTATTTGTAGGTAATGTTATTTTTGTTGACCAATGAATTGGATTACAATTAAAATATATTTATTTATTCGTCTATATACATATAAATATATTTTCTTTTTGTTCATATAATCTTGATTTTCTATCAGCAAATTTAAAAATCCTTTTTAGATTTTTTTATCATAAATAGGTAGCGGTATCATAGTTTTTTTTTCATTTGGCGAGAGCATCACCAATTAGTTTTTATTTTAAAATAAAGATGCAAATTCCTGTAACAATTTCCAGCTGTGCTATTATATTTGTTTATCCAAATCCTAAAATGTTACAACTTTAATATCATTGCAAAGTAAATGCAATTGAAAACTTTATAGTACTCTGAAATGGATATGTACCATGTTCGTGAATACAACCCTTATTATTGAGTATTATGTGAGCCATCGGAAAGTCTATAAGTTATCTATATATACACGTATATGATTTTTAAGCAGATGATCTCGCGATTAACTCTGACTTTAATATAATTGATAAATTTTCGCATATAAATTTTCCATTAACCAGTTCACGTTAATCAAAATTTACGCGTAAATTATTAACTTCCCAACAAACAATACGTACAGTTTACGTACCGGTTTCGGTCCGTCATAAACGGAATACAACTCCGCTTAGAAAACGGATTTTAAGGAAAATCGAAACTAATTCGAATCCTTTAAAAGTCCGTCAATGACGGACCGTTTTCGGACCGATATATCGGATGAAAAACGGAGTTGTCCGTTAAAAGTCCGTAAATGACGGACCGTTTACGAACTGATATGTCGGATGAAAAATGGAGTTGTCCGTTAAAAGTCCGTCAGTGACGGACCGTTTACGGATCCGCATTCGTACCGTTTTTTAATAAAAAACGGATTTGTGGCATTTTATTTTAATTTTTGATAGCAAATTTTTATTTTTTTTCTTTAAAGTTATTTACAAAGATATTTAAATTAAAATAACAAAACTTAAAAAACTAAATACAACAAATACCTAACAAAATTACAAACAAATACGATATTTATCTCTAGCACAATTAGCATCCATGAATCACTGCGATTGCGGCCCATTAATAATTATGAAAAAAATAAAAGAAAAATTTAATTTCGGTTTAAATGGTAGTAAAGGGTATTTTAATAAGAGCGCTACAAAAGTTTTTTTAAATAAAACAAAAACGGTTTTGGATATCAATGAAATTCTTTATTCCTGTAAAAGTACGTTCGATGCCATTATGTATGGAATTCGATTTCTTTTGCATGGCCACCACGGGCACGCTTGCAGAAGTCCAGACGCTGAAACCAATTTTCAACAGTTTTTAAGCATAAATCAGCCGATACTGCTGCAATTTCACGTTTGATATTCGTACGAAGTTCATCAATCGTCGCTGACTTGTTGGCATAGACCATAGACTTGATGTAGCCCCACAGGAAATATTCTAACGGCGTCAAATCGCACTACCGAGGCGGCCAATCGACTGGACCATTTCGTGAGATAACACGTTCTCCAAACTTGGTTTCCAATAAATTGATTGTGACATTTGCTGTGTGGCTTGTGGCGCCGTCCTGTTGGCGCCATCCTCCAAGTCCATATCATCCAATTGGGGTCAAAAATATTCGGCTATCATTGAACGGTAGCGATTCCCATTTACAATAACGTGCCGGTCTTGATCATCACGGAAGAAGTACGGCCCAATAACGCCGCCGGCCCATAAACCGCATCAAACCGTAATTTTTTCGGGATGCAATGATGACTCATGAAGTACGTGTGGATTGCTGTCTGACCAATAACGCATATTTTGTTTATTGACGAAGCCATTCAGCCAGAAATGAGCCTCATCACTGAAAATGATTTTTCGATGAAAATCCGAATCATTTTCAAGTTGTTGCTCAGCCCGATTCACGAACATACGACGCTTCTGGTGGTCAAGCAGCTTCAGTTCTTGCGTCAATTTGATCTTGTAAGGATGTAGGCCAAGATCTTTTCACAAAATTCGCCCAACGCTTGAGAACGACGTGTTAGAGACACATTTGGGCTTTCTTCAACTGAAGCCTCAGCGGCAGCAATATTCTCGACACTACGGGCACTTCTTTGTCTCACTGGCACGGGAACATTTTGTACTGTGCCTGTGGATTCAAATTTTTCCACTAGACGCTCAATTGTTGATCTGCTAGGACGATTATGACGACCATAAACTGGACGTAGCGCTCTTAACGTTGAGGCCACTGACTCCAAATTTCGGTAGTAAATTTTAATAATTTCGACTCGTTGTTGGCTCGTATATCTTTCCATCATGAAATGCAAACCTTACTGAAGAGAAATGTCAAAAGAGCGGCAAGAAATATGGCGTCGTTTGCTGTCCCTTTCGCTCTACTTTTGTAGCGTCCCTGTTGGAAAACCCGTTACTTACAATATGATGAAGCAGACAATGCTAATTTTCAAATTTTTTCACAAAATCTATTTTAAGTATTCGTTTTTTATAACTAAACAAATCCAAAAGCAACGGAAGAAAAACTGATGAAAAGCAGTGGTCCGTACTTGACGGTACAGAAACGGATACACGAAAACGGAGTCAAAACGTATTTTTTTCGAAAACAAGCTTCGACGGATACGTATTTTTGGACCGTAAACCTACAGTAGAAGCCGTATTCATGAATCCGAACGTATCGGAGAGTCCGTAAAAATGTTTCTTGGATTTATTCTCAACCTCATTCACATGCGTGCTATCAGGTCATATTGTCATATTGGGTGGGGCAAAAACCTTTTTTGGCTAAAGTCCAAACTCATTTGGTTTTTGACACATTATGTTTATTCCTACTTATAAATTTTGTTTCAGTAATTATGGAAAATAATATCCGACAATTGACCGCCGTCGGCGTTGATGAAAATTTGGGCTCTTTTGATTACATTTTGCATTATAGTGCACAGCGCTTGTGGTTTTACGTTGTCAATTTCGGCACGAATGTTGTTATTTAATAGTATAACAACAACTTCAATTATTCCCCGATGAAGGAGTCCTGGCAGGCAAATTGAGAGATCTGGCTGGCCAAGCCAAATTACTGATTTACTAGCTTACACGCTCTAGGAAGGCGTCCTTCAACATATGCATTGTGTCGCAAGCAGTGTGACAAGTGGCCACGTCCTGTTGGAGCCACATGTCGTACAAATCCAGCTTGTCAGCTTCCTTTAAGAAACATTCAGTCAGCATGGCGCTATAGCGGTCGCCGTTTACCAAAATAGCGTAACCATCGCCTCCTTCGAAAAAGTAAAATCCAATCCACCTTATCCGAAGTAACTTTACACCATACAGTGGCTTTGAGAGGTTGTAATTGTGCTTCATGAATTATGCGTTGACTTTCCGTCCCACAGAACCGGTTCGAACACGAGTATTGTCGCTCATGATAAATTTTGATGGGAAATCATCCACTTCGTCGTTTAATTTAAAAATCGCTATTCAAATCCAAAAAAGCAATTCATTGTTATTTGCTTTAAAATCTAAACATGTCTACTGCACCCAAGTTTTTTTTTTTTTTTTATTTTGAAGAAAGTATATCTTAGAGCCATTCAATAATACTTTTTTCTTATTTTGTAAAAACAAAAACATTTTCACAGGGTGACCCAAAAACATTCACTTAATGTTGTGTTGTTATATCTTTAAAATAAAATGACATAATTAGTATAGTTTTTATGTTTATTTAGACCTTTAATTTGATCAAGTGCGCGCCGCAATTGATGAAAATCATTTTCGTTTTTTTTTTACCACATTTTACATCTTTCTAGAGAGAACTTCGGACGATAATGCAGTGGATGCAATTTTTTTGGGTCGGTCCATGTGAGAATTTTTTGCTTTGGTTTGGATCTACAACAAAGACATAAAAACAAAATTTCGAACGGTTTATGATATATGGATTCCATAAAAATTTTCCTTTTTTAAAAAAATCATGTTTGGGTGCAAAAACTTAGGGTGTCCATAAAAAAAAATTTCGATGTAATCTGGCCAAGTCCGTTGCGGATTTTTTTTAGTTTCGATATACACTTCAAAAAAAACCGGGTACGAAAGAGGAACCAATTTATGTGTTGCACTGTGTTATCAGTGCCCCAGTTTGCGTATCCGATTAGATAAAAATGGATTTTGTCGCTTGTGATAAATTTGTACAAAAAAAATGTCCATTGCGTCGTTGAGGTCGACGTGTATTGTGTATCTGTTTACTTCAAAAATATTAAAACAAAATTGACAGTTGCCGTCATTTGTAAAAGTTATAAAATTTTCCGATAGGGTGATATGTTTTAAGCCACCTTGTACATATAAAGATGTAGTTTACATATGACTGAATCACGAAACGGTTTTTGATACTTATGGCAACCCTATAGAAATACATAAAAAATATGCTCCTAAAATGTCCGAATTTTTTATCTTTAAGCAAAACCCTTAAAATCTGAAATATTTATCTGATTTTAACACATTTTTCCCATTCACACATTCTGCGTTTTACTGAAAAATTTTCAGTTTCTAAATATTTTCTCTTCTCTTTTCCAAAGCTAGCACAATTCCAACCAAATCTCGAAGTATTATTGCAATTCTATTGGAATATAGGTAAACAAAACTTTTAATTTTTATATATTAGCATAATCTCATTTTGAAATAACATCAATCTTAATAATACATACTTGCATTTTATAATTGTATCCCTTTAACTTTCTATTCATATGCCAACCCTTTCATTTAATTCATTCATTCATACCTTTCATCTATTCTATGGAATCATGTTTATTTTTGTAATTATTTACACTTATAAAAATCTTATCCATAGAAACCATAAAGTATACAAACTATCACTTAACTATTCATATACGCCCTTTTTTGGAAAACTAACATACACTCATTCATTCATTCATTCATCCATTCACAAATTCACTCATTCATTGTCGGCATTGAAGTATCCTTGTAGTACAAGGATTGTTAGATTTATTAAGTATACACAATTTTATTGACAGTCAGAATAACATATATAGTGCATAGAGATTGTAAGCTGTTTTTATCCACGTATCGTATATGTGTGGACGACCTTTCCTTTTCTACGTTGCTGTTGTTGTTGTTGTTGCTAAAAAGGCTTTTTATATAAAACGTGTGCGTTTTACCGGATATATGCTGTTGTATAAAGGACTTTTATGTGTACTTATGCACACTTTCCTTTGTGGGTATTATTTTAATGAACCCCTTTTCATCATTGTTAATTCAGTTAAATTGTTATTTTGAGAAATGAATTTAGTGATTATAATTTCATTAAGATTGATATCTAAAAATCTCACGCTTGTTGTATTTATATATTTGTTTGAGGTAAATACATAATTAGTAATGCCAATATTGACAAATTATACAATAACTTACATAGTTTTTGGTTAATTTATACACTCACCAAAAAAAGTCTGTAATGGCAACTGAAAATTTTGCTGTTATTACGGGAAATTCTGCTAATTTGAGCCCAGCGGTATTTTTGCTAATCTTAGCAACACATGTCTGCTGACGTGTAGTACAATGAAATTAGTAGAAGAATTAGCAGCCCATACTAAATTTTAGTAGACTTTTTGTAAAGTGGAATTTAAAATCTGTTTGCTAAAATCAGCAAAAAAAATTACTAAATATCATTAATATTAGTAAAAAGCTTTGAATTTATTTTTCTTATCGAGCATCAAAAATTTTGATTATATTTTTTAAAAAACGAATTAATCATTTTGTTTTAATTTGGTAATTTCTGTTTTGAAAAATATTTTGGTCAATTTTTTTTTTTACTTTTAAGGTTAAATTTTAATTGTTTTTAGGGCGGATTTTTAGAACTAAAAAACCTTTTTAGTGCTATTTTAAGTGGATGTCATCTTTTTAGACATCAGTCGGTATCTTCACCTCCGATCCCTTTTTAAATATATGTAACATTTTAAGGAAATTTAAGTTTGTAGATGTAAGTTTTAATTAGAAATAACATTTCCTTCAATATCCACTTTTTTAAAATTAGTAAAATTGTTTGCTAATTTTAGCAAATCGGTTTTCAAAAATTTGTAAAATGATTTCTGAAATTAGCAACGAAAATTTGCAAATATTCTGTAAAAATTCTGTAATTTGTAAAATGTAAATAGAAAAAGATTTGCTAAATAATATTTTTTTACTAAAAATCAGTACAAAAATAGTAGAGTGGGATTGAAAACCGTTTACAAATTTTTCTACTAACTTTTTTTCTGAGTGTAGATTTTTAATACGTTACAAAAGGAGGACTTTACTGCACATTACCCTACGATAGTTGTTCATATCTTCATAGTTCCCACAACAACTTTCAGTAAAACATGATCAAATTTGTTTTCGAGAAATCTAAATACTGGATGAAAACTGGGTCGAATCAACTAGTTAGTATTGTGGTGTAATGCTTAGCGCATTGTACTGTTGCACAGAAAGTTGCGGATTCGATCCCTAGTGACGACAATATCAATATAAATAAATAATGCACTTAAAAAAGTTTGTAAGTTAAAATAACTGAAAATATTATTTAAAAGAAATGATATTTCATTTAAAAACCTGTCTACTTAATTTTCATTTAAATTAAATGCCATTTGTTATATATTTTTAAATGTTGATTAATCAACTGACACATCCGTAAGAAACAAATGATATAATCAGTTAAAATAAATGTCAAAATGTTACCTACCAATCCTTAAAAAATAAATGTTTTTTTTTCATTTATTTGAAATTGTTTCCCTTTTTGTATTTTTATACCCTTCACCACAGGTGGAAGGGTATATATAAGTTTGTCATTCCGTTTGTAATTTCTACAATATTGATCTTAGACCCTATAAAGTATATATATTCTGGGTCCATATGAAGAGCGAAGTTGATTTAACGATGTCCGTCTGTCCGTCTGTCCGTCTGTCCGTCTGTGTGTTGAAATGGGTTTTCCGAAGAACCCAGACATGATGAGGACTTGATTCTTTTTTATTTCTGTTACATGTGATCCATTTCTGTTTGCTATTAAAAATCAGACAGATCGGTTAATAAATGGCTGAGATATTAGCAAAAAACCAGGACTACCTCTAATTTTTCCAGTAAAATCCCTTTGTTTAATAAGAGTGTGAAGTTAAATACGTAGGTTAAATACGTTTCACAACTATTGTGAATGATATAAATAAAAAACAAATAGTAGTGTCGCCAACTTTTTTTTGCCTAGAAAATGCCAAATTTGACAAGAAAAGCGCTGAAACATATGGAAAAATATAAATTTGAGATTTTACATGACATATTATTTTTTGGACATTTAAGAAAAAATAAATGGGGATACCGCTTGTTTGTGGAGAGCTATGAGGTAGTAGATTCCAACGATGTATTCATCTCCTTCAGAATCACTCTAGGTTTCGAGTTTTGCATTTTAAAGAAAATTTATTTTTGAAATTCCACATAACATTATTTAAAATTAAAATTTTTGGACATTTAAGAAAAAAATAAATGGGGGTACCGCTTGTTTGTGGAGAGCAATGAGGTAGTTGATTCCAACGATGTATTCATCTCCTCCAGAATCACTCTAGGATTCGAGTTTTGCATTTTAAAGAAAATTTATTTTTGAAATTTCTCATAACATTATTTAAAATTAAAATTGTTGGACATTTAAGAAAAAAATAAATGGGGTTACCGCTTATTTGTGGAGAGCTATGAGGTAGTAGCTTCCAACGATGTATTCATCTCCTCCAGAATCACTCTAGGTTTAGAGTTTTGCATTTGACAAGAAAATTTATTTTTGAAATTTCTCACAACATTATTTAAAATTAAAATTTTTGGACATTTAAGAAAAAAATAAATGGGGGTACCGCTTGTTTGTGGAGAGCTATGAGGTAGTTGATTCCAATGATGTATTCATCTCCTCCAGAATCACTCTAGGATTCGAGTTTTGCATTTTAAAGAAAATTTATTTTTGAAATTCCACATAACATTATTTAAAATTAAAATTTTTGGACATTTAAGAAAAAAATAAATGGGGGTACCGCTTGTTTGTGGAGAGCTATGAGGTAGTTGATTCATTCATCGTTGGAATACATCGTCGGAATCTACTACCTCATGGCTCTCCACAAACAAGCGGTACCCCCATTTATTTTTTTCTTAAATGTCCAAAAATTTTAATTTTAAATAATGTTATGAGAAATTTCAAAAATAAATTTTCTTGTCAAATGCAAAACCCTAAACCTAGAGTGATTCTGGAGGAGATGAATACATCGTTGGAATCTACTACCTCATAGCTCTCCACAAACAAGCGGTACCCCGATTTATTTTTTTCTTAAATGTCCAACAAATTTAATTTTAAATAATGTTATGAGAAATTTCAAAAATAAATTTTCTTGTCAAATGCAAAACTCGAAACCTAGAGTGATTCTGGAGGAGATGAATACATCGTTGGAATCTACTTCCTCATAGCTCTCCACAAACAAGCGGTACTCCCATTTATTTTTTTCTTAAATGACCAAAAATTTTAATTTTAAATAATGTTATGTGGAATTTCAAAAATAAATTTTCTTTAAAATGCAAAACTCGAAACCTAGAGTGATTCTGAAGGAGATGAATACATCGTTGGAATGAACTACCTCATAGCTCTCCACAAACAAGCGGTACCCCCATTTATTTTTTTCTTAAATGTCCAAAAATTTTAATTTTAAATAATGTTATGAGAAATTTCAAAAATTAATTTTCTTGTCAAATGCAAAACTCGAAACCTAGAGTGATTCTGGAGGAGATAAATACATCGTTGGAATCTACTCCCACATAGCTCTCCACAAACAAGCGGTACCCCCATTTATTTTTTCTTAAATGTCCAAAAATTTTAATTTTAAATAATGTTATGAGAAATTTCAAAAATAAATTTTCTTGTCAAATGCAAAACTCGAAACCTAGAGCGATTCTGGAGGAGATGAATACATCGTTGGAATCCACTACTTCATATCTCTCCACAGACAAGCGGTATCCCCATTTATTTTTTCTTAAATGTCCAAAAATTTTAGTCCAAAATAATATGTCATGTAAAATCTCAAATTTTTATTTTTCCATATGTTTCAGCGCTTTTCTTGTCAAATTTGGCATTTTCTAGGCAAAAAAAAGTTGGCGACACTACTATTTGTTTTTTATTTATATCATTCACAATAGTTGTGAAACGTATTTAACCTACGTATTTATCTTCACACCCTTTTGTTTAATATGTATGTAGAATTTTGAGCATAACAACACATCCATGTGTTAAAATTCTTTTCTCTCTATTGACGATGATTTTGTGTGAGCTTCAATAGCTCAGTTGTCTAGACGCTGTGTCACAAATACTTTTTTTTTCTCTAAGGCCGTGGGGTTCGAAGTTCAAATCTCGGTGAGGTCAATTCACTTTTTTTTTGTACATTTTTTTTTTATTATTTTCTTAAGACTTTTTTTTGCTTATTTTTGTTTTTTTTAACATTTAATAATTAATTTATATAACATTTTATATTAATAATTAAAATTCTTTTCTTTCATTTCCACCTTTTATACACAAACAACAAACACATATAAAGATTTGTCATTTAAATAAAAACTAAACAAATCTCTAATGAACGAAGACTTTTATATATGTACCTCTATTGACGATGATTTTGTGTGAGCTTCAATAGCTCAGTTGTCTAGACGCTGTGTCACAAATACTTTTTTTTTTCTCTAAGGCCGTGGGGTTCGAGGTTCAAATCTCGGTGAGGTCAATTCACTTTTTTTTACATTTTTTTTTTTATTATTTTCTTAAGACTTTTTTTTTTGGTTATTTTTGTTTTTTTTTAACATTTAATAATTAATTTATATAAAATTTTATATTAATAATTAAATAATCTATAAATAGGCTAAAAACATCAACATTTTTATAAAAACCCTCTGATACAAACAAAATACAAACGTTTTTATACCTTTCACCACAGGTGGAAGGGTCGCGGGTTCGTTAAGATTTTTTTTTTGTTTATTTTTTGTTTTTTTTTTACATTTAATAATTAATTTAAATAAAATTTTATATTAATAATTAAATAATCCATAAATAGGCTAAAAACATCAAAATTTGTATAAAAACCCTCTGATACAAACAAAATACAAACGGTTTTATTTCTATTTTTTGCACCGATTTAAAAGAATTTATAAAAAGATTTTTAAACCATTTTATTTCTCACATATTAAGAAAATTTTATACATAATTTACCTTTGAGTGCAACTATTTTAGGTCATAACTTATAATAATTTATAAAAAAAATTATAAACTATTTTCCTTCAAATTTTTAAAATTAAGCTAAAGAAATTACAAATATTTCTAATAAAAAAGCGAAATAAAATCCTAAATGCAAATTTGCCAGCTAAATCAAACTATTTTGTAGAAATAAAACACATGCAGTTCTAGTGATTTCTTTTAACGATTTGTTGAAATTCTTTTCTTTCACCTCTTAACCTTTTATACACAAACAACAAACACTATTCTAGAGCTGTATTATGACCTATGGATACGTCTTATATAGCAAAAGATCGAAAATCTTTAGTATAACATATTTGCTGAAAAACTCGGAAATATCGGTTCAGATACAAAAAAGTTATGCCCAAAACATACATTTTTTTAAAATACATATTTTCTGGAACCATAAATCTTCCCGAGTCCAAGTTTTATCTCCAAACTAAATGGTTAATTTCCTCTTAAAGGCGTCCGTATATAAATCTGTCCATTTCATATATGTCCATATATAAACTTCAGTTTTTTCCCAACCATGGTGAAGGGTATATAAGATTCGGCATAGCCGAATTTAGCCGCTCTTACTTGTTTTTTATTAATATACTCGTACAATACAAAATGTAAGTATGCATATGAAGCTATAGAGACGTTTTGTGTGAATGCGTTTGTGTATGTATTTGTGTTTATGAAGTTCTTGTAATTTGTATTGAAAAATTTTGTATATATACAACCAATTTAAATAAAAAAACAAATTGAAATTTTTGAATATTTTTTGTAATAACTGTTACGGACACAAATAAACCACAAGTTTCCGTTTTGTGGGTAAATTTTTACTAAATTTCAAACAAATGAAAAAAAATAAATGAAACTGAAAAAAATGTTAAATGATAGTAAATTATTTCGAATAAATGTATAAAAAAGTTAATATAGATATTTCTTTGAAAAATAAATGTATGTTCCTTTATTTTTAAATGGAACGGATAACTTTTTTATTAAACTACAAACAGTTAACTACATAATATTCTGAGTATGTGAATGAGTTTTCTATCCCTCACACATATTGCAGTGTCCTTCTTCGGTGTTCCCATAGCATTTAACTCCATAGAAGTAAAATAATATAAAAGGACTATGAACAAAATAACTTTAAAAAGTTTGTCAAGTCTTCATTTGATGGAGAGCAATAACTGTTCTAAGATTAAACATCTCAGGTAATTATAGTGTTTCCATTTTTGAATTCCTTTATCTTTCATCACTTTTCTTCTCTACTTTATGCCCTTTCCTAAAAAAGGTTGAAAGATATAGAAAGAATTTCCTAAGTGTTGCTTCTCTTAAAAAAATCAGTTCTTAAACATTAACAAAAACGTTGCGTAGCTTAAACATTTAACTAAAACCTCGATGAAAGAGTACGCCATGATTGGTGCTTTTAATAGCATCGATCGGTTAAGTTGGGTGGTACTCGTATGGCCGATTTGACAACAGAGGGACGCTTTAGGGGTATCCTATCTCCTGTACTTCTCTCCTTAGGAAGGGCAATTGGGAGGCCTATGCTGTTGACGTGAAGATAGTAGTGAAGGGAGGTTACCTTTCCTCTTGCAGGATATTATGCAGACGGCTCTGAGAGAGTTAACTGTGGATTAGGGATCAATCGTAACAACATGGAGCTTGGAATTTTGCATATAGGGCATAATAATCCCACTTAGGGTAATTTTAGACATGAAGCCGGTTGAAAAAGGCGTCTATTCCTATGTTTCCTGTAGGTGGGCTATCGGGGGAACACGGCGGTAGATCGCTCTATTCAGTTGTATAAAGTCATTGTTTGGTGACCGTCACCGGATAAGATTATCTATTTTAAATATTTACAGAGGGTATAGAGAATGGTTTCTATGAGCATCACAGAGACATTATGAATCACACCATCGAATGGATTCCATATAATACTGCATCTTATTCCCTTAGATATACTGGGGAAACAGGTAGCGGCTGACGTTACAATGAGCTAAAAATGGGTGTGATATAAAAGAATGATGATTTTCCACCAAACATGGATCATATGATTTCGGTAGCTGCGTATGAACGCCTCTTTACCGACCATATACCGACTAGAGGCTCGTGGGCGAGTGCCGTACCGGTGAAAGATGTGGCGTTCACTTTGGCAACTAATTTAGCTTTAAGCACGTTACAACTTCCTGTCGAATTCGGAACTGTCAGGGGGAAAATCTTACATGTCGAGAAAGTCGGCTAATGAGTGACTAATTTCAGGTGTGTGATTAGATGGCATATCTGATCCGCTTTTAATTCAGGGCGCTTCTATGCATAGACGAGGAGTAGGGAAGCATCGCACAACTTTTCCGCTCGTGTCTCACGCTGAACGCTTTCACTGTGACCGACGTACCTTTTTGGCCGTAGTAATCCCATGGGTGCTGACACCTCGCAACTCATAAGACCCAACTACAGTTGGTTTAATTGACTAAAGCTTTGTTTTGGTATGAAACGAAGTTTTAGAAATACAAACTTTTAATTAAAAAAAAATTCAATTTTCATTTCTTAACGATACCGAGCTTTATTCTGTTTCTGCCTTTAAGAATCGTACAGAGCTCCAACTGGTTCAACGGTGGTGTCTGATTGGCATCTGACTCTTGGTATCTCACTAAACCTCAGTTCACATAACACCGACTGCCACTCCGACCTAACCTAACATAGATGGAATTAAAAGTACTAAATTTTTATAATAACCATATTAACCACCTTTACGATTTTTGCTTAAATGTACGAGGGCGGATCAATAAGTCCGTGACTTTTCGAACTTCCCTCGCAGTTATATGAAATGTAACACTGCTCCCATCAAGTACCACCTGTTAATAGACTACTGTCAAATTTTGAGCAAGTTCCGTCATTTACTTCGCGTTTAACAGCTGTTCAAAACATACAACCTCGTGGATTTTTTTAAAAATGAAAAAAAGTGAATTTCGAGTGCTCATTAAATTTTTTTTTGGAAAAAAAACTTCAATTAAACCAAGGAAAAGCTTGGTAAATACTATGGGGATCCTGCACCATCGATTTCAATGGTAAAAAAGTGGTTTACTGGCCTTACAAGCACGGAAGATGCCGAACGTTTTGACGCCCAGTTGAGGTCTACACCCAAAACAATTGAAAAAATTCACGATATGGTGTTGGCCGATCGGAGATTGACTGTGTGATAGACTGTGGAAGACATAAGCATCTCACATGGCTCAGTAGTTTTAATTTTGAACCATCACTTGCGTATGAGAAAGCTTTCTGCAATATGGCTGCCGCGTTTGCTCACTATCGACCACGGAATCGTGTGACAGCTTAGTTTCCATAGCAAAAATCCATGAAGTAAACTACGAATTGCCGCCTTATTCGCCTTATTCTCCGGACTTAGCCCCCAGTGACTATTTCCTATTTCCAAACCTAAAGAAACGGCTCGGTGGAAAGAGATTTAGCTCCAACGATGAAATTATTGATCAAACAAATGCCTATTTTATGGACCTCGAAAAATCCTATTTTTTGGAAGGATACAAAAATTGGAGAAACGTTGGAATAAGTGTATTGAGCTAAAAGAAGATTATGTTGAAAAATAATACAAATAAAATTATTTGAAAAAAAACTGTGTTTTATTCAAATAGTCACGGACTTAATGACTCACCCTTGTACTTTTTTAGCCGTTTTATTCCGATTTTTCTCTTTATTTTTTGTCACGACCATATCATCAGGATAAGGAACAATTCAGGAATTTAGTTAATATAATACATACAAATTATATTTGGTGTATACACGACCTTTGGTATACACAACCTTCATTTCTAATTTGTTTCAACTTATGAAGGGAAAATCCAAAGCCAGTGAACAGTGGCAGTGGAAGCCTTGACAAATTTTTAAGAATATTTTATTGAATTTTTTTTTTTGAAGGCAGTTCTCGTTTATTAAGAAAAATTTTTAATTTCTCTACAGTGACAAATAAAGAAAATAAAAAAACTGCTTTATTGACACCTGACGAAGAAATTCATCAAATTTTGGGTAAGTTAGGCTAAAGTTTTTATATTTTAAGTTAATTCGGAGCGCACAACAAACCACTTTCGGACTTGAGTGTATATCCTATTTTTTGGTTGTGAAGAATATCTTTCCCACCAATTCCTCTTTTTTGAACCTAACCTAAGTTGGTTACACTTATATTAGACTAATTTTTGAAAAAAAGAGATCTGCTACGATTTCATTCAAATATGTAGCTTAGACTTAAAAAATATCATTCGTTTTACAATACAGATTGATATTGAAAGACACAATGTCTCTACATTGTCATTAGTTTACCGTACCATCTTGTCTACTAAAAACGTAAAATTTAAATCTTGCAACTAAAATAAAACAAAAAAGATTTGCATAAGTTAAAATAACACTTGAAATATTGTGTAAACACATGCATAATATAAATACTATTACAACAAGTATGGATTATTTAATATTACTTTAAAATATCCTGCACTATTTTTCAGGGAGTGTTTCTTAAACATGTAATTCCAAGAATTTGTCCATCAAACATACCGCTAGACATTCAGGTGCTAGTTGAAAACAACAATCACTTGATCTAATATCTTTTCGTATGTGTATACATTACAAAAAGGATCAAAAGGTTTCGTCATGTTAACTGTAATTACAGCATGATTACCGAGCAGAGTGTATCTGTATGTATTACACCTATGACAAAAAATCTACTTATGTAGATTTTCATACAAGATCATAACAATACTTACACGATCGTTATGCTCTTATTTTATAACAATGACATTATTATTGTGATTTGTTATTTCAACAATTCTTATGTTTGAACACTCTTCTTATGTTCGTATAACAATACAATTGTCACTCGTACCCGAAACAAGAGATTTTAAATACAAAAGAAGGTGCGATTTTCAAGTTTTAGTACATATTTAGATTTTCATTTGTAAGTACTCCAATTGTTCCAATTTAGTGTTCTTTTATTTTTATTCTTCCATTAGTTTATGGTTTTTATCCTTTGTCACATTTTGTTTTGTTCTTGCAGTTTTCTTCAAGTGTTAAGTGCAGTACTTTAACATTCGAATTGTCCTCAAGGATTATTGTCATTATTCGTTTCACTAATATGACTAATTTGATTCATATCTTTCGGAAAAGGTGTATATACTTATTTTGTACATACCCATATCTTAAAATCTACATGATGTTCTCTTTTTTATGGTTTATGTAAAATATTTCATCATTTTTTTAATAGAAAAATACTGAAATTTGAGAGTTATGTTTGCACGTAAGCGAGTTAATTAAGTGACAATATTCGTACGTATCAATTTTAAAATTGATTTTTAGATAATATTGTTGCAAATAAATTGAAAAAGTATCGGGTGACATCAAAGAAATATTGCGTGTGAAATTTTTGGAAAAATTCTTTGCTACTATTGAAAGTTTTAGCGAATAAGAACTACCTAGTTTTTGGCTTTTTATTAAGAAATTAACTGGAATTTAGAAAAATTAACTTATTTGGAGGAAAAATTGAAATGAAAACGGCGACAAAGACACTTTGTACCAATATTTAATAGAATTTTCCTTGACATTAAGAAACAAATTTTAATTAAAATTTGGTCAAAATTTCTAAATTATAGAAAAAATTTTCTACTGAGAAGTAAATTTTTATTAGAAAACAATAAAATTTCCTCCTTATTAGTTCATATATCATCTAAAATTGAACTGTTAGTTAGGAAATGTTTCCTTGGTTTTAAGAAAAATTTTATTTTATTTAAGTTCATTAGATAATTTTTTTTACCAAAAACTGGGACTTAACTCCCTAAAAATAAGAAAATATTTTCTATCATCAAGTTAAATAGCACTTCTTTTAACTGAAAATCATCCTTAAATTTGATAAAAATTGTGTAATAAATTTGAAACTGTTTCTATGATAAAGGTAATATATTTTACCATATATTTTAAAGTACTTTACAATCATTGTTTAAGTATTTTCTTACTTTCGGAGGACTTATGCTTTGTAAGGACACTGCTCCTAACAAGCTTTTTGCTATACATTTTTGTCTTTAAATTAAATTGGATTATACTAAACTCATGTATTTAAAATATAAATTAAATTTCATTACCAAAAAGGTAAACAAATTAAAAAAATGTACTGCAGGATATCCTGAAACGTAATAAATTGTGACAGTCAGAACCTTTTCGTAGTTAATTAACGGTTTTGATTGAGACAACTACAAAAAGGGACACCCTAAGTGACAAACGGCATCAATGGCTAAGGAACACTGGTGGTCCTTTGTCTTCTTAAATTAGCAAATTTAAGAAAATTGTGTCAAAAATACAAAATATAACAGTTACATTTTTTTGTTATTATTGGGAAATGAAAAATTTCATAAGTTTATTTTATGGCATTTTTAGCTTAAACTTTAATTGGCATATACAAATTATAACTTTTTTGTTATTAAGTGACAAAAAACATATGACAAAAAACATAGGCACTAAGCCTTCTTTAAATATAAAGTTTAATACGAAAGCCATTGTGCCGTAATGTGTTAAATGTTCTTGCGATGTTTTGTATGGTAATCTGCAAACAAAATTATTACATAAAAGCGCATATGGGCATTTCCAGGATCGCGAACGGGACATTCGTACGCACTCAACTTGAAAAAAAAATATGAAAACTCAAATTTTTTTTTAACTTTTTATAAATATTTAATAGCATTTTAGTAGAACAATTTTTGAGAACAAAAAGAAAATTATAAAATATGAACGTTCTCCAAATATTTTGGATAAACTTGCGATCGCGAACGGGACAAAAAATGTAAGTCATTTTTTTCGGTGTGTGGTTTTGTTTAAAACTCTGCGAATTTCGTCAGTTTATTAAATGGAGATTATTTTTTAACTAAAGCAGAGATATAAAGATTTTATTTAGCATTTTGTTTTTTTTTTTTTATTATCCTTATTATTATTTTTTTTAAATATTTTTTTAGAATCGCGAACGGGACATCGCGAACGGGACAATGATTCCAAAGGTTATTTTGTTTTGAATTGTAAATATCAAACTATTCCGATCAACGTTCACGGAGAACTAAACACAAATGCTTATTTTCGGTCGCGAACGGGATAGAAGTATGTAGTACAAAGAATCTTTGAATTATACCGTTATTCGGAGTTTGCTTGATCTCTACTGTGGTGTTTTTAAATATTTATTGTTGGTATATTTAGTCTATAAGAAGAGTGCAATCGACATGATATGTAACACTTAGAAATAACTCAAGGAAAAATGTCAATTAAAAACGCTAAAACCAAAAAAAGCAAAGCTGCTCTTTGCAGACCACTTTTCTTAAATTACAAATGGTAATATGTATTTAATTAGGTATATTCTTAAAATCCAATGCATTAACCAACTAAATTTTCTCAGAAAAGTCTTTTTTCTTCAACTTTAATATTTTGGTAGCGGTTGACCTTTCTGTGGAAATACCCATATTGGAAATTGTTTACCTTTTGCTAACAAAATTTTAAAATGTATTTTAAGCTATTTTAGGTTAAACATTTAAGACTGTTAAGATTAGAGATGGGCAGGTAAGCCATTTTTGACTCACGCTCACCCACGATTATAAAACAAAAATTAAAACCATGCACGATAATTTTTTTAAATGGTAACTTTAATTTGTTTCAACTAATAATATTTTTTCTTTAAAATTAGGTAAACTAACAACATTGTTTTTAGTTTTTTTTTTTTTGAAAAAAAATATTAAAAATAAATAAATCTTATAACTAAGGTAATTATTTCTCAAAAATTAAAAAATATTTACTTGAAAAAAAAAATAATATTTTATTAAAATTTTTAAAATTTATCTGAACTAAGTTGAATGAAAATTTTCCCTAGAAATAGTTCATAAGTTTCTGAAATCAAATAAGATTCAATAAATGACTTTCTAAAATTTAGTTAATTTTACTACTCGCGAAAAAAAATGAGCACACATTAAGTTCAAGTACTTTTTCATTTTAAGTTAGACACATTTTTTTAGCTAAATGGGAGTAAATTATGTTCTTATTTTTTTAACTAAACTTAGTTTTATTACATTTAAGTATGCAAATTTCTTAAAACTGAGATGTTTTTCTTAAAAACAGATAAATTTTTATTTAATATACTTGTTTTTTTTTTTCCTAAAATCAAGAAATATAAATTAAGAAAAGTATGAACTATTTCTATATAAACTATTTAATTTTTACCAAGACATAGGAATTTTTATTCATTTTAAGGAAACATTTCTAAGTTTTAATAAAATTTTACTTAAATTGAAGAAAATTTGATCAACTATTTTAAAGGAACTGTTGGAGTAGTTTTTAGTTCATGTCTTTTTTTAGTGTATACAAAAAACATGCAAAATCTTGTTTTGTACAAAAACTAGATAGTTTTTGCTGAGTCTAAATGTAATACAAAACAATTTTAGTAGAGTTTAGTTTTAAAGTTATTATTGCAGAGCCTATGAGTCTTTTTAAAGATTTTGAATCGATCTAATACTACATTTAAATTAACCAAAAACTTGTAGTTTTTGAAAACAACTTGCATATTCATGTCAAATTCCATAGAAATTTTTTATCAAAAAATTAAAACTATCGTATTTAAAAACTAGTTTTTGATTGTAGAGTAAATTGGTTTTAACATCCAAAGCTAACTATTCAGAATAAGGTTTTTCACGAGATGCCAGCCATTTGATAACATATTTGGGCAGATCTTTATGGTATATTCCGAATATATTTTTTAAAATGTTTCCGTTCGGTTGACCAGATATTTTCCTTTCCAGGACTCCCAGAAAATAAATATTTTTCCCGGGAAACCTGGAAAGTGCGAAAACTCCCAAAGCCTAACTGGACCACTTGTGGTGTAATGGTTACCGCGGGTTCGATCCCCATCTACGACAAAATCATTTACATTTTTTGGGACGGCTGTTTAAGTGACGGCCCAGAACAACAACGTTTTTAATCATTCTCTTATTAAAAATTTTTGTAAACAAAAAACATATGATGAGTAAAATTAACATTCTATGGCTCTCATTTCCTCTTAGTGTACTAGCGAATGAACAACGTACTATAAACCAAATAAGTATGTCGTATGTCGTACGTCGTTTTTATACCCTACACCATATATGGTGAGGGTATATATCAGTTTGTCATTCCGTTTGTAATATGTCGAAATATAGGTTTAAGAACCCATAAAGTATATATATTCGTGATCCTTATGCAATTTTAAGCCGATTTAGCGATGTCCGTCTGTCTGTTGAAATGGCGATCACGACGCGAAGACGCAAGCGGGGGTGCCTATTTTTACCCAGATTATTAAACATCCTCCCGAGCAGTTTGGTATTTAAAATGAGCAAAATCGGTTCAGCGGTTCAAAAGTTATGAGTGAAAATGTGAAGGTACCTCTAAATTTTCCATACAAATTTGTACAATTTTTCTGTATCTATTTTTTTTCTGTTAAGTAAGTAAAAATATTATTTTTCGATTACATTTATTATATTACATACTATGAGAATAATAACATTCTTAGGGCTATATGTGTGTTACTCTAATAACTAAGTTAACGTAAAAATCAACAATGTTAAAGTCGCTAACAGAGCAGACCTCTGTAAATAACATTGCTAAAACTAAATAAATAACATTACTGAAACTAAATAACAAAAGTTCGTTACATAAATTGACAAAACATATTCATATTACAGTTCATGCAAAATTTAGTATATACGTATACATCATCTTCAGCCCCTATGGTGGAGGGTATTCAAAGATTCGGCACAGCCGAATTTAGCCCTTTTTTACTTGTTTTGGGTGCGTTTTATCTGGGCTGAGTTCTTATTCTTGGCCGACAACAACAATTTATTAAAATATATCAAAGCAAATTTTAAAATTTTTTCAATATGTTTCCAAATTCCCAAAAAAGAATAATCAAATAGGATATGTTAGTTTTATAAATGGGATTATTTTTTGATTTTCGGTCCCAAACAGTGTAGGTAATGGCGATATGATGTTGTCCTTTTTCATTTTTAATTAATTTAAGTTTTTTAATTTAAAAAACTTCCAAGAAAATTTAAACAAGACATATTCCGGTCAAATTTCAGCCTTATATGTCTTTCTGTTTAAGCCAAGGATGCCCAAGCCCTATGCGCTTGATGTTCATTTGTTTTTGTAAATGCGCTTAGCTATAGGCTGTGTGTTTCAATACACATAGAGCACTCAGCAATGTCAATACGAAACACACAAACAACTTTGCCTTATTAGTTTTTTATTTTGTCGATCTTCACTGTATACTCGCAAGTGCAAAGCAACAACACTTTCGTATGCTTTGCTAGTAAACATTGACGACAGCGATCATCAATGTAGATTTTGTTTTTGTTTAACGTATGATATGAAATATTATTTTTTCTTTGTATGTATTGGTTTTACAATAAAAAATATTGAATCAAAATTAGTTATTCTTTGAATGTATTGGTGTTTTCTCTTCCATAAGGAGCTTTTGGGCACCCTGGTTTAAAAAGATCACGTCGGAATTTTATGGTAACCCAGCAAAAAAAAGTAGCAAAAGAAGAGAAAAAGAAGCAGTAATATTAAATCCGGTGTTGTGAAAATTTGGATCGGAAACAATGATTTTTACATAGGGGTGTCATAGGGTGGAAGATTTCTTTTATGCTCCTTTTTCATTGTATCTAAAGCCCTTCTTATGGTTTAGTGAAAAATTAGATATTTTGATATTCCCAAATAAATTTTGAATTTGTAATAAAGATTTTACCAGCACATCAGTAATGGGGCATTAGCCTCATTTTCACAATCTCCCTTTAAATGATTCATTTGTTGTAGTTTTCAATATAAAGTTGGTGTTTGACTCAGTTATTTTTGTGGAATATATAAACACTCTAACTCCACCACATAACGGCAATATTTAGCTCTATGCTAACAAATCGTAAAAAACATCCCTAAAAAGTGGTAAGGCGGAAATACAATGTTCTACAAAAATGTTAACCAATAAATTTTACTACATATGTCAAAACACACCAAAGTCCAAAATTTTACACAAACACCAGTTAAATTCAAGATTACTCATCAGATTTCTAGCCAGATTTTGGGATGACGCCCAAAAAGTAGTAGTAGTAGTTTCTAAACAAACATAAAATTATCTGTTAATATATTAAACAATATGTATCTTTTAAATGTTATGTGTGTCAAAGCCGATTTTTGCGAAAACAAAAAATATATTCTTTCTAAATCTATAGAGAAATTTGCTCTTTTTCGATTAAAAATATAAAAAAATAAAATATAAGAAAGTATTATGTAATTAAAAATATATTTCTCCTAGCTGATACTAGGACAACATTCATGGTAAGTTTGAAGAATTTTTATTTTTAGAGTGATATTTAATTTAAACGGATACGTATTTTTATTTGAAAAGAATTTTACATTCCCAGGTGTTGTTGTTTTTTCTTTTTTGCATTCTACAACTTAATCTAAATGTGACAAATAAAACATTTTTTGCGTGTTATAAAAGCTTTCATCAAAAAGCTTTATGTCAAATTAAAATTGTAACAGGAAAGAAATCAAATGTATTGAAAAACTTGCACTTGTTCAAATGAATGAACTGTTCTTGTTACATGTATGTAACATAATTTCTATACACCTTTTAACTATTGACTAAAGAAAGGAAATTGAAACTGTTGGTGAACACAAAACAAACACAACATTTAAAAGAGTAAAAGAAAAACCATTAAAGAAATTACTTTTTGGTGTTTGAGGAAATATTTGTAAGGGATATATATACACCGGAATAAATGGACATTTTGTACAAATTTCAAAACTTGAAACGAGATAACAATTTTAAATGTTTTTTTATTTTTATTAAATCCGTAATTTCACAGAAATACTACTCATTTTTCGCTTAAAATAAAATTTGTTGCCATTAAAAAGTTATTATTTAAAACTTGATAAATCTTTACAAGTTTTTATAAATATACAAATTTTTAACTGAAAATAATTAATAATTAATTAATAAATTTTATTTTAAAACCTAATATAAGAAGTATTTATGTAAAATTTCAGACGTATTTTCTTGAAGCATTTTTTCATTTAATTTTGAAATTTATATAGAGAAAACAAGTAAGAGCGGCTAAATTCGGCTATGCCGAATCTTATATACCCTTCACCATGGTTGGAAAAAACTGAAGTTTTTTATATGGACGTATATGGAATAGACAGATTTACATACGGATGCCTTTAAGAGGAAATTAACCATTTAGTTTGGTGATAAAACTTGGACTCGGGAAGATTTATGGTTCCAGAAAATAGGTATTTAAAAAAAATTTATGTTTTGGGCATAACTTTTTTGTATCTGAACCAATATTTTCGAGTTTTTTCAGCAAATATGTTATACTAATGATTTTCGATCTTTTGCTATATAAGACGTATCCGTATGTCATATTACAGCTCTAGAATAGTGTTTGTTGTTTGTGTATAAAAGGTGAAGAGGTGAAAGAAAAGAATTTCAACAAATCGTTATAAGAAATCACTAGAACTGCATGTGTTTTATTTCTACAAAAATGTTTGATTTAGCTGGCAAATTTGCATTTGGAATTTTATTTCGCTTTTTTATTAAAAAATATTTTTAATTTCTTTAGCTTAATTTTAAAAATTTGAAGGATAATAGTTTATAAATGTTTTTTTTTTATAAATTATTATAAGTTATGACCTAAAATAGTTGCACTCAAAGGGAAATTATGTATAAAATTTTCTTATTATATGAGAAATAAAATGGTTTAAATATCTGTTTGAGCGCCCCGGTAGGCTAGTTAGTAGCGTGCTAGCTTATCAGTGCGGAGGTCGTGGGTTCGATTTCCACCAAAGGCTCTGGTCTGTTTTCTCTACAACGAGCCGATAGCCTTCGTTGCTAGTGCTCGGTTAGGGTATAAGGATATAATTTGTAATTATATGTTTAAATCGGAGCAAAAAATAGAAATAAAAACAAAATAGTTTGTATCAGAGGGTTTTTATAAATATTTTGATGTTTTTAGCCTGTTTATGGATTATTTAATTATTAATATAAAATTTTATATAAATTAATTATTAAATTATTAAAAAAACAAAAATTAAACAAAAAAAAATTCTTAAGAAAATAAAATAAAAATGTACAAAAAAAAGTGAATTGACCGGGATTCGAACCCGCGGCCTTAGAGAGCTGAACTGAGCTATTGAAGCTCACACAAAATCATCGTTAATAGAGGTACAGATATAAAAAGTCTTCGTTCATTAAAGATTTGTTTGGTTTTTATTTAAATGACAAATCTTTGTATGTGTTTGTTGCTTGTGTATAAAAGGTGGAGATGAAAGAAAAGAATTTCAACAAATGGATGTGTTTGTTATACGTAAAATTCTACATACATATTAAAGAAAGGGATTTTACGGAAAAAATTAGAGGTAGTCCTGTTTTTGCTAATATCTCAGCCATTTATTAACCGATCTGTCTGATTTTTAATGGCAAACAGAAATGGATCACATGTAATAGAAATAAATAACAATCAAGTCCTCATCATGTCTGGGTTCTTCGGAAAACCAATTTCAACACACAGACAGACAAACGGACATCGTTAAATCAACTTCGCTCTTCATAAGGACCCATAATATATATACTTTATAGGGTCTAAGATCAATATTGTAGAAATTACAAACGGAATGACAAACTTATATATACCCTTCCCCCTGTGGTGAAGGGTATAAAAACATGTTAATTAATAATTTTTTGTTTAATTTTCTTTTTTACATTTTATAAAACTTCGGAATACTTCTCTTTCAAGTGAAGTACTCTTTCATATCATTCAAATAAATTGCATACGCAGAGAATTTTTGAACAATTTTGGTGATGCAGTAGGAAGTGTGGGTGGGGTAGAAGGTGTTAAAAATTACTTTGATTTTATTGAATTGTTACCCCAACAAATTGAACAAAAATAAATAAAATATAAATATATACAGACGACATCAAAGTAAAACTTTTTGTTATTATGGGAGAATTGCAAACAATTGATGGAAATAATTTGTTAAATAAACCAAAAAAAAACGGAGTGAAACAAGAAGAATGTATTGATTTACTAGATAATAAAACGGTTGTTAATTACATGCTGTTAATGTTGTTTGTTGGAATTAAATTATAACAAGTATATATGTTTTTATTTTTAAATTCCCCACCATTTTATATTTGCGGATAATAAGAAATGAGACTTGGGAATATTTTATTTGCCTTGAAAAATTTGGACCTATTTTCGGACATATTTAATTAAAATTAAACACTTCTTTTTGGAACAATATTTCTGTGAGATAAAAGTAGGAGTATTGATATCTCAGAAGTTAGCGGTATAAAAGAAGAAGACGTGGCAATTCTCTTGAATTTTCAGATCTTGTTGAACGTATTTAAATGAAATTTGGCTCAGCGTCTTATAATAACCCTGCGGGAAAAAAGGGGTCAGTTGAGAATTGGGACCTGTGCCGGGATAGGTGAAAACTGAACCGGTTTCGAAAAAACATATCACGAGATAGGTGAAAAGAGCACCGGTTCCTAAAGTACCTATCACGTGACCGGTTTAAAAGTCACGACATGTCCTTTAAGACCAGTCCTGTGACATGTCACTGAGGGCAATTGACCCCCTCCTAGGACAAGCCCATGTTAAAGTGATCGGTCTCGTGACCGGTCCCTATCACAATGAACCGGTCATGTGACATGTCCTGGGATAGGTCCTTTTCCCGCAGGGAACTTACTAAAATCAGGCGGGATAAAACAAGGGGACGTGTTCTATTCCATACAACCCAAATTTTAAAAATTGCTTTACCTTGACTCATGTCTTGATGATTCTGAATCAGAAAGTTTTAAAAAAATATTGAACCTTTACCTTATAATATTCCGATCGACTCAAAACTACTTATTGAGTTCATTTGGCGAAGGCGTTTCACCGAAAATCTTTTGTGGATTCTTGCAACTCTTAAGCCAGGTTCACAATACTGGAGTATTCCGCTCTTCACAGTGGAATTTGTTCCTTTCTCATTCGCACTTACAAATTTTTTGTATCTGGAACGTTGATTGCTCCAGCATTGTGATCAAATCTTTAAAGCATGTAAAAACTTATTGCCAAAAAGATTTTTGAAAATTTTTATGAAGGGTATACGGATTTTATCCAAAAACTAAGGTTATGAAATATACAATTGATTTGTTTTGTTTCCTCAAAACCGGATAATTCACCACTCAAGGGTTCAGAGCTTGAAGGGTACAATTCGCTTAAGCTTTCTTTTAATATGAGCAAAATAATAGAAATACAAATTTTAAATTTCAAAAAATTTTGAATTTTTGTTTCATACCGATACCCAGCTTAAGTCACTTAGGCTTATTCTGTTTCTGCCTTAATTCTTTAGTGGATCAATTCCCATACAAATTTATTCATTTTATAAATTTGTGAATAATTTCTTATTACTTCAAATTAATGATTAAATATTGAGAATAGTGAGATAATTGATTTAGTCAAATATATATTGATTCAATTTTTATTCGATTGAATAATTTGTTTTATGATTTTATCTATGAAGTATAAATGAAATGATAATTTTTGGTTGATATGATTAGATAAAATTTAATCAATTGAAGGACAAAAATTAAGATAATTCTTTGAACTTAATATTGACTGAATAAAGCAGAAAATTATTTAAATAATAAAAAGAACTTTGCCAAACTATTCTTTGAAAATTGCATCAGTTTTAAACACTATATCAAGGAATTATATTTTTAAAGGTCTGGTTCCATCCTTAATTTTAAGTCAATGCTAATACATGACTAATTAATTACTTCAATTATTTAATTTGTCCCATGTATGATAAAAAAAACCAAACAAAATAAAAATAAATAAATAAATTTCAATTGCCATAAATATGAATTAACTTATAAAAGCATTAAAATTTCAAATAAATAAAATACATCTGTATGTGTGAATAAAAATGTATTTGAAAATTGAGTATTCGTATATATGGATTTGTGTTTATACCCAGCATACAAATTTTAAATTTTGCTTACTTAGGAATATGTGATTTAATAAAAATATATCCGTTCTGTGATCTAAATTTTTTTTTTTTTGCGTTCAGTGATTTAAAACAAAATATTTCCGTTTAGTGATTTAAAATCAATTTTTTACCGTTCACTCATTTACTATGCATGTATTAAACCTCAATGTGTATCATTAAGACCTGATAACTTTTAAAAAATAACATAGCTTAGTGCCTAACAATACCCAACAAACAATACGTAACGTTTACATAACGTTTTCGGTCCGCCATAAACGGAATCCAATTCCGTTTACGTCCGTATAGGAATCAATAAAACGGAAACACCGTCAATGACGAATCGATATGTCGTGTGGAAAAAGGTGTGTCCGTTGAAAGTCCGTTAATGACGGTCTGTTTTACAAGAACGGATTTCTGTAAATGAATACATTTTTTAATTTTGAATAACAAAATTTTTTTTGTTTTTTTTTATTAAAATTTATTATAAGGATATTAAAAAAAATTAAATAAAAATTTTACAAATTTTATTAAATGCTACACTCATCCCCAGTACAATTTGTACTCATATCTCTGTCCATCACTGCGGTTTTGGCCAATTTAAAACCATGAAAAAATATTTAAAGATTTTAATTTAGGTTTAATTGGTGATATTTTGATATGATGTAGCACACAATGCAAATTTTGCACATTTTTTCAAAAAAAATCTGTAATAAATTGTCACACAATATTTTTATTTGCAAAACTGTATAAGTTTGCACATATCATTGTAAAACTTTCTTAAAATTTTATAAATATTTACCTCTTGGATATCACTGTATAATAATCACAGATATTTTTTAAGTTTTCGATTTTGACAAAAGAAAAACTGATGAAAATCGGTGAAGTCCGGTGACTCACCAAACCCTAGTCAAAACGTATTGTTTGCGAAAATTCGACTATAAGGTCCGTCAATGTTCGGCTTACGTACAAGCTTTGATGAATACGTATTTACGCACCATAAAGGTACAGTAGAAGCCGGTATCATGAATCCACACATTACCAAATAATGAGTAAAGTAATGTATAGCCATAGGGGCCGATGGATTTCTTTATACCTTACTTCATGGATGAATTTTACAGGCGATGAGCCTCAAAGTAATGTATATACCCATTACTTTAGAGGTAATAATGTAAGGGGTTACTTATATGGTTACGAGAATGAAAAAAGTAATGTGTCTAAAAATAGATTTTTATCTGGTAACACTGTTTTACTTTTTACAACATCTGAAAATGATAGCTTACTTTTTTTGACATTCGTTTCTGTTATAATCTTTTTTATTTCATTACACAGCTTTTTATTCTTTTCTTCGATTGTGTTACACACTTCTTTAGTTTTATTTTCGTGTTCATTTATAGTTCCGTATAATTTTTTAATTTCTTTTACATTTGAATCACACGACTTTTGCGCTTCATCTATTTTCTTAAGCCTTGCTTCATATCTTCTCTCAATTGCTTCGAGAAGCTGTTTTATTTCAATTTCATTTTCTTTTAGTGCCGCTTTGAATTCGCCTTTGTATTCGGCCAAGTTTTCTTTGTTTTTGTTTACACTTTCCTGTATTTCACCAAGTGCCAAATCCACATTATGTATGTATTGAAGGCAATCATCACATAAAAAACGGACATAGCCAGTTGCGTCCAGTATTCCACGCGAGTAATTATCCAACCCCGAACATTTCTTTGTGCCATGAAAAACTTTTTTGCAAATTCCTTCACACATTATACCTGTCTCTCCACGTATGGCGGTTTTACAATGATGGCAATCAGCCATCTTTGAAAATTTTATTTTAATATTTAATTTCTGTATTATAAAGTTTTATATTTAAAAAACAAATTTTTATCTCCACACACCGAAAAACACCTTATTAATGGGTTTACCGATTAATATTTTATTTTGTATTTTTATCAGAGCTTTTAGAAATTTCCTTTCGCTTGGTAAAAAAAAATTGATAGATTTTTAAAAATATTTCAATTATTTCTTTACATTTATAATTGTTTTTGTTTGTTTTTTAATCTACAAAATTTATGTATGTATCTCTATGAATTTCTTGTAATTTAAATTGAAATAATTTTGTATATAAACTAACAATTTAAATAAAAAACAAATTGGATTTTTTTTTTTTAATTTTTTTGAAACGAAATTTAAATTTGTAAATTTTCACTAAATTTCAAACAAATGAAAAAAAAATAAATGAAACTAAAAAAATTTGGTAAATAATAGTAAATTATTTCGAACAAGTGTACAAAAAAGTAAAAACAGATATTTCTTTGAAAAATAAATGTATGTTCCTTTATTATTAAGTTACTTTATTATTTTTAAATGGAACAGAAAATTTTTTCATTCAACTACAAACATTAAACTACGTAATATTCAGAGTGTACAATTAAAGTAGTTTGTAAGTTAAAACAACAGAAAATACCATTTTAAATCAAATATTTTTTATTATATATTTTTAAATGTTCCTTAAACAACTGACACATTTGAAAAAAACAAATAATTTATTAGTTAAAAGTTAATGTTAAAATTTGACCTATTAATTCCGTAAAATATAACTGATTATTAATTTATTTGAAATTGTTCCCTTTTTTGTATGTTTTTTTTTTTTTTTTTTAATCTACAAAATTTATACTCACACAGTATATAGACATATTATGTGTGTTTTTATTTAAGTTCAATTTAAATAACAAACAAATTTAAATTTTTTGAATATACTTTGAAACAGACAGCGATCACAATTTAAATTTGTAATAACTGTAACGGACACAAAAATACCACAAATTTTCTTTTTGTGGGTAAATTTTTACTTAATTTCAAACAAATGAAAATAATAAATGAAACTGTCAAAAATCGGAAAATGGTAGTTAATCTTTTTGATCAAATGTGTTAAAAAGTTAAAATAATTTTTTTTGAAAAATTAATGTATGTTCTTTTATTTTTAACTGAACTGAAAACTTTTTTTATTAAACTATAAAAAACACTACATAATATTTTGAGTGTATACAGAAAATATGTACCCAGTAGCAAAAAATACTATTACAGAACCAGTTATGTACTAGTTTTATTGATTCAGACAACTTTACGAGTTCTACCGCCTCTCTATACAAGCAACTGTAAAATTTAACATAAAGATGTCATAGGGCTGGGGGCTATTGTATCTAAACTACCAATTTAGAATAGTTTAAGAACTATTTTAACATTACTAGTTGTAGTATTAGTTTAGTAGTACTTCGGTGGGATAAAGGATATGGTACTTAACTGACAGTTTTGAACTAGTTCGGTACTATTTACTAAGAGAGTGAGAATTAATGGTACTATGTAAATTTTTATTGGACTAGTGCTAAAATCACTCTAGTCTGGTTCTAAAATCTGATGAAATAAAATAGTTTTTACATTTTGATTTAAATATAAAGTTATATTTAAAGTAATATAAAATTAAAACAAATTAAGAAACAGAAAAAATTACATGTGAAAATTAAATAAAATTAATGAGTTTATATAAAATACGTTAAAAAATTAATTCAAATAGTATTAAAGAAAAGTCTATGTATATTGGTAAACACCATGCAACAGAAATTATGGATTTTTTTTTTAATCAGACGACCAAACTGGTACTAATGAAATATTTACGAAATTAGTTCAGAAGTGACACTTTGCCACCAGTTATGTACCAGTTAATTTGCACCTCCATTTAAAAAATATTTGCAAAATCATATATTGTTATTAAAAACAAATTTAAGCGAAATGAGAATTTCAAAACTTGTATTTCATTTTAAGCAATTTTTTTTAACAGGACCTAAATCGATACTACTAAACTAAATAGTAAACAACTGGTTCAGGGTGATCACTTTCAGAACTAGTTTTGTAATTACTAATATAAAAACTAGTTCATTTTAAAATTAGTTCGGCCATCTGCTACTGGGTGGTTTCAGTTGATTTGAATTTTAGCACAATGTGCCACTTTTTTTTTAAAACTAAATTAAAATTGCGAGATAATACATTACACTAAATGCTCACGTGAAATTCAATGTCATGAAATAAAACTGTTTCTATATGGAATATAACATTATTTTCACGAGAAATCCGAACAATTAACTATGCTTCAGGACAAAAAGCCCAAACCCGTTTTTAAAAAGAAAAAACCGGTTCATCGCTTTTTGGTTTTGAATACCCTACATATCATTGATTTAAAGAAATTATTAATTAATTAATTCTAAAAAGAAGTTACTTTTTTATGCTCTTCAGATAATAGTAACTTTAAATCATTGTCAGAAAAAATGATTTCAAAATTTTTCGAATTTTTACTGTGTTCAGTTCTGTTCAGTTCGTTTACCCAATAATTTATACAAATTCGAACAAACTTTTACTGGATGTCGTTTGGTTACACAAATACTCAGTAAACATAAAGAAAAAAGAGAGAATAAAGTGACAGTTTGATGTTGAGAGATCTTCTTCTTTCTGCAAATTTTTACTAGACAAATTATTGTCAGCAAGAATTTACAAGCAGAAAAAACATATGATTGAAAAACATGTGATAATTTTTTGTAAATAAAAATACAAATATTTTGCAACTACGTTGTTTTAAGCAAATGCAAAGCAACAAATATTGTTAAATGAATTATAGAAAAGATAAGAAAACCTCTAAAATGTTTCTGCTTAAGATTTTACAACAAGAATCCTTTTTTTTCATATCGACCAGTTATAATTTATTTTTGCATTTAGTTTTACAATCTGCTGTTTAACAAACTTGTAAATTATTGCAAATTTTCCGTTCGCGTACTTTTTTAGAAAATTTTCATTTTGAGAGTAAATTTGTCTTACTCTCTGTAAGTTTGTTACTAAGTAAATCTTACTGGACTTGACTGAGAAAGGTAAACGAATGAACTTATTGCTTGCTGGGTTATATTTGAATCTTGTTTATTTGAATATATACGATATAGAGTGTTATGACATGCAATTGGATACTAAAGATAGCCATTAAAATTTAAATAAAAGCAATTATTATAAATGGTCAAAACCGCTTTTTAAATTGCACTTTATGGCATCAGTATATGTTTCCAATAACAGCAACAACAACAAAAAAAATATCAACAGCAAAAAGCAATTGCATACAATAATTTTCACGCGAATTTCATGTAAAAATACAATATACATACAAAATTTACTAACACAATATACTACATAAGGTATTTTTTTTACATTATTCATTGTTCTTATATACTACAATACACTTAAAAAAAATCATAGATAAGATCAAATTTTTTGCTTTAAGAGCTAAGATATGGGGAGTAAAGTTGGCCAAATATTAAATGTCGAGATATCTTATATGGTAGAGCTGTTGACAACGTTGAATACCGGACTCGAACACCGGCAAGAGCACATCTTAATAAAAATACACTTAAAAAAGTTTGTAAGTTAAAATAACTGAAAATATCATTTAAAAGAAATGATATTTCATTTAAAAACCGGTCTACTTAATTTTCATTTAAATTAAATGTCATTTGTTATTTATTTTTAAATGTTGATTAATCATCTGACACATCCGTAAGAAACAAATGATATAATCAGTTAAAATAAATGTCAAAATTTTACCTACCAATAAATGTTTTTTTTTTCATTTATTTGAAATTGTTTCGTTTTTGTATTTTTTGTTTTTTTTTATATACTCGTACAATACAAAATGTATATGTGCATATGAAGCTATAAACAGTTTTTGTGTGAATGTGTTTGTGTATGTATGTATGTGTGTTTATGAAGTTCTTGTAATTTGTATTGAAAAATTTTGTATATATACAACAAATTTAAATAAAAAAACAAATTGAAATTTTTTGAATATTTTTTTTTTTGAAACAGACAGCAAACAAAATTTATATTTGTAATAACTGTTACGGACACAAATAAGCCACAAGTTTCCGTTTTGTGGGTAAATTTTTATTAAATTTCAAACAAATGAAAAAAATAAATGAAACTGAAAAAAAATGGTAAATGATAGTAAATTATTTCGAATAAATGTATAAAAAAGTTAATATAGATATTTCTTTGAAAAATAAATGTATGTTCCTTTATTTTTAAATGGAACGGAAAACTTTTTTTATTAAACTACAAACAGTTAACTACATAATATTCTGAGTGTATTTTTACGACAAAAAAAAAACTAATATAATTTCGTTGCTTTTCGTGTAATTTTCATATTTTATGGCATATTTAAATGCATTTGAAAATACTATATAATGTTGCTATGTGTACGCCTATTTGTATGCTATAGATTTTTAAAATGGATATACATAAACGGAAACTGTATAAATCCGCCATTCCATACAGAATTTAATTTTTTTGTATACTTCAATAAATATCCAACAATAAATTTTTGCTGTTGTTGTTTATTTTTTATTTATTACATTTTACACTAACAATAAGTGTTGACCACAAATGTATTCACCCAAATAAACATACATACTTATTTGGATGTTTTAACATTATATATGTATTGGAGTTTGTATGTGCAAGCACACATGCACACTTGTCTGTAGATGCATGGTCAAGTGTACTTACACTTTTGTTGTTGTTGTCATTGCAATCAGTAATTTGTATAAAATATGTCGGCTTAATAGCATTTTACAATTAAATTAATTGCAAAATACAATTGTACATTTAAATATGATTTAAAAAGAGTTTGTATGTGTGTGTGTGTATATATATGAGTAAAATCATTGTAATTTAATACTTCGTGCAAACATATAAATTAAATACGTATGTACATTTAAAAATAATTCATTTTAATTGTATGCCTGACTACATTTTGTATTGATTTTATAGATTTGTTTTGTATTTTTTAATCTGCTAATTAAGCACACTGGACAAAAGCTCAATGCAGCTTAAAAGTTTTGTTTAAAGAAATAATTTTAATTAATTTTTAAAAGTTACCTATTTTTTATTTTTTTTTTCAGTTCAAAATACTAATTGTGAAGCAATATTTCGGTAAGTTCGGAGCCAAAAATGGCTAGATTTAAAAAAAAATCGCTAGAAACCGCTAAAGTTTTAAAATAACGTAAAAATATATACACTTAAAAAAGGTTGTAAGTTAAAATAACTGAAAATATTATTTAAAAGAAATGATATTTCATTTAAAAACCGGTCTACTTAATTTTCATTTAAATTAAATGCCATTTGTTATTTATTTTTAAATGTTGATTAATCAACTGACTCATCCGTAAGAAACAACTGATATAATCAGTTAAAATAAATGTCAAAAATTTACCTACCAATCCTTAAAAAATAAATGTTTTTTTCATTTATTTGAAATTAATTCCGTTTTTGTATTTTTTGTTTTTTTTTAGTATACTAGTACAATACAAAATGTATGTATGCATATGATGCTATAAACACTTTTTGTGTGAATGTATTTGTGTATGTATGTGTGTTTATGAAGTTCTTGTAAATTGTATTGAAAAATTTTGTATATATACAACCAATTTAAATAAAAAAACAAATTGAAATTTTTTGAATATTTTTTTTTGAAACAGACAGCAAACAAAATATAAATTTGTAATAACTGTTACGGACACAAATAAACCACAAGTTTCCGTTTTGTGGGTAAATTTTTATTAAATTTCAAACAAATGAAAAAAATAAATGAAACTGAAAAAAATCGGTAAATGATAGTCAATTATTTCGAATAAATGTATAAAAAAGTTAATATAGATATTTCTTTGAAAAATAAATGTATCTTCCTTTATTTTTAAATGGAACGGAAAACGTTTTTATTAAACTACAAACAGTTAACTACATAATATTCTGAGTGTAATTTATGTTAAAATCGAAAGATATTTGTTTTTATTCGATTTGGAGTCTCAAAGACTAAACAGGTGCATTTTGTTGTAAATAAAAATAAGTTTTTTTTTACATTGAGATCGATTTTGTTCAATAAGGTGAATTATATTTTGATCATGAGAAATGTACTCCAACACCTCTGCCAAAGCTTGGTAGTGTTGAAAATATTTATCAATTTTACCAAATGTATGCTGAATTGGTCCATTATTTTATCCATTAAACGTTCACCGTTACAAAAGCTTAGATCAATTGGAGAGATATCATCTTTTTTTGCACAGAGTACTTTGTTGACAGAAAATGCATTTATTTATCATAAAATTTCAAAGTTTTCTGGTAGTCTAATTAGATTATTTCGAATAACATTCGAAAACTTACTTACTTTGCTTTACACAGGTCCGTTAGGTGGTCCACTGTGAGTATAGATGTATGGTAGCATATAAACATACATTTTGCAGCTTTCCGAAGCTTTGTGCTAAAGTCTTGGGGTGCAAAAGCAATTTCAGGAGTAGATTTTATTACTGAATAATTAAGGGTGCATTTGCAGTATTTGCATAATGCTTTAAATTGATCATTTGGATCCTCTGTTATCCATTATTTCCGATCATCATGAGTTTTATACTCTGGCCTAAATTTTTGCTTACATTGTGGAGCCTTATTTTTAAGAAAATATAAAATTTAATTTTAAGACTTTTAATTATTATAATTAAATTTTACTTACCAAATATTTTGTATACTCAACCTTAGAAACACAAAAATAAATAAAAATTTAACAAGTTTGGTGTGATGTGAAGCTTTTTTTAATTTTATCATTCAAAATTTTTAGAGACCCTTTATTTATTTACAAAATTTTTTACAAGTAACGTTACTTTTTCATGGTTGTAAAAAAGAAGCACTTGTGAAAAACAAATAAAAAATTATGAGTTTACAACTTTACAGAGTTGTAGTTTCTGTACTAAAAAAAAAAACGCCAAATAAGTACATTTAAAAAAATATTGTTAAAAATCGCTAGAAAAAACAATAAATAGCTAAAAATTACTAGAAGAAAAAAAAGGCTAAAACGGCTAAAGAAAAAAAAATCGCTAGATTTAGCCGGAAAATGATTTAAATGGCAACCTTGGTTGGAAGGTTTTATTACCTAAAGCATAGTAAATTATTTGGGCTTCACGTGAAAAAACTGTAATGCTATATATTAAAAAAAATGATTTTTGACGATGTAGAATTTCACATAAAAATTTCTACAATTCATTCGAATTTTATATACAAAACTATATTTTTTCACAGGCAAATCAGTTTACTGTGCTTTAAGCATAGTAAAATGTTACCCGTTAAAAATTTCACTCGAACTTTAATGGCCTCGAATCGTAATTTAAATAGTCAAACTGAATATTTTGTATTTACTTTTTCACAACAAAAATATTAGACTTGCATTATACAGGTTGGGGCACAAACCATAATCTGATTTTCTTTCCCTATTACTTTTGTTTAAAATGATAACTTATTTGGTTTGTAACTAATTGTGTTTATTTACACTTGTAACTTTTGTTTTAACTATGGTGGGTAAGCAATACCTTTTCATTATAACGGTAGTTGTCTATCACGCTCTGATCAATACCGGTACGAAAATTTTAAAACTGCGGTTGCAATGGTGACATGTGTCTTCAAATATCACAAGGTTTATTTCATAATACCTGTTAAATTTTTTTATATTTGCAAAATACCGTTATAAATTGGTGTTTCGGTATTTTAGCGTTATTATAACGGTAGTTTAAAATATTTCAAAATTGAACTTGTAAAATAGCGCAATAAACCCGTACAAAAAGACACTTGCCTTTAATGGAATGACCATTTTAAAATTTTTATATCTGTCTTAAAGTACCTGTGGTAGCCAACTACCGTTATTATGAAAAGGTATTGAATGCCAACCATGGTTTTAACTAATTGTGTAAAATAATGTCAGACAAATGGCAGCCGTCGGCGTTGATACAAATTTGGGCCCTTTGGATTACGTTGTGCATATTTGTGCGCAGCTTTTATGATGTCAAGTTTTTAATTTCGAGTCGAGTGATGTTCTTTAACTATTCAAAAAAAAACTTCAAATATCCCCAGAAAAAAATCGGGGGCAGTCAAAACGGGACTATCCAAGCCAAATCGCCGAAACGCGATATTACGCTGGGAAGGCATCTTTCAAAATACGCATTGTTTCGCATGCAGTATGACAAATGGTCCTGTCCTGTTGGAATCACATGTTCTCCGAGTACAGATTTTTATGTTCCGATAAGAAAAGTTTAGTTAAAATGGCTTTAAAGCGGTTGTCGTTCACCATAATTACGTTACCGTCGATTCACATCCAGTTCCGAAATATATTCAGAACAGAATCGAAGAATGCAAAATATCATTATCGACAGTCTGAATATGATTGCGTCTTAAAATATATTTTTTTAATCTCACCTAGCAAAAACTGACATTATCAAATAAGTAGTTATATAATTAAACCCACTTATTAATCGGAAGTCTTTTTTGTAATGTGATATTGGTTAATGAGTAAGCCTTATCATTTGGAAACTTGTAACCACTTATTTCTTAAATGTTAATAAGCATACGAATAACTACTTATTTTGGAACTATTTTCTTTTTATAATGTAGAGGGTAAGTGCACAATTGTTTTTTTTTTCACGCAACTACTTATAAAAACAAGTAAAAAAAAGGTTTTAAATCTGTTGTGTCTAAAATAATGTTCTCTACTGTTTTTGATACAAATAATGGAAAAAAACTTTAGAAATAAATTATGGAGGTGAAAACAATTTTTTGAATTGAAAAACTTTCTTGAATGTGAAAACAGTTTTTGTGGTGGAAAAAAAATTTTTTAGGTGAAAATAAATTTTGTGGTGAAAAAAATTTTTGAGGTGAAAAATATTCGAGATGAATAAAAAATATAATAATGAGTTCTAACTTCGAATTATGTGCAGTAAATCCTAATTCATTTATTTATTATTTAGATATTAGTAATGAGCATCCATTACTGAGATTTTGCTGGGCATTTTGCACAAAGCCACATCAAATACTTGTACACGATTTGGTATAAATATTGTCAGATGTTTTGCAAATATTATTGTTGAAAATGCGCTTAAATATGTAAAATTCTCTTCTAATTCTATTCATTAATAACAATGGTGGTTTTCTTTTAAATAATGAAATGTGTTTTCTTTAACAAACTCAAAAAAGTTTGTCGGTAGAATCTACCGAAAATGACAGTTAAAACAAAGGTGTATAGAGTGAAAAAGACAACAAATGTATTTTACTTTAAAATAAGTAAAAATGTAGTTAGTTTTTAATGTTAAAAAACAACTATTAAATGAAGTAAAATTAACTATGAATGTCGAAAAAATAACTAATAAGGTTTGACTATAAAATGTTTGCAACAACAAATAATATTATTAAAATCTACTGTATTTTACAGTTTATATTTTTCGGTATTTTAAAAATATATTTATTATGGATTACAAAGAAATATGTAGTTACTTCATCCTACTTAAAATAAAAAGTCAAAATTTAAAACTGTCCTCCAGTTATTACGTTGTTATAAATTGGCGATACAATAAAATTTTCAAACTAAGAATATATACAAAATAACAAATATTAACTAAAAATGATTTTTTAAATATTCCACATTTTGTTTTTATTTAATATTTTTATTTTTTAAATAACTAACTAAAAAAAATGTTTACTGCAAAAAAACTATTTGGGCAGTAGTTTATTATAAAATTATAAACCACTGCTTTAAACAACTATTACGAAATACAATACATTAAGTTATTTGTTAAAAATAACAAAGATAACAGTTGTTTTGTATTTTTCCATAGAAAATCAACTAGTTACATTTAAAAGTAACAACTACCGATTACCGTACAAACAACTGTCGTAAAGTAACTGCCACATTTTTTTGAGTGTTTTTCCATCGACAATGGATTTTGGCAAACAAAGGAGGTACTCATCAAAATCAGCATCTTTGAAAGAAAACGTAGTAGCAACATATAATCTAATGCGTAGCCCGGCTTTAATGCCTACATACGAGCATAAATATTTGCAATGTGTATACGCCGATTTAGAGCATTAAATAGATTAGCCCTCACTCTCAAAAATGTGTAGATATGTTCATATCCATAGAACACATGAATTCATCCTAGTGTTCATCAATGTGTTGTTTTGTTTTAGTTCAAAGTCTTATATCTCATTACCTTTGTTGTTAAGTACTGACTGTTTGTTGTTCGCGTGGTAAATTATTTTCGTCGTAACAAAAACAGACAAAAAGTTTTTTTTTTGTTTTCATTTCTTTTATACAATTTTGGATACTTTTAAGGCGTGTTCCTGACAATTGTATCCATACATGTTTAACAAATCTTTGAACATAACTCATATAAATCAATAACACAGTGCAACAAAAAGTGTCAGCATCAGTGTTTCCAGCCAACAGTAACCTACCGTCAGGTTTATAAAACCTCCCAAGGGTTTTGTAAAGTTGCCACAGATTTATATTTTATATCGGTTTTAGTGGTGAGTACGGCGCCAGGACGTTAGATCGACTGCTCATTTTTTACCCAAATGTTTTGTTATTTTCTTGAACAGTTAAGTCTTAAAAAGAATCAAAATCGTTCTAGCGACACCTCTTAAAACTTCATATAAAATGGTTAATTTTATCAAAAGTCAGAAGAATATCAAACTATATAAAAACAGGCAGATATTGCAAGAGAAAATATAATTTTGAACCAATGGCCATAGTGTACTTTCTTTACACGTTGCAATTATTCAGGGTAACGGTGATGACTCAAAATTTGTTGAACAGTGTAGTAGCATTGTCTATAGCTGGATAGAACCTAGTACAATGTATATTAAGTACATTCATATGTATTTTTTAGTTTACCGCAAATATTTCATTTAATTTTTTTTTATTATTATTTTCAAGATCAATTTCTTTGTTCAATTTATATATAATGTACTTATATATGAGGCATTTCGTACTAACTGTCCACCGACAAACAAGTATACCGAAAAAAATTTCTAAATAACTTGATACTAAAATTTCAAATGAGTCACTGAGTCTTTCGAGAAAAGGGCTTATTCATAGGAATTCCGACAATGCACTACACGGACAAGGTGAAGTACCTAGTGCTTATTCTAAGAGGTCACCAAGATCTTTATGGATGACTCGATTTCAAGAGTCGCAGACAGGATGTTACCGGAACTATTTCTCGTCAGGAATTATGGCATGATGTTGTTGATAGAAGCATGTGGACCAACCAATCTTGGGAGTCTGAACTGGAAGCCCAGGTATGGTATACGGATGGCTCGAAGCAGGTGAACACGGACACGGGAGCGGATTCCTGGGTGGATTCCTGGCTATGAAGGGCACGAGGGCAACGAAAGGGTGGGCCTCGCCAACTTTTTTCTTTTTAATTTTTTTCTTCATTTTGACGTGCCGCTCAATCGTCTAACTTGACATTTTGCTTTGGCATCAGTAACTGAATATTGAACAACAATTTAGACAGACGCCACCGAAACAACATGGCGGTCACAGGCTCTAACATCTACCCGCGGCAATTTTTTTCTATCCGAAATACAACTCTGAAATCATCAAGTTTTACATTGATGCGACATTTTTTTTTTTTTTTTTTAACACGAGGGCGGTTCAATAAGTCCGTGACTTTTTGAATGAAACACTGTTTTTTGCAAACAAAAAAAAATATTTTTCAACATAATCTCTTTTTAGCTCAATACACTTAGTACAACGTTTCTCCAATTTTTGTATCCCTTCCAAAAAATTAGATTTTTCGAGGTCCATAAAATAGGCATTTGTTTGATCAATAGTTTCATCGTTGGAGCTAAATCTCTTTCCACCGAACCATTTAATTAGGTTTGGAAATAGGAAATAGTCACTGGGGGCCTTATCCGGAAAATATGGCGGATGAGGTACCAATTCGTAGCCAAATTCATGGAATTTTGCCATTGAGAATGCACACGTCACACGATTACGTTTATGGTCAATTGAGAGCAAACGCGGTAGCCATCTGGGTTTTTTCGGCATTTTCGGATGTATTGACCTCAATTGGCCGTCCAGAACGTTCAGCGTCACAACGAAAGTCAGTAAACCACTTTTTTACCATTGAAATCGATGGTCCAGAGGCCCAATAGTATTTATCAAGCTTTTCCTTGTTTAATGAGCTCTCGAAATTCACTTTTTTCCATTTTTTAAAAAATCCACGATGTTGTATGTTTTAAGCAGCTGTCAAACGCAAATTAAATGATGGAACTTGCTTGACAGTAGTCTATTAACAGGTGGTACTTGATGGGAGCAGTGTTGCATTTCATATAACTACGAGGGAAGTTCGAAAATTCATGGACTAATTGATTTTTGTTTGTTATTTTTGTTTATTTTTAACCAGCTTTCAACCTCCGTATAGTTATAAAAAACAAAGCAAAAGATAATTTCAGAATTCAAAGTTTTCGACAAGTTTGAGTCTCTGGGTGAACCCAGAGTTTGAATAAAAACAAGTAAAAAAGGGCTAAATTCGGCTGTGCCGAATCTTTGAATACCCTCCACCATAGGGGCTGAAGATGATATACGTATATACTAAATTTTGCATGAACTGTAATATGAATATGTTTTGTCAATTTATGTAACGAACTTTTGTTATTTAGTTTTAGTAATGTTATTTACAGAGGTCTGCTCTGTTAGCGACTTTAACATTATTGCTTTTAACGTTAACTTAGTTATTAAGAGTAACACACATATAGCTCTAAAATGATATTATTCTCATAGTATGTAAGATAGTAAATGTAATCGAACAAGAAGAAGACATAATAAGATTTTTACTTACTTAACAGAAAACAAAAATAGATACAGAAAAATTGTACAAATTTGTATGGAAAATTTAGAGGTACCTTCACATTTTCACTCATAACTTTTGAACCGCTTAACCGATTTTGCTCATTTTAAATACCAAACTGCTCGGGAGGATGTTCAATAATCTAGGTAAAAATAGGCACCCCCGCTTGCGTCTTCGCATCGTGATCGCCATTTCAACAGACAGACAGACGGACAGACAGATGGACATCGCTAAATCGACTTAAAATTCCATAAGGATCACGAATAAATATACTTTATGGGGTCTTAAACCTATATTTCGACATATTACAAACGGAATGACAAACTGATATATACCCTCACCATATATGGTGGAGGGTATAAAATAACCTATTAAAACGTATATTTAACTCCATTTCTATATTTTTAGTAATTAAACATATGGTTATGTTGATTTCCTAACAGGCGCAATGACGATATTAAAATCTTGAAGACCAAGAATGTTCTGTTTATATAAAAAATATTTTTTTTTGTTTCATGTTATAGGGCACTTGATATTGAAAGCCTCATATACATTTGTATATTGTACAAGTACATTACTATTTTATGATTTTGTATGAGCATCGAGAGATTTTGATTTGGTTGATAAGAATTGTTAAGTTAGATACTATTGTATTTTGATTTAAATCTTCAGCGGTGCATACTTTGATCGATTTTCAACATCGATGCTTTGCTAGCTCTAATGTATATATGGATCTTTTTGTGAAAAAAAATGCCTAGTAAGTTTCTTTTAAGGATTAATTTTTCAAAAAACCAGTTAATGAAATCAGTTTAGCCATTAACGACTGATCCCTTTGTACGATTTTGACGAAACTTTACCCAGACTATATTTAAGGGGAGGAATATCTTCATACTCGTAGTATTAATGAAATTTTGAATAAAATTAATAAATCTTAGTTGAAACTTTTTAGTAATTTAATGCAAATTTTAAATACATTAATTTTTGTTTAAAATTAAATTTTAAATAATTTCCAAAGCCTCTTCTTTTTAGATAAGGAAGTAACATCTAGCGGGTAATAGCATAGACATGAAAATTTTCAACATTCACAAATGGCTCAAAAATTAATCATAAATGCCTCAGAACATTAAGAAATTACCGATAATTTTCATATTTATGAAATGGATAGAACGAAACATTGTTGCAAGTCGGAACTATATGGAATAGAACAGGTAACTAAATTAATTGAATCACTAAACATGGAAAAGAAACGCAATGTAACGAGGAACGAGAGGAATGAGAACACAGAACATAGGAAACGATATCACATAAAGCTATCATGGATCTTAATCATATATATCTTTTTAAATTTTTTTTTTCAGATTTTACCACATTTTATTGTTTATCAAAAGGCTTATCTGTCAATTGTAATTGTTTGTTTTATTAACGAAATTGTTAATCATTACCAAAAATTTGTTGATCAATTTAGACTTTTCACATCATTATCATTAATTCAGAAAATGGTTCTGAAAAGTTTTTCAGTACATTTGGTATCAACCCAATGCTAATGAAATATTCAATTAATTATTCTATATGATCTTGTTTATAATTTTTGTTTTTTTCATCTGATTTGCTATACCTCCTACCTGATTTTAGCTGGACTTCAGCGTCATTATTGATATTTTTACCCAACCGAAGGAAATTCATTGTTATTTTCATGTGCAACAATATGGGGCTAAAATATGATCATTTATGAATGCCTGGGTAGGAGGCCTTTCATATAGGTATATAAATATATCTGAAAGTGAAACTGTTTTAAAATCGGTGATACTTTTGTCTTAACGCTGCTTAAAAAAACTTTAATTTTAGGCGCGAGAAAAAGTGAAAAATAGCCAATATTAAAAAAAGAAATTACAGTACAGTTATTACAGGAACGAGCATTACCTTCGTACAAATTTTATACAAAATCAAAAACACCTAGCCAAAAAAAATAATAAAAAAAAGTTTAAAATGCTTAATATTGCACTTAGTTTGCGTTTGGAGAAACGTTGGACAAAGTGTATAGAGCTCAAAAGAGACTATATTTAAAAATAATATTACTTTTCAAGCAAAAATTCAAAATTATTTAAAAAGTCACGAAACTATTGACCCATCCTCGTACCACGAGCTGCTCAAATCAAATGAAACGATTACAGGGGAAGGCCATCGGACTCAACCCATGCAGCAAGACAACGCTCGACCACATGTTGTTGAATCGCTCAAGACGTACATCGGTCGATGTCGCCCCTTTTGACTACTACTTGTTCCGGTCGACGGCACATGACCTGTAGAAATTCACTTCATTTTAACAATGGCAAAAATGTGTCGATGATTGGATTGCCTCAAAGGACGAGTCGTTCTTCCGAGATGGTATCCAAAAATTGCTAGAAAGCTGGAAAAAAATTGTGTCCAGCGGGCGTTTTTTGTTGAATTCTAAATTTAAAGACAAAATAACATGAAAATTTGTTCAATTATATTTGAATTAACAGACATTTGTACTAATTTTCTTATGAGTGTATATTACACTACACATGATTTTATCTTTTTAATTTATACATAAATAAAAATGAAGACATGCTGTACCTTCCAAATTAACAAGATACTAAAAAGAAATCTTTTGCTACATTTTATGAAGAAAAGCAATTATTTTGGTCTCATTAAAAATCTTAAAAATGTTAAAGCATCATGGAATGAGAAATGGTGGTAATGAAAAACATACAAATACTTATTTCTCAAACACTTTTTTTCTTTCATATAAAAGAGCTTGAGTAGAGGTATGTCGTGTCGCTTGAAACCCTGTTTGTCTGAGCACTTCGATATCTCCTTTAGTGTAGGGAGATATTGAAGTGCGTAAACATTATGTCGACACGAAGTTGGAACTAGATTTTGAGCGTAATTAAAATGCAACCTAGAAACACAAATGGAGTTTTCTTTTCATATCAACATATTACAAGAATTATTATTGCTTTTTAGGAAATAAGTTTGTACCTATTAAATTCAAAATTCAATAGTACAAGCGTTCCAAGGTACACGGCATTTCCCTACCCGTTAATGTTAAATGTAGTAAACAGAAACAAAAGCTTATCATTAAAGTTTTTCACATATAAGGGTGTCCCGTTGTAAAATAGTTTCACTAAGGTAACCCCACTCAAATGATGCAATAATTATGGTAATATTTTGATTTATTATAAAACATTAATTCAACCATTCCGAAGTCACAAACTTTATGGGTGTTAATCGTTATTCGATTCAACGAAAAATTTTGTCAAATAATTTTAAATGCCCGAATTTCAAATAACGAATAATTCCAATAATTTTATACTTATTTCAAATAACTATTCTCAATGATTTTCAAATCTGTATAGAAATATTTGAAGTTAACGTTTAACCAAGGACCCTTAAAACCAGCATGAACAAACTACCAAATTTTTAGCCACCCATGATGCCAAATTGTGCGACTACAATAATTCTAAGTCGAGACCACGAAATTCTTAGCCGATTTACAAAAAAAACTTAGCCTCTAGCAAGGGTTGTACCAATTCAAACATGTATACATTCACATCACAATCACTGCACTTGCGCTACAATCCTTGCTAGAGGCAAAGTTTTTCTGGCTAAGAATTTCGTGGTCTCGACTAAGAATTTTTTCGTAGTCGCATCATTTGACATCATAAGTGGCTAAAAATTTGGTAGTTCGTTCATCCTGGTTTATAGGGTCCTTGGTTTAACTCATGATGTTCATAGATAAAATCGGGTAATCTAAATACATTATAGATGTAAACGTACGTCTGACTTAGTGAGGCTTAACTTTATTAAATGTAAAACGGAACAAACGGTACACTCAGAAAAAAAGTTAGTAAAAATTTTTTAAACAGCTTTCAATCCCACTTTACTATTTTTGTACTGATTTTTAGTAAAACAATTATTTAGCAAAACTTTTTGCTATTTACATTTCCCAAATTACAGAGTTTCTACAGAATATTTACAAATTATTGTTGCTAATTTCAGAAATCATTTTACAAATTTTTGAGAACCGATTTGCTAAAATTGGCAAAAAAAATACTAATTTTAAAAAAGAGGATATTGAAGGAAATGTTATTTCTTATTAAAACTTACACCTACACACTTAAATTACCTTAAAATGTAACATAGATAAAAAAAGGGATCGGAAGTGAATATACCGACTCATGTCTGAAAATAGGACATCCACTTAAAATAGCACTAAAAAGATTTTTAGTTCAAAAAATCAGCCCTAAAAACAATTAAAATTTGACCTTGAAAGTAAAAAAATATTGACTAAAATATTTTTCAAAACAGAAATTACCAAATAAAAACAAAATGATTAATTCGTTTATGTTTTAACAATTTTTAAGATTTTTAAGCCTTTGATTTTGTTTTTAATTTTGTATAAAATATTTTTTGAAAAAAATAAATAAAATGAAATAATTGATGCTCGATAAAAAAATAAATTTAAAAACTTGTACTAATATTCACAATGTTAAGTATTTTTTTTTTGCTGATTTTAGCAAACCGATTTTAAATTCCGCTTTACAAAATGTTTACTAAAATTTAGTAGCGGCTACTAATTTTTCTACTAATTTCATTGTACTACACGTCAGCAGACATGTGTTGCTAAGATAAGCAAAAAATACCGCTGGGCTCAAATTAGCAAAATTTCCCGTAATAACAGCAACATTTTCAGTTGCCATTACAGACTTTTTTTGGTGAGTGTAACAGAAAAACAACAGAAACGAAAAAAAAAATTAAAATTTTACCAGTAAAAGAGTTAAAGGCGGGACTATAGAATACCTTATACCGGTATGGTTGAAAGTGTGCTTAAATGGACTTTAGAGTTGTAAAATACGATACTTTTGAATACTCGATGCATACTAATTAATACGTTTCAAGTATTTACACGATAAAAAATTGCAAAATTTTTCAATATTACAATAGTTTTTTCAATACCGTGTACTCGAAAATGAACGGAAGGATTGAGTACTCAACAACCAAATACTCAATATTTTTGCAACTCTAATGGACTTGCGTCATAATTTGTCTATTAATAGGTAAACAAACATTAACCAATTTTTCGATAAAAAAAATTGCAATTCAATATTCACAAAACATTGGCTTTTTAAAAAAATTATTCAATGATATTAAAATTCACGATAAAAAAGAAAGTTATGAGCGACACTGAAAGCTGGGATGAGGGGCAAGAAATTTAAAAATTGTATCAGATTTGGCGAAATTATTTACCTGCTGCTAAAAATTACAGAAAGCAGTTCGAACCACGCTTAAAAAATATATGTAAATTTCAAAAAAGTTAATTTTGAATTTGTCGGCCACAATCAAAAAGGTGGCCGCTCCGTTATTTTAGCCTTTTTTTTTTTTTTTTTGTTTAAATCAGCTGGTGTTTTTGCGATATTTCTACAAGTTTTCTCTACCGTTTATTATGCCAAAAAATTCTACCATTCCTATGGACTAGTGAAACTTTCAAAAAGACCAAAAAAGGTAAAGTAATTCTTCTTTAGAAGAAGCTTTTTAAAAAAAAAACTACTAAAGTATTTTTTAATCGTGCTTTAAAAACTATTATCCTTCACAATTTGTTTTTTAAGTATATAAAAAGTTTAATAATTGTAAAAATTTTAAGAGTTTCTCAATCTTGTTTGAGGAACTATCTTCCTTCTCAATATTTTTTAACATACTTGTAAAAAGTTTACTATTAGCAAAAATGATAACAGTTTCTCAAGTATGTTTTATAAACTATTCTCCTTTACAAAATTGTTTAAGCTTTATATTAAAATTTTGCTTCACATCTCATATTCGTTAATATTTTTTCGCCAGTTCTCCGTTTTGATTTTATTATATTTAAAAAAAAAAAAACTATTATTCACTATAAATATATATTAAACATGCTTGTCATATTTTGCATTTTCTTAACAGCATTGTAAGTATGATTATAAAAAACTTATTGCTAACAATAATTTCTAAGCTCTTTGAAGTCTTATTCCAGTAAAGTCCCGTTAATTTTACCGTAAGTTCATCATTGAATATTTTGTACCGCGTGCATTGTCATTCTTAATTTTGCTTCAAGAGAGTGCATATATGTTTTTGATGTTTTTTTTTTCAGTTTTGAATTTTGTTTAAGTATTTTTTAATTTTTTTATATTTTGTTAGTTTAATTTTTGTTTTTTTTTCATTTTGTATTATATTTTAGTATTTTTTAATTTTTAAAAAATAACAATAAAATGTGAATTTCTTATTTGCAAACAAAAGCTAATTCTACAATTGTAGGCATAAGCTTATTCTACAATTGAAGGTATAAGCTTATTACTGTACTTAAAAAGATTTACCACATGAAAATAATAAGGAATCTCATCGGAAAAATATTCTCTGCTGAGATACCCCTTAGTCTAAAAACGTTTCATAGAGAAAATCTTCTTGATTCTATTAGACAGTTTTGGCTCTGTGTATGTTGAAAAAATCAAACAAGATTAAGAAACTCTTAAAATTTTTACAATTATTAAGCTTTTTATATAATATGTTTAAAAACATATTATGAAGGAAAATAGTTTTTCAAACATGATTAAAAAATTATTTAGTAATTTTTTTTAAAGCTTCTTTTAAAGAACTATTATACTTTACTTATTTTTTGGTCTATTGGGTTCCAATTAGCATTTGGAAGATATATCAGCCAGAAGATATTACATAAATATCATTAATTCAACTTTTAAAAGACAATCAAAATAGTATTTTGAATATATCGCCATTTTATGAGCTGCAAGATACATATATCGGCATTATTGAAAAAAAAATAAAAAAATATATATATTTTGTTAATTGCAATATTTTGTTTTCTTTAAAAATATAAATTTTTCAATGTTATTGTTAGAAAATAAAGAAAAATATGAAAGAAATCCAAAATCAGCTGGATATGGGATAATCTGCAAATAAAATTGCAGATATTAAGTTAAATTAACATTCGATTTCATTTATTTTATTATGTGCTAAAAACAAACTGTCTTTTTCAGAAAATATTATATTACAAACTCGGAAAAATAAATTGAAGAGGTATTTCTCTAAAATCGAAGTGAAAAAATTGTAAAATGAATATATGTAAATTTAAAGAGTGTTTTCTTATTAATAAAAATTTATTAAATATGTAGTAAACATTTTTTATCTTCTGGGTGGTTATCAGGTGATATCTTCTTTTTAACTTGCAGATGATATATGCGATACTTTTTTTATCTTCCAAATGATAATTTTCTGACAACACATATTTGTCGTTTAGAAGAATTTGCTTTTGTATTGCCTGGAAATATTGCATTTTGAACACGTTTTCTACCGAATGGGGTATCTTCCTCAATACGAAAACGATTGTTGCCACAATAAATATTTTCTTTCAGACAATACCATTGGGCGATCATATTCGTATTGCCATGTTTACTGGGTTTTAATTGAATTTACTCTTTGAAAGTCTATACCATACACACATACATATATATATTATACACAAAAATCAACATAAAACAAAAAAATGGCGGTTAATTTATGTGAAATTGTGTATTTTCATTTTCGGCATATTCTGTTCCATGTTAAAGGAAACAAACTTTTTTGGCATCATTAAGTGCGTTAGCAAAGTGAGTGTTAATTTCCATAAAATGTTAAAGTGTAAATGTGTGTGGGTGTAGGTATATTATGTATGTGTGTGTGTGTGTTTAAGTGTAAGCTAAAATGAAAGATGGCGCATAATTGCAAACAAGGGAATTGTGTAATTGCCTTTAAGTAAAGTGCTTTTTACCAGTACGACTAAATATTGTAGTCAAATGGTTAATTAGTTAGTCTTAAAAAATGTTGTTATAGAAATAATAATCATGGCCTAAATTAGTTATATACTCGAATTAAGTATGTTATATCTTCATATAAGCAAACATAAAAAATTCCCTAATAAGGCATTTTAAAATTGATGTAACATACAGGGAAGGGGCAAAAGAATAACAATTCCTTAATGTGTAAATGGAGAAATCCATTAAAAATGAAATTCATTCATTAAAGCTCTAACATAGATTTAATTTTGACTAAAAAATAGTTAATACAAAATATGCAGGAAACGGGCAATTTTTAAGGAAAACCAAAGGTGAGATGAGAAATTTTTTGCTTAAATTATAAAAAATATCAAGAAAACTATCACATTAAAAATATCAATTCATTAATTAAAAAGCGCGATAAAGTTCAATTTCCTTATTGCAGACAAATTTTACATATTTGTTATCAGTAACTACACTCACAATATATTTTCCGTTACCGACTGCAGTTTATTTAAAAAGAAATACGTAAAGTTTGTTTTTAAATGAAGAATCAATTGAAATTCATAGAAATATATTTTTTGAATCATGTCATTCAAAAAAACAAACTATATAAACTTACAGACATTCAGTAGGAGTTGATGTTTTCTGTTAAATGTAAAAGTTTCTGTTTTTAAAGGGTGGTTAAATTTTAAGGGGCGATGTTGAATGTGAACCACACCTAAACGTCAAGTTTTTTCTGCATTTTATTTGACATTTCTCAAATTCAGACTAATTCAATTTGAACCATGGAAAGATACACAATCGAGCAACGCGTTAAAGTTATTCAGGCTTATTATTATTATTATTATTATTATTATTATTATTATTATTATTATTATTATTATTATTATTATTATTATTATTATTATTATTATTATTATTATTATTATTATTATTATTATTATTATTATTATTATTATTATTATTATTATTATTATTATTATTATTATTATTATTATTATTATTATTATTATTATTATTATTATTATTATTATTATTATTATTATTATTATTATTATTATTATTATTATTATTATTATTATTATTATTATTATTATTATTATTATTATTATTATTATTATTATTATTATTATTATTATTATTATTATTATTATTATTATTATTATTATTATTATTATTATTATTATTATTATTATTATTATTATTATTATTATTATTATTATTATTATTATTATTATTATTATTATTATTATTATTATTATTATTATTATTATTATTATTATTATTATTATTATTATTATTATTATTATTATTATTATTATTATTATTATTATTATTATTATTATTATTATTATTATTATTATTATTATTATTATTATTATTATTATTATTATTATTATTATTATTATTATTATTATTATTATTATTATTATTATTATTATTATTATTATTAAGGATGAGATAATTCGGCACATTAACGGCATAGAACCTCAATCATGCCTCAGCGTCATCGAAAATTTGGACCAATGGATGGAGGTGTGCCGCCGAGGTCGCGGCGGCCATTTGGCCGATATTTTGTTCCATACATAATTATATCATAATAAAGAGAAATGACAATAATTTCGTAAATAATATGTGTTTTATTCAAAATCAACATCGGCCCTTAAAATTTAACAAATAGAAATTCATATATAGATACACACAGAAAATAAAAATATATATGTACATCTGTGTGTGTTGTGTTTTGTAAAAATTACATACAATTAAAAAAAAATTTCAATTTGAAAAACAAACCAAAAATCGTTTTTTTTTTTTCATTTTGTCAGTTAAAAATTTATGGTTTTTTTAAACAACTTTCGATTGCTTTTACTACTTTTGTCGATTATTAAACAATGATTGAAAATAAACAACAAAATGCGCTGAATATAATGAAATATCAGTAGTCCTGCTTTTATTATATTTTTGATTAATTTAATATATACCCTGTAGGAAGCCTGGGGTCAAGTGTCTACAAGTCACCACTTTTGTCAACTATTTTAGGTGACTTTTTGGTGACATGTCCACAAAGCGTCTATACTTTTCACATTCCTTTTTTGCAGCTGCAAAGCTGTGCTTGTTATTGATTTTTTCATTGTTTTATTTTGTTGAAATTAAATGTGCATAGCTGCATGCAAAATTAAAGAAATTACAAAGAACTTGTGAAAAAAAACAATCAATTTTGTACAAAAATAACAAGAAAGAGGCAACAATTTTTAGTGAAAGTTGCAACTCTAGAGATTTTGTGGAGCCTGATGAAGATTTTACGGGGCCTGTGGATTATTTTGTGCAGTCTTTTGAAGATTTGTCTACTCCAAATTAAAAATTGCACGAATTTTTTTTACTTTAATGAAATTTACAAAAAAAAAATTATTAATAAAAAATCTAATTTAACAAAATAAATGCATCTGCTTAATCTTATTTCCTTCCTAGTGTGGAGATCTAGTAAAAAGTTTCAAAAGTGTAGACTAGAATTACTAAAATGTACTAGTGAATCTCTGGTTCCAATGTCAACACCTAGTCAATAGTTGTGTAGATTCGCAATGACACGCACATGTTAAATGTCTACAGCAGAAAGCGTTGGCTGGGGCATAATTAGTCAGTAGTACTGGTGACAAAGTCAGTAGTGAATCAGTACAGTTTCACTATTGACATTTCTACAGGGTATTTTAGATTATTTTTGGTCTAATAATGTTGTGAGTGTATTAGAGGATTAAATTCTCTATAAACTCATTGGCTTCAGAGAAACGATAGAAACTAGAGGTGGGCACGTGATCACGCGTAAGCGTGATCCAAAATTTAAATTACTCACGTGATCGTGCGTGAGCTGAAAAACACTTCGTACGTGAGTCGAATTTTTGTCGTGATTATTTCTTTTATTCGTTTTTTACTTTTTTGATTTGTTTTTATATTTTTCGATTTTTTTGCATGTAGCAAGAGTGTTTTTTTTTTTCTTTATGTATTAGCGCAGCCTACACAGACAGGAAACAGCTGATTGAATCAAAATGACGACTAGAAAATGAGTAAAAGGAAATGGGATAGATAGACAAACATATATGTACCATACAAATTTATATGGTGTTTATTTTTTATATCTCATTCTGCAAATCACTACAATGTCAAAATAACCATACGATTCGAGAATTCTTGTTTGACATATGTCATTGGTAACCTGTCTGTGTAGTCTATGCTATTAAGTATGTATTCATTCAAGTGGTTCAACTGATAAAATATATTCTTTTATGTTTAATATTTCGAAATATTTTAAATTTTTAAAGCGTATGTTTTGAGAGTATTTCGTGACCATTAGCAAAAATTTAAATTACTAACGAAATAGTGCGGGGGCGTGAGAAAAAAAAAAGCTCACGTGCCCATCTCAAACAGAAACTATGAAGAGACTGTTGCTAGATTAGAGAAAATTATCGGAAAAGCCTCCGATGTTGGCGTAAAATCAAAGTTGACCGGGATAAGGCCGGGATTGTCGGACTCCCAAGATGGAAACGTTCAAAAGTACCTTATTAGAAACGCAATGGAAGATGGAAACGTTTAAAAGTACCTTATTAGAAACTTAGAAACGCAATGGAAGACATATTTTATATTGCAGATTTCTAGCCAAATGGGTTTGAGCAGAACGTCAAGGTAGAGACTTTTCGCTTTGTCATAGAAATTTCTAAAAATCAGTTGTTAACCCATACTCCAAGAAACAAATATATAAAATTGGGGTTTACGCAGGCCGTTAAGGGGAGACTTTTCGCCTTATTTACCCCTTCCCGTATGAATTTCCAAAAATCCCGCCTTATAGCATGTTCACACGACCAGCACAATTCTAGGTTCGACCTCTCATTCATGCTTCGCTACCCAATCATGATTGAACCAACAATTTTCGCCATTCAAAACTTTGAGTGCGAATTATGTTTTTACTATCATCTTCAATTTTGATAACAAATTATCGATAGTTTATCTGAACTAGCTGTCAAAAAAAATATAAACAAAGAAAAAAAAATAAATGTGTGCGCAAAAAATAAATAAAAACATTGAACAAACAAAATGTATATATTCCTCTATGATATATTTAAATAAAAATGGAAAAAAAAAAGAAATAGTGAAACATATTTTAAAGTGTAGAAGGATGTCTTCAAAGCTTAGATTTTTTGAAGAGTCAAAAATTAGCTTCCAAGTGCTAGCGCATCAGCAGGAGATGGCCACACATCTTCTAAAGGAGCTGCAACTCCTTAATATAGCAAAACTGTCGCTAAATTCTGAAACACTTAGCAGGAAAATAGTAAGCAGAGAATAATATTTAATTATATATTAAATGTTTGTTAAATTTTTAGGCTAGATCTTCAAGTTTCTGGGAAACAGATTGTCAAAATGCTGATAATTCTTTCTTTAGAAATAACTTTAGGATGAATAGAAGCACTTTTCATAAATTATGTGCGTTGCTACCTGGCCTCAAGAAAAACGATACAAATATGCGAGAAGCAATCCCACTGGAGAAGAGGATTGCAATAAGTTTATATGCATTAGGTTCATCTGCAGAGTATCGCACAATTGCTAATATGTTCGGCGTGGGAAAGTCAACTGTATGCGCAATTCTTTTAGATTTTTGTACCGAAACACGGAGAGTTTTGGGTCCAATGTATTTGAATAATTTTCCATTAAGAAAGGAAAAAATTGAGGACTTCGTAAAAGAATTTGATACACTTGGATATCCTCAATGCATGGGGGCTCTTGGTAAGTTAGTTGTATTGATATTAGCAATCAATTAGCACTTATATTATTCATTTTTAGATGGTTGTCACATTGAGATTCACCCATCCCATGAAGACGCTACAGACTATTATAACTGTAAGGGATGGTATTCAATTGTGTTTTTAGCATTGGTAGACGCAAGGTAAAAAAATATGTCGTTAGTAAGCATCGATTAATTTTTATTCATTTTTCTAGATGCCGTTTTATTTATGTAAGCTCTGGTAGTCCTGGCCGTTGCAATGATTCTCAAATATATCAAGAATCTTCTTTAAAGGATCAGCTAGATCATTGCAATATTATGGATGATTTAAAAAAAACTATCTTAGATGTGGATGTTCCAGTGCACATAATTGGCGATTCAGCATTTAGGTTAAGCGAAAACTTAATGAAACTGTACCCATTAAATGATTCACAAAGCTGCAAACAAAAATGTTTCAACTATGCATTATCTAAATCGCACAGAGTTGTGGAAAATGCGTTTGGGCAGTTAAAAGCTCGTTTTAGGCGCATTGGAAAAGGAGTTGATCATGCCATAAAATATGCTAACTCTGTAGTGTTAGCCTGTTGTGTTCTTCACAACTTCCTCAGTGAAAACAATGATACTATAAGTGAAAATTGGATGCAGGCTTTAGAAGCTGACGAAGTAAACCGGTCGTATCCCGAATTCACTTCAACATTAATGGACAACAGAAATAATCCAGAAAGAATAAGAAATACAATTTCTGAATATTTATGTAAGTTTTATTATTTAAAAATTTAAATACATAATTTTTTAGAACTAATCTACATAATATATATGCATATTTTTTAATGCACTTCTGTACATTTATATAAAAGAAAAAGAATTAGAGAAAAATATACTTTTTCTTAAAGTTAAATTTAAAAAAAAATAAATATCACGAATTTAAGCGATCATAAAACATAAATGTACTCAAAAAAAAAGAAATTTGTAAGACTTAATTCTTTTTAAAAATTCTCAGCAAATTCTTTTAAAATTTCTTTTTTCGTCGTCTATTTTTGACTGTCTTTTCAACAGATGTAATCAGTCTATCAATGTTGTCATTTTTCTTTTCAGATGCTCGCAGCTTTACGGAATTTGCTGACGGCTATGGAGAAAGAGGGGGTGCCGTTGAAACTGATGGTGACGGGGACACCGGAGAAATGTCGGTGGCTGATGCTAACGATGGTGATATTGCCTGAATATCTAAAAGCATTGCTTTAATTAAAAAAATGACAAATTAATGTATTTATATTTTAAATATGTATGTAAAAATAAAAATAAATCGAACGCATAATGATTAAATAAAAATAAATAATAAAAATGTTTTAAAAGCATGCAGAAATGGGTCTGATGTTTACGGAATGGGTAGCTATCATTGCATCATGCACACAACTTATGTTGTGCATTTTTGTTCTTAACTCCTCCGGTGAATATTTATAGCCACTTGCTTCCAGTTTCGAACACTTTTCAATAAGTACGTTGCTATTTTTCCGGCAATTGATTCATTTTATCGGTTTGTTCCCAGTCAACGCTTGCTCTCTTTTGCGGTCCCTGACTTTTGTACTGGTACGACTTTTCAAGTCCCTCCATACCTTTTTATGCAAAAAAAGAACAATATTTACTTACTGTGTGCCATTGGCCAACAGACTTCACTGCTCCACCAAGACTATTAAGCAGTTCTGTCAATTCGCCCCACTTTTTGTCACATTCGACTTTTCCCTGGAGCTTTTGAAATTTACCGCCTGTTAGTCCTGGGTTTTCTAGCATTAAGTCAGCCATGCGGTTAAGTTGCTCAGCTGTTGCGCGACACCTTTTAGCTCCAAAGTTAGTAACAAACATAAACAAACATTTTACCTGCCTTGTGCAACAATGAATAAAAGCAAAAATAAATAAATTAACAGCAACAAATAAAAAAGGACGCATTAATTTCTTCTTTTTTTCTATTCTTCTTTGTGATTTTCTAATTCAAATAGATAAAAAAAAAACGTTGTCGACTATTGTTAAGGTGCAAGAATGATAAAATAAAGATTACGACATGCGCATGATTTCCCGTTATGTGACGTAGAAGGGCCATTCCAAGAATGATAAAATAAAGATTACGCCAACAAGCTTAAAATTTTAAAATGTTCTGCGCATGTTGGCCCTGTGACGTCACACATTCTGTGTTTCTATTGGCTAATAATTTGCATGTGTCGAACTGTAATGTTTATGAGTAAACACAACAGTGGGACAATTTATAATTTTTCTCTTCAAATTATTTTGTAGTTAAAAATTAATTTTTCTTTTTATTTATATTTATTCCATTTAATAAAAATTATCTAAGTAACAATAAAAGACAAAACAATTAAAGACCATTTTTCTTTATGTTGTTATTTTATTCATTTTCCTTTTTCTTTTGGTAATATTTTGGGCAATTTCGATTTTACAACAGGGTCCAAAATACCTGTTGACATATCTAATTTTTGTGACCATCTTTGTAATGTTCTCACTGAAGGAAGTGGGAAATGTTTTTTCCTTAAAAACTTATAAGCCTTGGCACTTGTGGAATATAAAGTGATTGATTGAGCAATATCTGCTTCAGTAAAGTTTTGTTTTTTATCGCCGTTTTTAAGTTTTTTTATTTGGCCTTTAGTAAATAAACTTCTCAATGCTTTTTCGTAATTTAAGTTTGCAAAATTTAAACTCTGAACTTTACGAGACAAATTTTTTATTGTAATCGCAGATTGACTTTGTGCAGTTTTAAGGATACCATTCTCCTGGCGCAATGCATCGCTAGAAAAGATTTTAAATAAGTATTTCTTCACTTTTTTTAAAACATACATACATTTTACTTTTCAAAGTATTTATGTACTGTTCTCGACTATCTTCCTTAATGTCAGTCGTCTTTGGAGTGTTTAAAACTTTATTTGGAATTTCAATTTCATTTGCAATTTCATTTGAAATTTCAATTTCATTTGCAATTTCATTTGAAATTTCATTTTGAATTTCAAATTGAGTTGGAATTTCATTTTCAATACTGCTGTCAATGGTCGGAACTGCTCCCGGTTTCAACTTCGGTGCACGCCGATTGCTAAATCCTATTCATAATTATGAAGCAGTGAACTGCAACAATTAAATATATGTTGACTTACCCATTTCAAATATCAAATTTCTTTCAAAATCCTCCTCTTTGAAATGTAAGGCACAAATTCTATTATTTTTAACATCTATGGGTTTGTATCGATTGCAAAACATAACCCAAAGCTTTCTTTGTCCTGCATCTTTGGGAAATTTGTAAAACGATACATCTATAGCAAAAAATATATTAGTTCCATTAAAAATATCCAAAATTTAATTTTTTTTCTCACTTGTTTTTTTACTGCTGCTTTGCTTACATTTGCCCACTGCACACTTCATGTTTATATTTGTTGTTGTTTTTTTTTTGTTCGTTTTTCTTTTTTCAACAGCTTTTATTTATACTTTTTAACACGACAATGAACGTTATTAATTAATTAAATATTATTTATCACCAAATACAATATCAAATTTATTTATTTTATCAAAACACGATGTAATATTTTTTTAGAAGATGTACTTAGCGAATCACATAATTGTTAGTGCAAACAACAAAAGTGGTCGATATAATTAACAATTGTCGGATCGTTAAAAGTTACTAAATAGCTCTACAGAGCATGTTGGTTGGCGAAACATGTTGGTTCAATCATGATTGGGGAGCGAACCATTAATGAGAGAGCGAACCTCGAATTTTGCTGTTCGTGTGAACATGGTATTAAAATGTTCTCGTGTTTAAAGTCCCATTTCACACAGTGCAAATTTTATTTATTTATTGTAATATTAAAGCCACTGCGGCAATTCCTATCAATTCTCTTAAAATTGCCTGGATGTTCAAACAGAGAAATTTTTTCAGCAATTTTCGTCTACATTAGGTTTAAAACTAATGAAAAACAAAACGGGGAATGAAAAACAAAACGAATTGCCGAGAACAAGCAACTCCATACCAATAACAAATCTTTTTCCCCTCTTTCCCAAAAACTCTGTGTGAAATGAGCCAAAGTTGCGTTTACATCTGTTTTTAAATCCTGAGAATTCAATGGAATTCTCGCAAAATGGAAATTTGCATTTAGCGACATTTCGGTTTGACAACCAGTTTTTTTGTAAGCAAACTAACATAAAAAATCCTCTAATTAAAATTTTTTCTAATTAGTGCTTTACAGCGGTATTCATAAAAATTTTAAACAGTGTTTCAAACCAATTTTAAACAAAATTTGCTGAAATTGTATTCATAAACGAATTTTAGCTTAAAATACCTTTTTTTAACCTTGTTCAAATAAACGAATTTTAAAATTGGTTCGACCCTATTTTAAACTTATTTTAAGATGACATTATTGCTTTGTGTTTATTTTCATTTTAAACATTTTTGCAAAAAATTGGCATTTAAACAAAAGAAGTTATTTGTTTTTGTTTAATAAATAATGGACCCTCTATATTTGATGAAAAGAATTAGTAAGAACCATTTTTATATGGAAATTGTGATATTTTTAGTTGTATTTTGTTTATAATAGAAACTATTGCCCAAATTTCAAACAATCGTCATACGAAAATTTACAAAAAGAGGAGCGACCCGTTTTCAATTTTGGATAAAAAATTTTACCAAAAATAATAATATTTTTGGATATTATTCATTGTGTTTTATAGTGGTGTGTTGTTTAATCAAAACAAAGAAAATAAAACCGGTTATTTGAATACTTTTTTTCTACAATAAAATCAATATCTATGTAACACTTTTATTGGGCATTTTGTTTTGACTCTTTTTCTTTTTTTAGTTAATAAACAAGTTTTCATAAATTTTTTGTTTTATAAAAACAATATTTTTCTGAAAAACGACAAAAAAAATACATAGAAACGAGTACCGTATGGTTTAGTAGTCATTGATTTGCATCATTACGATTAATATGACAAATAAAAAAATACAGTGTTGCCATCTTCAAGTTAAAAAATCATTAAATCGTTTATTAGTTAAAATACTGATTATGAATACGAATTTTTAATAAACCTTTTTTAGGGTTAAAATGTTTTTTAACTAAAATGCATTTGAAACTTGAATTAAGATTTTTTTATGAATACCGCTGTTATTCTTTGGCAGAGTATAATATTAATTTAAGCGTCCATTTATTTTGTCGATTTTAGTCGAAATCTAGGGATTTTAATGCAGAGATAAATGGGAGAACTATTTTTTTTACAAATCTTCAAAAAATTTAAAATCTTTCCATAACACCCGGTCAAAAGTAATTATATTTATGTAATTGTCATTTTGTTATCGATTTTATAGTGTAATCTCTTTTTAACTTTATTGTTGTTTTTATTGTGAAAGCCGGGTCAGTCTATAAACTTGTTAATAAAAGTTTATATTTTATCAATAAATCAGTCGAAAGTATCTACATTTATCCATATAAATAAACAAGCATCACAATGTCATTTTTGGCCAGAAATTTCATGAGAGCCGTAAGTATTTTCAATATACATTTTATGGAACAAAAAAAATTTGCAGTTCCTTTTGTCAAACAAATGTGTATAAAATTACAATTACGTAATTAGCAAGTGCAAATTAAAAAAAAAAAAATTCCTTTACAAATATTTATAGCTTCCCCAAGTGGGCAAACAGTTGATGAACCAAAATATCAACAATAACACCTACAAACGTTTGTTGCATCAAAGTAAGTAGTGTCATGATGAATTGATCAATAGTTTGAAGATACCGGAATAAATACTTTTTCTTTTTGTACTTTAATTATAGCTGCCCCTTTGTTAGCAGTCAAAGTGCAAAAACCTGCGCCAGATTTTCAAGGTATTGCTGTAATTGGCAATGATTTTCAAGAATTGAAATTAGCAGATTTTGCTGGCAAATATTTAGTTTTATTTTTTTACCCCTTAGATTTGTAAGTGTTATTTGTTGTTAGCTGATGATTAATAACAATTCATCTCTACACTTTTCAATATTATAACACAATTTTATTTAATTTTCAGCACTTTTGTTTGTCCCACTGAAATCATTGCATTTAGCGAACGTATAAAAGAATTCAAAGATATTGATGCTGAAGTTGTTGGTGTCTCAGTAGACTCTCATTTTTCCCATTTGGTATGGTCCAATGTCGATCGTAAAAATGGTGGTTTGGGTGGCTTAAACTATCCACTACTCTCGGATATAACTAAGAAAATCAGTTCAGACTATGGTGTTCTTTTAGAAAAGGAAGGTATTTCATTGCGTGGCACTTTTATTATTGACCCCAATGGTATTTTGCGTCAATATTCTATTAATGACTTACCCGTTGGTCGTTCAGTCGATGAGGTTTTGCGTTTAATCAAAGCATTCCAATTTGTCGAAAAACACGGTGAAGTGTGTCCTGCCAATTGGAATCCTGAATCAAATCCCGATACAATTAAGCCTGATATACAAGAATCAAAGGAATATTTTAATAAACATGGTTAAAGTGAAGCTGAATATTCGAAAGAAAGAAAAAAGTTATTTTTACATGAATATAATTCAATTTTAGATTTGTATTAAACCTATTTTTTCTTCGTTGCAATTATTTGAAATGTGTCTTAAACTAATGCAACTAAAATAATAAAGACATCCATTAAAATATTTTTAAAATAGTTTTTTTTATGCCTTAAGGGATTTAGGTCAATTAACTTATCTTAAAGTAAACTCAACTTCAGACGTTTTTGACTTATTTGATCTGATTACGGCTGTAAAATGTTTAATAGAAATTTTCGTATTTAAATTTAATATTAAAGAACACTACAGGTCGCAAATATAAAAATATTTGTATATTATTTGGTTAAAACCGTTTAAATTCAGACCTTAAATGCTGTTTATAAAAACAAAACCGTAGATATTTGATTGAAATCACGTTTTTCTTTATAACTCAGGAACCAAATGAGTCGCCACAAATGTAGAGGCCTTTGCAATATTTTTTCAGAATTTAAAAGAAAAACAGGATTTTATTTATTTTGAGTGGTACCAATAGGAAAATTATAGGTTATATAGTTTAGAAGTTATGGGCGACTCTTTTTCGATATTCGACGTTTTTGCCAATTTTCATGACGTCATTTTTCGAAAACCGAAAGGGTTTGGGGTCAAAAGGTTAATGATTTGATAAACACTACCCATTTACAATTTAAGAATTATTTTTCAATAGAAAATTCTCCAACCTTCATTAGAACTTTTTTGGGGAAATACGCTTCTAAAAAATTACAATTTAAATAACGTGACTCACGTACAAGATCGTCAATAGAAATAAATTGTTTGCACATACGTTGTACGAGTTTACAAATTTCTCATCGTGAGTTGGAATCTGAGTTATTTTGCTTTATTTTTAATTAAAAAAAAACTATTCCACATAATTTTTTTTAAAATAAATTTAGTAAAGCTTGATTAAGCTTTTGTTTTCGATTTGCCTTAACTAAAACTAACTCACATCCCAAAAATGTGGGCTAAAAAACACTCCCTATAGGCTCACCGAAACAGCCATGATAATTGGTAATCGGGAAGTTTTTCTTCATAAAAAAAATTTGCCAGTCCAATGTTCATATTTTAACCGGCCTAATACTGCTCTAGGAAAAAAAACATGTATAAGTTTTACTTCATTTTATTTTGATTTATTTAATGAATATAATGATTGTTTAATAAAATTTTATTTAAAGTTTTTTAAAATTATAGTTAAGTCTAAGAAATCAAATATTTTGATGAAAATAAATTGATATCTAAACTATATAAGAGATTAATATACAGTGGTAGATATACAATTAAATTACTCATGCAATATATTTTTCTAATAGAGCAAATAGACTACACAAGTGACTTGCACAATTTTATGATTATGTGCGTTAAGGTTTGTGTAAAATATTAAAACTGTTTCATTTTTACACAAACTTTTGTTGCTGTGTGTGTTGATTAAAAAAAAATTATAATAAAATCTTTTCAGGGAACTTAATTGTATGTCCACGCGAAATTTGAAATTGACATTTATTTTGATTTAAAAAAAAAAAAAAAAAAACATAATGACTTTCTTAAGTTTTTGTTATTAATTTAAACTTGTTTTTGCTAACATTTTTATTAAACCAGTTTTATTTAAAAAAAAAAGAAAATATTGTATAACTGACTTAATTGTATGTCTTCAGCTGTAGTTAATTTTATAGAGAATACCTACTTATATAAATTAAAATAATGTATATCCTAGTTTAAGCTATTGGAACTTGAAATTTCTAAGATAAAAAAATTTTTAAACATAATTCACACATTTAACGTATTAATTAATTGATGATTGATTGCAGCACTTTTCAAGTTCTCAATTTACAAATTTATATCAATAATTCTTTGTATCGATTTTAAACAAGTGAAAAACTTTTTAAGACGAGGGCGGAGGTGGTGGAGGCGGTTGAGCTAAACCACTTAAACCTGGTGGTGGCGGAGCACAGGGAGGAGGTGGTGGAGGAGGTGCATACGCACCAGGCACAGCACCCCAAGCTGGAAAACCAGGAGGCATTAAACCAGGTGCCCCAGGCCATGGTGGTAAACCAGTACCTGGTGGTGGCGGTAATAATGGAGGCATTGGACCAGTGCCGGGTGGATGTAAAGGACCAGTGCCTGGAGGTGGTGGTGGATCACCCCCAGGTGGAGGAGGTTGAGCAGCCGTCATCCATGGCATCACCGGTGGCGGAGCTGGTGGTGGTGGCTGCGAGCTTGGTGGTGGCGGTATTAATGGAGGCATGCCAACAGGATTGGCACCATTCGATGTTCCCCAAGCTGGTGGTATTGGCGGAGGCGGTGCTACCATATTCATATGATTAGGTGGCGGCATACCACATGGTGGTCCCGGTGGTGGTGCTTGTATGGTTTGCATCGAAGTTGGCTTTTTATCAAAAATACTATAACCTCGATTTATATGAGCCTGAGCTAATGGATCAGATGTAGGCTTTGGGTTAGCTGTTGGTGCAGGACCTTCACCTAATTCAGCCATGAGACTTAAATATTCTTCATCGATTTTAGCTTGAGAATTTTCTGTAGCCATTTCTCCACCTATTACACCAGCACCTGGGCGTTTGCTACGACAATCTTTCGAAATGTGACCTGCACCACCACAAGAAGTACAAACAATTGAATTTGTAATATTTGGTTTATCAGGACATAGCCAAGACTTATGCTCAGTCGAACCACAATTAGTGCAACGAGGGCAGTCAGTTTCACGTAATGTACCATTGAGTTGAGCCAATTCACGTAATTGCATGCGACGTAAATCGTTGTGGCCTTCGGGTACTTCAATGCCTTGACGTATTACATCTTTAATCTTTTCAACTGCTTTTTTAACTGCCTCCGTATTGGAGGCAGTGATGAATGCATGTAATGGCTCATCTTCCCCAGCCAAAGGTTGACCATCTTTGCGACCAACTTTTCCCTCTTTAACAGAACCTTTACCTCTGATAATAATTTTTGCGCCAGTTTCTTTTTCCATAGCTTTCAAAGTATTGCCACGTGGCCCAATTAAAAGGCCCACAAAATTAATATCAGGATGTTGTTCTTGGGGTATTAAAACTTTGTCAATAACACGTGTTACCGGAGGCCTGAAAACAAAACAAAAGCAAAAAAAAATAAAAATTAGCTTTACATTTAAATTTAATCAATTATAAAAGTGCATGGATATTTTGTTGGATTAAGTCAAACTTATTATTGAAAATTATCTTCAATAATCGTTTTTCCTTAATCTTTCATAAATAAATCATTGATTAAATCTTAAACTTGTTTAAAAATAATATCGTTAACGCTTTAAAATTTAATAAATAATTTGTTAATTAAAAATATTTTAATTTTACAAATTAGGTAATAGAGAAAATTTAAAATCTTGGCCATTATCTCAATAAAAATATATTTAGAGTGGTTGCGAACTGAACAAATATAATCTAAACCAAGGGTGCCCAAGCCCTATGCGCTTGATGCACATTTGTTTTTGTAAAAGCGCTTAGCTATAGGCTGTGTGTTTTAATACACATAGAGCACTCATCAATAGCAATACGAAACACACAAACAACTTTGCCTTATTAGTTTTTTGTCGTTCTTCACTGTATTCTCGCAAGTGCAAAGCAACAACACTTTGCTGGTAAACATTGACGATAGCGATCATCAATATAGATTTTGTTTTTGTTTAACGCATGATATGAAATATTATTTTTTCTTTGTATGTATGGGTTTTTACAATAAAACATATTGAATCAAAATTAGTTATTCTTCAAATGTATTGGTGTTTGCTCTTCCATAAGGAACTTTTGGGCACCCCTGATCTAAACTAAATTCAGGTTTACAAATTTCTCGAAAGAAATTTTAAAATTTATTTGACCTTCCCGCACAGGGCTTTAAAAAGAAATATTAAACCTTTTTGTATTACGAAAATTGTCTAAGCGAAAGCAAAGTAACAAAAATTTACTTTTGTTTCCCATATAATTTGAACAAAAGTAGGTCATTATTATTATTGGTTTGACCCACTGATAATTAAAAAAAATCAGCCAAGACAGATTATATATCTTGTAAATATCCCTTTCTCATTCCGAAACCCGTTTTACGATATAATGAGAATGGTATAGTTTTGGCAAATACGACAAATTTTGCATATAAAAATAAAAGAAAAACTTTATTACTGTTTTGCTGCATTTGGCATATGCAGCAAATTTGCATACAGAAATTGGGCAATATACTGTAGTATTATTTTGCTGAATTGCCAAAACAAAAGGGAGAACTACTTTTAGGCACACATAAACTTTTCGTTCGTTTACAGGCTGGACAGAAAAAAAAAATAGAGAATAAAGTGAGAGTTCGCTGTTGAGTTTGCAAATTTTTACTGGACAAATTTTTGCTGGCAAGAATTTTCAAACTTTTGATTGTAAAACATATAAATTTTTGTAAATACAAATAAAAATGTTTTACAACTACGTTGTATGCAAATGCAAAGCAACAAATATTGTATAATGAATTATGGAAAAAATAAACCTTTTAAAAAGTTTCGGCATATTCTACAAAAAAAAAATTCCTCTATTTAATATCGAACACTAATTTATTTTTGCATTTGGTTATAGCAAATTTTCTGTTCGCGTACTTTTTTAGATAATTTTTATTTTGAGAGTAAATTTGTCTTACTCTCTGTAAATTTGTTACTGAGTAATTCTTACTGGACTTTACTGAGAAAAGTAAACGAATGAACCTATTATTGCAAATTTTCCTTTCGTATAGTTTTTTTTATAAAATTTTATTTTGAGAGTAAATTTGTCTTACTCTCTGTAAGTTTGTTACTGAGTAATTCTTACTGGACTTGACTGAGAAAAGTAAACGAATAAACCTAAAGATATGCACATGCTGCAAAGAAAGTCAAATTCAAAAACAAAAATTAATATGCAGACCCATTTTTTGTCAATTTCTTTCGTTTAGACTATTTTCGTAATAGATAAACAGGTGGTATCGAAAGCTGTTATTTTTTTATCATTGTTTTTATTTTTAAATAAGTGAAGATTAATTTTTCTCCGCTCACAGCTTTGCAAATCATTCAAAATTGGTACCCAGGCCTTAATTTTTTTTCTCGCATTATACACTGTACATACACCGTAGTTAAAGTATTAAAATGTACAACTCACTTGTAATCAGCTGGCGGTTTAAAATCTGGATTAACTGCCTGCATTTTTTGAATCAATGGATGTCTTTGTTCTTCCAATTTCTTGCGATAGCGAAATTCACGTGTATTCAACCTCTTGCCATCCGAGCTATAAATTGGTTCCGGCGAGGGAGACCTATTAAAGAAAAAAGAAGAAAAAATAACCACTATAATTAATGCATTCTTTAATAAATATTAAAAACCGGTACATAAAAAATAATAATTCCTATTAATTGTAATCCTGCAAAATTTGTTTGATTAAATAATTTATCATTAGTTTAATTAAATTTTCAATTAATTAATTTGCTGTTTTTTTTTTCATTATTAAGGAAGGGAAAAAAGAAAAATTTTGATTATTAGCATTAGTTTTAGATTAATTAGATTAGATTTTTGTCTCTTTGAGTTTACTGTTTTCTACACAGTTTGACTTGTCTGACTGACTCAGTTCTCGGTCCCCCTTTGGTTTTTGTTATTAAATTTTATTTGTTTATCTCTCCTTAAGGAAAAAAGAAAATTATTTTGTAATTAATAATTTTATGTTTTTAAAAACAGTTAAAATACCATGTACTTTGCTTACATGTACAATGTATATTGGATATGTTTCGCCTTTTTTCAAAGTTTTCGATGTGATTTTTTTTTTTGTGTGTGTTTAAGTTTACCTAAAGAATTTATTAAAGGGGAAAATTTTCAATTAGTATTTATGTTTTAAACTTCTTTAAAGTAAAGTTTTCCATATTTACCAATAAAAAAAAAATATTCTGTATTAAAAAACAAAAACATTTTAATTATTATGAATAATTCAAAAAAAAAAAAAAAACAGAAATTTAAAAAAGAGGGTACGTTCGTAAATGCAGAAAATATGTGCATCACTGCGGCAGTTATGCCAATTTTTGTTGCTGATGCTTTGCTACTGCTCAACAACTGTACAATTTGCTTTTTAGAACGTTTTGCAATAGATAAAAATATGTTCACCACAATAACAACAAATATTATTGAAAATATTAAGGGCAAAATGACAACTTTTTGTTAACTTATAATAAAAAAAGAATTAATAGAAAGATAAAACTACTTTTGAAGATTAAAAATCAATTAAAACAAAAAAGAAGACTGATTTCGCACTATTGCATCAGACACTTTAATGATGCCATAGTTGCAAAACTGTCAATTGTTTGCATAAAAAAAAAACGTTTAACGTAAATCAGTTCTGCCAAGTGATGCTTTTTTGAATGCTATACTTTTATTTTGCTGCAGTTATGCGCAATTACTGCATTTACGAACGTACCCAGACTTACTATTATATTTTGAAATCTCGTAGGCACTTTTATAGTCAGCCCTAACTAGGACATCGTCCCCAGTGCTAACACACCGTTTTGATTGAATCTCATATATGTGATTAGTAGGGCAACTAAAAAGAAGCTAGTGCTTGCTTTTTATTTGAAAATACATTACTATTTAGATTGAATACAAGTTCTGATCTTAAGAATATGAAAGTTTTAAGCTATATTTGTTGATCAGGGGAGCTGATCATCTCCTGTATAAAAAGTGGTGTTAATAAGCAAAAAGATCTCAAAAGACCTTAGTTTGAAACCTTAGTGTTGTTGTTGTAAAACCATAAAAAAAATTGTTGATACTTTGTATTACCAATAGAGCGTACCACCTTACAGGCAAAAAAAAAAAAAATGTGCACCGTACACCTTCGAATATAAAGTATTGTTGCAAGGCCATTTTAAAAAAAAATTAATTTTTTGCCGAACATAGGGGTCGCCTTTTTAAGTTTTATGTTTAATATTTACAGTCTGATATATCGATTTTTTTTTGTTTCGGGGATAACAATATTTTTGGTCTAAGGTGCATTGACCTCAAATAACCCGTTTTTGTACTTACCCCCCAAATCTCATTTCCTACCATCCTAGTGTGCCTGCCTAATGTCAGAAAATAAACGCTCGCAAAAAATCATAAAACGTTTGCTAAGAATTTCGATAATTTTAGCACAACTATTGTAAAAATGTTTTTAATAATTTTTTTATTGCGGATTGTAGGGGTCAGATTTTTAAATGTTTCCTATTATCTTCAGTATTTCTTGTGTCAAAATACTTCCTTATCAAAAGTTTTATGGTTTTTTGCTAGCTTTAATTTTTTGACATTAGGGTGGTAGGAACTGAGTTTTGGGGGGTAAGTACTAGAACGAAACATTTGAGGTCAATAGATCTTAGAGCAAATATTGGTCTCCTCGAGACAAAAAAAATCGGCATATCACGCTTTTAGATCGGACTGGAAATACGGAAGATATAACGAAGAAATTAAAAATGCATCCCCTACGTTCGGCAAAAAAAAAAATATTTTATTATTTTTTCGAAATTGCCTTTCAAACACACTTTATATTCGTTGGTGTACGGCGAATTTTTTTTCTGGTACGGTCTAATGAACATGTATATCCAGAGAACTGGCAAATTCACAAATAATATTCCCTGTTAACTTAGGAGCCCCTGAAATATGTTTCCATTAATACCACTTTTCATACAATTTGCTTAGAAAATATATAAATAATGAAAAAATTTTTAACCATTAAACATTAGAGATGTGGTTGATAAAAAAACCGGTAAACCTTAGATTGGTTCTCTCCATTACATATTCTAGTTTCATCGAAATCGCTGTGTTAGATTCCCTTGTAAGTGCTAACAATATAATTCTGGCCCCTAGGCCCAATGCACATTATACAGATTTTAAATGAAACTTGTTATTGTATATTGGTTCTCCTACTACCTTCAAATCTAAACTAAACAAAAAAAAAAGTTCATTCCATCGAATCGCCTTTCCTTTAGAGAAAAAAATGTCAAAGATTTTAAAATCTCGTTTTGTATCGGTTTAGTCTGTGCCTGAAGTATCGAATGCTCGATTACATCTAAGCAATTTTAATTCATTTGTACCCGTATTCATAATGAAAATTTAGCATAACGTTAACATGAGTTTTATTCATAATACTGTTGCTAGACCTAAAAATCCATTGATTTTCATTATGGAAAATCACTTTCCATATTTAATTCCAGAACTATTTTAGTTCTCCATATTTTTAGAAATACAATTACCTCAGGTACGGTAAAAAGATATTAAAATTTGTTTCTAACCAGTAACTCAATTTTTCTGCTTTTGAAACTCCTAAATAATTAAGCATTAATTCATAAACATAAAATAAAGTTTTGCAAAACAAAATTTTTCTACGAAAATATTTTCCCCAAATACCATGTACAACTTTATATATTTCTGAATTTACACCTTAATATATAACTCAAATAATAATAATATAAAAATATTAAAGTAATATCTTGTTACTAAACAAAATATCACATAAAACCTGTTTCATTGTTTTCCATGGCCAAGAGTTTATTTATATGCTGGAACAGAGATTAATGAATCCTTCGCACATTAAAAACAAACAGCACAAACAAATCTTAGTATGGAGGGCTGAGAGACTTGATAAGAAAACATATTGCTTAAATAGAGTTGTATTTAAATTAATGATGCAAACCTTTCTTCTGGATTCTGCGGTATACCCAATTCGCCAGTACGCAGCTTACGACTTATTTCCTCGATTTGTAATTGAACTGTAATTAGAATGACAGATTAAAAAGAGAAAAAGAGAAAAAAAAGAGGCGAGGTCAAAGCCTCGTTATTAGTAAAATTTGTCAATTTAAAAATATAATTCAGTAATTATTTAAATTATAAAAGATATACAGTAATGATGATAAAAAAAATGTAAAACTTTACAGGGATCAATCAAACGATGATAAATACATATACGTTGAGTACTCGGGTACTTACAAAAAACTGGAGAAAACAATTAGAAATTAAAAAACATATTATTTAGAAAAATTATTGGGTCATAATTATACAAAAAATAATAATAATCATTACATATTCGATTGTACTACAACTGGAAAACTAAAAAAAAAAATGTTATTTATTAATACATTTATATAAGTTGTTGAATCATCATGATGCTTTTTCCTTTGTTCTATCATGCTCTACTCTACTGATCCATGTAGAAGAAAGATATTCTTTGTAATTGGTTTGTTTTTGGGAAAGTTGCCTTCAAAAAGAAAACGAAGATTATTTTGATTAGTTTTCATTTCATTTTTTTTTTTAACAAAACTTGGTTATTTTTTCAACAGCTTTTTTAAAACTCTTTTTTTTTTTTATTGATGTCTCCTTTTTTCCAGTATTTTGTAGATGATTTTTTTTTAGATGATGTGAAGATTCCTAACCTAATTTTAGAGGTTTTAAATTGAAACATACTTCTTCAATACTAAAGTTCTTAATCTATAGCAAAACTTAAAAACTATTATGTAATAAGAGATTTTTTAAATAATTTACCTAAATAGGCCTCCTGTTGAGTAGGATCCAAAGTGGAGGGTAATATAGTCGGCATACCAGGAATAAAAGTTTTATCATTTTCAGTTCCACCCCAACGAGACTTTCTACGACGTCTACGCTCAGCTTCTTCCTCTAAAAAACAAAATTTTGCATTTAAATAACATTTTCTATATTAACACATTACATTTATGGATGAGATGTCATAAAACCAGTTGCATTATTCCTATTTCCGACTACAAAATTTGTCGGCCCTAACAAAAATTACCCTTGAAAATTAAACCGTTTTCCAAAGAAATAGTTTCACGACTATTTCCATTATAGGAATAGTCAAGAAATTGGTAAAGATTTCTTGTATTGCCGGCCTGTAGCCGGTCTTAAACATTTCTCACATTGATGAATATCCGAAGCCGGCTTCGGTGAAGAAAGATTTCCTGCGTATATAGTTTCTTCGCAGCCAGCTTTTTTGCATCGGTAATGAATGAAAAGTTTTTGTTCATATTTTCAACACCAAATTGGTCTAGAAATTATGTCCTAATAGTTTAGATCATAATTCTCAAAATGGAAATGAGTATAATGTACATAGGTTTTATGACCTGTCTCCCCCTCCCGGTTAGAATAAATTTTTGTACTTAAAAAAAGTTTTCGCTTATAAAAAATTTTTAATTGCAATGAAATGAAATAACTTACGTGACATTTCCGAAGGACCGTTTGATGTAGAATCATTACTATTGGTACAATTGAAGAGGGCAGCAAAATTCTTTGTACTCGAAGTACTGCTCATTAGTTCTTGTATAGTTTGTGTTAAATCAAAACGTGTTTGTGGTACTTCTTCTTTAATAGGTGCCATGAGAAGGTTTGGGAATCTTTCGCGTGAAGGACTACGGTGTGGACGAGAATCACGTTCGCGACTTCGTGTACGATCACGACTGCTACGTCTACGAAAACGATCATGGCTACGACTACGTGAACGGTCACGTTCTCTGTTGCGAAAATCTCTGCGACGGTCACGATAATCTCTATCGCGGCTACGGGAGCGTCTACGTCCACCTCGCCGAGAATCATAGTCATCATAAGTGCGAGAATGACTACGGCGTGAACGAGAATCGCGGTCACGGTCACGATCTCTATCGCGACGATGACGATCACGGTCGACGTCACGTTCACGACTTACACGATCAGTCCGTTCTCGACTCTCACGTTTACGATCACGGTCCCGATCGCGATCCTTTTCACGTTCACGATCTCTGCCCTTGTCTCTTTCACGATCTTTATCTCTAGAGCGATCCCTGTGAAGAAAAAAATATATTTTGCAAAATTTGTGAAATTTTGTTGAAATAACTTTTTTATTTTTTCACACCTCTTCTTGCGGCTTTTATCTTTATCTCCTCTGTCCCTATCACTTTTTTCTCTATCACGTTCTCTATCTCTGCCATGATCTTTAGATCTAGAAGGTGAACGTTCGCTTTTGGATACTTTTGAAGTTTTATCATAATCACTTCTTACATTGACAATACTGTCTTCTGCAGTACTTGCCGTGGGAGCACCCATGTTGACTACAGTGTTGTAAACATCTGGTGGTAAATTATCCATTATACCCATCGAGGATATATCCATATCAGTCATATTGTTATTGCTCTTAATTAACTATCACTTTTTAATAGATTTATATTATATTTTGGTTTAAAATCTTTCTTCCACAAATTTTATCACAAGTTCTTGGTTCAAGTATCTAAAAGCAATTGAAGAAAATTTTTTTTCGAGGTGAAGAAAATGGCGACAGCTTATAGTAGTTTGACGTCTGCCAGATGGTGATACATCGTTTAAAGTTGCCATATTTTCAATACAACATTGAAATAAATATACACATAAAAAAATACCAGGTAGACGTATATAAAACATGTTCAAATAAAGAACCCAAATTTTCCCTAATGACCTTACCTTGTTTAGCCATCTGTAGTATATAGTGTGCTACGTGGACCAAAAGGCACTGTTTAAAAACTCTTTTTCTATTTCTCTGCGCTCATCACTCACTCAAAAAAAAATTTATGGATTGAAACCCCTAAATAAATACGGTTAAAAAACAATACCTCAACAATCAAAAACAAAATGCAGGTAAACAAATAAAAATCATAAGTAAATTCTTACGGATATAGAAAACGAAATGTTTATTGTAGAGGGAGAGAAAAAAAATATGAAAGAAAAGAATAAAAAGAAATATTATGAAATAAAAACTAATATAATTATAAATTAAAAAAAACTAAAATTAAATTATGAATAAAAATTATTTATTTTATGGCTAAATACAATGTTTAATAAAAAAACTAAACTAGAATTATAATACAAAAAAATATCGCTAATTTATAAACATAAACACATACACTACACTTAAACGATCACTTCTTATGACGCACTTAGCCTATATGTATATTTTTATGGACTAAAACTACTTAATACTGATTTCGCGAAGAAAAGAAAAAAAAAAAACAAATCTAAATTATCGAAAGTAATAATAAAGTAAAAGTTAAAAAGAGTAAAAGTTAAAAATTTTATTTAAAAAAATCTAATTAAAATATATTGAAGAAAAAAAAAACTTAAAACGTTTAAAGAAAACAAAAACTTAACGATTTAAAAGAAATAAATTTTAAAATTTATTTAAAAAAAATATCAATCTATTACAATGCAAACTTATATATGTTTTTTAACAAAAAACTTATCGAAATTAATAATAAAGTAAAAGTTAAAAATTGTATTTAAAAATAAATTTAATTAAAATATATTGAAGGAAAAAAAAACTTAAAACGTTTAAAGAAAACAAAAACTTAACGATTTAAAAAAATAACTTTTAAAATTTATTTAAAAAAAATATCAATCTATTATAATGCAAACTTATATATGTTTAAAAATAAAAAACTTACAGAATTTTATATATATAAAAAAATATTAATTTATTTATTTATTAAAAATTTATTAAAAGAAAATTAATAAAAAAAATTATAGAAAAAAAATTTTTAAATTGAAAGAAAACGAAAACGGCAAATTTATTTAATAAAAATGAAAGTATTTATTAAAAAGAAGAAAATTTAAAAATTTATAAATAAACTTGAAATTTTAATAAAAAATTGTACAAACCATAAAAATTTGTTAAAACGACAACTTAAGACTACAAAGACTTAAATAAATAAATAAATAAATAAATAAATAAATAAATAAGTAAATAAATAAATAAATAAATAAATAAATAAATAAATAAATAAATAAAATAAATAAATAAAAAACTAAAGCAAAAATTATTAAAAAAATAAAAACAAAAAAATATAATTATTAAAAAGAGAACTTAACAATCTAAAATAAAAGAAATTTAAATCTTAAAAAATTTTAAATAAAGTGAAAACAGTGAATACCAAAAATGATTTTACCCAAAAAAAATCGTTTTATTTCTTGAGATAAATAAAAAATATATTAAAAAAGTTGAGTTGTATTTTTAAACCATATATGGCCCTCTGGGCTCGGTTTTTGTGTAACATTGATTAAATAAAAAAAAAACTAATCAGAAACACAAACTTTAATTTTGCACAAAAAAAATAAATGATTTTGAAAATAACAATAAAATAAATATCAAGAATAAGTTTAAAAATTAATGAGACAACCGAATCGTATTAAGAAAGTTTATCAAATTATAAACCCAAGATAAACTGGTAAAAAAAGAATTTAAAATAAAAAAAAGTCCAATTTTTTTTGTAACAAGTATCTGCACACAAAAAATATGAGAAAGTTAATATAAAAGGTAAAAAGATTACCAAATAATAAATTGAAAAAATATTGAGTAGTTGGATATTTTGATACTTACCATGGTATTAAATGCAAAATAAAAATTTCAACTTTTTTTTTGGTAACATTACAACTAAATACTAATGCGTCATTTTTATGTTTTACATGTTCAAAGAGATAAAAAGTCGAAGCTTTTGCTTAATATTACAACTGTTCCAGGTTCAATTAACTATTTATTTTTATAAATAAATATGCTTGCGCCTCGTTTAGATCTGCATTCAAATGCCGAGGCTTCGACTAAAATCGAGATTTCAGTGAAGATTTCGTATACAATTTCCAGATTCACCATACAAATAAAATGCCAAAAATTCATGGAAATCTCAAAAATGTGGAGGCTTTTAATGAATACAACACTACGTTCCTCTAGGTTTGTAGACATTTTGCATGAAAAAGCGGCAATGCTCACAGATAATAACATTAAATAATTGTTAAGACATAAAAAAAATAAATACAAACGCAATAAATATGCGCCAGGTAGCCAAAATTATACAGTGTAAGCTCATTTTATCTGACAAAGAAAATCCGATTACAAATTTTGACAAGCAGATTGATTTTTTTGTTTTTAAAATATTTCATAAAATTATAGGTCTGTACGAGGTAATTTTGGGTAAAGTCTGGTAAAATGAAAGTAAGCAAAAAATTCTCTCGCAAAACACAAAAATGCCCAAAATACTGCGAACGCACAAAACCACATTTCATACCCAAAAATAAACGTCAAATTTATTCATATTAAAAACAAATTAATTAATAAATATATTTGAAATAGCAAATATCTATTTACATTTTCAAATGTATTTTTCATTATTAAGAAGGAAAAGTTCTTTATAGTAAATTGTTATTTAACTTTAATTTTTTTCAAAATAGCAAAACAGCTAATTTATTAGCAACAGCTGATGATTTGACAATTTTACCATTTTACCCAAAGAAAAAGTACGGGTAAGTTCTGGTAAAATGAGAATTACAATTACTCTCTCATGAACGCTCTCATTTAGCCATTTTTTTTTTACAAGAAACGCTTTCTGGTAAGATTGGGTTCCCGCGGACACCCGCGGTAACGTACATCGAACACACCTTATGAGAACTAAATGGTATCAGTGTTGCATTTTATTACAAGCAGCTGTGACTAAATTGGCGGTAAAAAAAAGCTGTTTTGATATAATTACATAAGATTTATATCTAAAAGTGTTATATAAGCCACAGCGGTTTACCAAAGAGACTTTTTGACAACCGCATCATTTTATAGAATTTTTAATTTGATTTTCCTTAGTTAAAATCAGATCATTTAAACTTCTATTTTGAGCGTTCTTTTCGAGTTTTAACATTAATTTTATTTAATACCAAGTTTCCATTATGACCAAAATAACATGTTTTGAGGAAAACATTTCAAACCGTTTCCACTAGCAAAAATGTGCTTTGAGTGTTCGAATTTTTGTAAATAATTTGACGTTTCATAACAAATAAACTAAAATAAATTTAACTTTTTGTAGCCATTTTTTCGTTCGATTTATTAATTTTTCTTTTTATATATATTTAAACCTTTTTATATTTATTACTACCACCTTGTATGACGCTAAAAATTATTTTTTCGAACTTGTTAAATACAAATGCCATTTTTTCGAATTTATAGTTCTCCATGAATGGATAACACAAAGTAGTATAAACACAATTTAGTGTTGATCAAAATATTTTCGATATGTTTTAAAATTGAACACGTTGTTTGAGGTGTTTTGTACATGTTTTGCTTGCATAAAAATATATGGGAAGACATGCAATTTCGCCCAAAACATTTATATGGAAATACAAATGCTCTAGACGTCAAGTAAAAGAAATACCAGTTTTTCTGCGTGTAGGTTAGTGGCAGCACCAAATATTATTTGTGTAATTACGCCCCGCTACAATGATGCCAACGGGTTTTATAAAAATAGATAGAAATAACGAACTAGATTAATTAAACTAAACTATAAAATTTTCCATACAAATGATATGACAATTAAAACGCGACGAGCGTTGCAGTTATGAAATATAATCTATTTTATTTTCAAAACGTTTTTTCTCATTCTCTTGTTTTTTGTTTCTAATTCGCTTAACAGAGTTTTCCCATCAGTAAAATTAGCAAAAAAAAAAAAAAATGGTTCGACAGTGAGGGAAGGAGTCACGGAAGAGTAAAGATTCTATACGGTACTCTTTACTCTAAAAAAAATATGACACCGTTGTAGGTCGTTATTTTGGGCGCTTTTTCTCTCATAGCAACAATCGTTCTTATTCTGTGCCGTCACTAAACTTTGAACTAGTTCAGTACTTATCACAGTGGTAAATATATAATCGGACATAGGGCGGGTCTGGGGTGTTTGAGTGTTGAAGTAAAACAATTCTGTAAATATTGTAAAAATTAATTAAACAACTCTTTAAATATAGTAAGAGTGTGTGTCAAACGGTAGCAAAGTGACATGGTAAAAAATATTTTTTCTATGGTGAAAAAGTTTTAAATTTTTATGTGTGAAAAAGAATCGAATTTAAGAAGCTTTCAAATTTTAAAACTTCAAAAATGTTTATTCTTATATCAAAAATTCTACTAGCCCTATTGGCTAGTGAAATTTTATTCACCTCAAAACTGTCAAAAATTTACCAAGAAGCATACTTTGCTACAATTTCACACACACCCTTAAACAAAATATCTACAAATTAAAAAGAATAGTCCAATTTAACTAGTTCGTCCACAAATGACAAAAGTCTATAATCAGCTGTTACTAGTTCTTCCACGTGCGATTTCATTTTAACGTTTTTGTTTGTATTGAAAATGCAGTAAATTTTCTGTTAACATATTTTTTGTAATATTCACACAAATAGTCTATAAATTGTTCAAGAAACATGGGTAAAAAAAATAAAAAATCTATTGCTGATGCAGTTTATACCAAAAAAGCTGTTAAAAAACAAAATCCATTTGCCACCGCTACAGCGGTTACATCAAAGGGGTTAAATCCCTTCGAGGTGCATATAAATAAAGAAAAATTCCAAATTCTCGGAAGAACTTGCAAACATGATAAAGGGCTCCCAGGTGTATCTAAGGCAAAAGCTGTTAAAAAACGACAACAGACATTGGGAAAAGAATTTATGAATAAACATAAAACAAATTCATTTAAAGATCACCGTATTGGTCGATATTCTTCAAATGCCGACCAAGAGGAAATTGGAATTGCACGTTTTGTGGCGGACAAAATAGAAAAACAAAAAGAATCAAAAAAATCACGTTTCAATTTAAACGATGATGAAGTGTTAACACATCGTGGTCAAACATTAGAAGAAATTGAACAATTTCGTGATGATAGATCCGACAATGAAGCGGAAGAAGATGAAGAATTAAATGGTAACTATTTCAAAAGTTTCATATTAATGGTGTATACTTAAAGTTGTAATTTTTTTTAGCGGATTTTACGGAAGCTGCACATTTTGGTGGTGATGATGATGCTGTGGCTGCCAAAGATCGCAAAAGTGCTATTGAAGAAATGATTGTTGAACAAAAACGTCGTAAAATTGAAATAGCCAAAGAAAAAGATGAATTATTTGATTTAACTGAAAAGCTAGATGAAAACTATAAAGATTTGATGGGCTTGGTAGGAAAAATGACTAAGAATGAGTTGAAATCTAAACCCCCAGCCGATGATTACGATCGTTTGACTAAAGAATTGATTTTTGAACCCAGAGGTGTAGTCACTGATAAACTATTATCCGAAGAGGAGTTGGCTAAAAAAGAAAAAGATCGTTTAGAGAAATACGAACAAGAACGAATGAAAAGAATGAGAGCCGATGGTGAGGAAGATGAAGACACACAAAAACCAAAACATCGATCTGCAGATGATTTAGATGATGGTTATTTTGCTTATGGTGATGATGAAGAGGAGGGTACACTGACTTATAATATGGATGGTAAGAATTCTAATTTAATGTAACACCTATTGAAAAAGAGAATTATTCCAAGAGAAAAAATCCTATTTAAATATGGCAGTAATTGTTTAGAAAAAATTAAACTTATAGCAGTTGGCGTTAATGATATCTTTATATTTGACGAATTGTACATACATATTTATTTGTATCTTATGACATCGCCAAACGTATTAAGACTCAATATTGTGAAGGTTTCTATCCAACAACATTTTTCTTTAAGAAAAAATCTGTTGTAAGTTCATTACAAAATTAACTCTGTATTCATTTATTTTTCTGTGAATAATTCAGAACTTACAGTTTTTGTTTTTAAAACATTCTTTAAACCTAAAATTATTTGTGTTTCAAAAGAAAACTTACGGCGAATTTTGAAAGAAAAGAGTACATTTATATTTAGTTTAGGTCTTCAGTTTTTATAAATAAAAAAAATCTAGTGTTTAAAAAACATTTCGCACAGAATTCATACTGAATCGAAAGAATTTTTCCTTAGAAAAATATAACAATCAGCTCATGAATTTTAAAAAATTTTCTATGCATTACAAAAACATTAAAATCTGAGGAACATTCTACTTTAAAAAGTCCATAGATTTCTACGAAATTTTTATAAAAAAAACCTTAATTTTAATATCTATTAAATACCCGATTAATACCAATTTTATAATTATGACAAATTAGGTGAATTGAGTACGAAAGATAAAGCAAATGGTGAAAATGGAATTGCTGAAAAGGACGAACATAATGAAGTCGAAGAAGCGGATGAAAGTGAGAATGAAAATGCCGAAGAAGAATCTTCGGATGGCGAAGATGAAGAAGGTGATAGCGAAGATGATGATGATGATGAAGATAATTTAAGTGATTTAAAAGTAACTGATTCCGAAGGCGAAGAAAACGAAGATATACCAACTGTAGATACAAAAATAACTAAGAATATAAAAGATTCTAAAAAATGTATAAACATTGAAAGAACGGATCTTCCCTTCACTATTGAAATGCCTAAAAATTATGAAGAATTTTTAAAACTTTTAAATGAATATAAACAACAAGATCAAGCTGTAATTATAGAACGTTTAATTAAATGCAATCATCCTAAATTGGAAGGTGTGAATCGTGAAAAAATTGTAAAACTGTTTGCATTTCTTTTGCAGACAATAAATGAAAAATTCTCTGATGCTAGTCAAGAAGATGTAAGAGAACATTTTAAATTTTTATCTTCTATAATGCCTCAACTATACGCTTTGGTGCATTTAAATCCCCAACGCATGTCAAATACATTGCTTGATGTTATTAAAGAGAAATATGCAGAATTTAAAAAGAACTCCAAACAATTTCCTTCTTTGGAAGTATTAATTTATTTAAAATTGGTTTCAAATCTGTATTCCACCTCTGATTTTAGACATCCTATTGTAACGCCTTGTTACATATTTATACAACATATACTGTCAAAAGCCAGAGTACGAAGTCGTCAGGATATTGCTATGGGTTTATTTTTAGTTACTCTCAGTTTAGAATATGGACAAATATCTAAAAGATTTTTACCCGCTGCCTTTAATTATCTCTTGGGTATTATATTTCTGTGTATACCCAAAAGACCAATAGAAATAATAAAAATCTTACCTCCTTTTCAAAATCACGGACCCTTTAGTAAATTACTGGCCATACCAGAAGATTCAAAGGATTGTCAGGATATTAAAGAAGAGCCGTTAAAAGCTGAAGATTTAGTTTTACAAACTTTTGCTAACGATTTTAAAGTGAGATCATTAAATCAATGTTTAAAATTAATACAAGATGCTGTTACCTTAGTCAATGATAATATTGGTAGTAATTTTTTGGCTACTCCCTTATTGAAAATGATGGAAAAATTACCTTTATCATCGTATCCCTTATATGTTAAAGAGAATTATGAAAAAACTAAATTGGCCTTAACAGAATTATCTGAAAAAACTCTAACAAAATTAGTACCACCCGAGAAAAAACCCAAAGCTCTGCGTTTATTGGAACCACGTATTGAAACTGTATACGATGATAAACGTCGTCCGAAATTGTCAGCCGAAAAGGAAGAAAAGGTGAAATTAATGGCTAAAATTAAAAGAGAAACTAAAGGTGCTATACGAGAAATCCGTCGAGATACCGAATTTTTACAAAAGATCCGCTTATCACAACAACTACAAAGGTAAGATATGAAAAGCTTTTTTTTTTTTTTTTGAATATTATTTTTATGTCTTACTATCTGAATTGCGATAATCTGAGCTATTTCTTTAGATCAGATTAATATATTTGTAGATGTTAAAAATTTTTAGATTCCTAGTGAATTTTTTATTTTTCATCGTTATAAATATGGGATGTTCTATTTTCGATTCAAGATCATTAGAATGTTTTTTTTCCAATTGAATAGAAAATTATAATTTTTGAAATAATTACGAATTAGAAAAAGTTATTAGACACTAGCCGAATGGAATGCATTTTCTGGTCAGCTATGACCTACATCAACAATCTTCATGTCATATAGTGTTAATTGTAAATTGTAAATAGTATCGTTCGTTTACCCAATAATTTGTACAAATTTTTACTGAATGTCGTTCGTTTACACAAATCCTCAGTAAACATAAAGAAAAAAGAGAGAATAAAGTGACAGTTTTATGTTGAGAGTTTTTCTTCTTTCTGCAAATTTTTACTCGACAAATTATTACCAGCTAGAATTTACAAGCAGAAAAAACATATGATTGAAAAACATGTGATAAATTTTTATGCAAATGCAAAGCAACAAATATTTTTGAATAAATTATAGAAAAGATAAGAAAACCCTCTAAATTGTTACTGCTTAAGATTTTACAACAAGAATCCCCCTTTTTTCATATCTACCAGTTATAATTTATTTTTGCATTTGGTTTTGCAATCAGTTTGTTAAACTTGTAAATTATTGCAAATTTTCCGTTCGCGTAGATTTTTAGAAAATTTTAATTTTGTGAGTAAATTTGTCTTACTCTCTGTAAATTTGTTACTGAGTAATTCATACTGGGCTTGACTGAGAAAAGTAAACTAATGGACTTAATATCTTTTAAGGTCCAACTAAAATTTGCTTAAGTATCCCTGTATAGCAAATTGAATGAGTTCAATAAAAGAATAGAAGATATTGTGTTGTATTTTTTGTGTCATTCTTAAGGCTGGATTAGCCAGACGTAAACGTATCTCTGTAAAGCAATTTCAATGAGTTAAATAAAAATAGAAGATGTTGTGCCATTCTTATGCATTGAATATATACAACACAAAACGTAAACACACAACGAAAATCTGTTTTAATTAGATTTTTGTTGTGTAGTTACGTTTTGTGTACAAAAAGTAATACAAATCTGTGTTTGTTTCGCAATGTATTTTTAACGATCGTAATTGTCAATTTCTATCTTTTAGACAATATTCTTTATATATAAAGGTCTGTTTAGTTTGCTTTGAGTACCCCCCACTTGCTTTTCCGTGAATCTTAGGGCCTGTTTATCTATTACGAGAATAGTCTAAACTATTGAAATTGATCATTACTTTCGTTAAAAATACATGGCAAATTTTCGTTACTTTGCTTTCGTTTATACTATTTTCGGAATACATAAACCAGCGCCCCGTTTCTGTATCTGATGCGAGAAGTTTTCGCATCGAGAAATTAATGGTCACCCTACTTTGCATTTTTACTTATTATCTCCTTTACATTAATATAAATTTAATTGCCTGTGAATCACCCTATAGAAACCAGAACAAAGTTGTATTTTACATATTTTTTTGCGAAAACTTTATCGAAACGAGGTTCAGGTCTTAGATTTAAGTTCTCATGAACAGTTTTAAAAATCAAAATAATTTTCTACTGTAAACATTTTATTATTAAAAAAAAGATTATTTAACAATACATATCTGCAATTTGTTTTGAATCGCACTTTATCAAATAAACTTTATAAATATTTAATAAGTATCCGTTTAATCTAAAAAATAATCCATTTTTCTCCCTTTTATTACAGCGACAAGGAACGTCGTGAAAAAGTTAAACGTATTTATTCCGAAGCTTCCCTACAACAGGGCGAACTTAACGCTTTGGATAGAGAAAAGAAGAAGCAGAAGAAGAAGTTTTAATCCCGTTTTACATTATATGTATGTATATAAAATGTATAGATTATACTATTAAAAATAATAAAAAAAAAAAATAAAAAGTTTTATTTTTGTAAAAATAAATTAGTCTCCTTAAATTACATAAATTTATTATTCATTGTTTATCCGTCATTTCACGACATCTTATCGTTGCGGCCTCTACCGCTCCAGCTACGGCAGCTCTAAAACCGCGATCTTCTAAAAATTTTAATGCTGCTGCTGTTGATCCAGCCGGGCTTGTAACGTTATCCTTTAATAAACCTGGATGTTGTTTTGAATCTCTTACCAAATGTCCTGAACCCATAACAGTTTGAGAGGCCAAACGATAAGCCATATCTCTAGGTAAACCCATACGCACCGCACCATCAGCTAAGGCTTCAATCATAACAAACACATACGCTGGGCCACTACCGCTTAATGCTGTTATAGGATCAAGTAAATTTTCTGTAACTTCTTCACAGGTACCTATGGCTTTTAAAAGAGTTTCTGTATTTTTGGCATCTTCATCAGTGGCTTTGGTACCACGTACAAATACTGAACATCCTGATTGTACGAGGGCGGGTGTATTGGGCATTACTCTTATCACACGTGAATTAGAAGAAAGATTCTGAAATTAAAGGCAATAGGTATAAAGTTATTCTAAAGCAAAACAAGGCATATGACAATTTTCCAAGATTTTTGTAGTCATTAAAATTTTGAAATACACATACTTCGTTCTGATCATTTTTATTATTATTTTTTTTTAATTTCTGTATGACAAAAAATTTTATTTCATTTGTTACAAGACATTATTTTTCGGGTGAAAAAGTGACATTTTAGGTTAGTTGTGATTGTGTATTTCTCTGTTATTGTGTCTTTTATTAAAGTTCTAGTGGAATTTTTTCACGGGAAAAAATAATTTACTATGCTATGAAATTTTTATTTTCTTCACAACAGGTTCATAAAAATATGTAGTTTGGCGAAAATATTAGGTTTTTTTCGAGTTTTATATAAAAACTCAATACAAATTTAAGTAGATATAGACTTGCTACAAAAGGTTTGTTTTTTTTCGAATTTCATATAAATATTCCATACAAATATAATCAGATATACCTTGCTAGGTAGTTATAAATATAGCTACTTAAAAATTAAGAATGTATAAAAATGCTGCCTAGTCTTGGAAATTTTTTGCTTTTCTCTTTTAAATGTAAACAAAGATATTTGTCATACAAATATTTGAAATTTTTGTGTTTTTAATTTGATAAAATATTAAAAATTACAAAAGCTAACAAATGTATTATGTGTTTGTAAGTTAAGGTAGAGCAGGGCAAATACAAAGGCAGCCCCAAATGTTCAAATTGTTTTTGTTTACAAAAAATAAAAGTCAGGTAATTAGGGATAGTCGTTTTTTACAAGTAGTTATAGATATAGATATAAAATTCGAAAAAAACAAACCTATATTATAACTAAGAATGTATTAAAATGCTGCCAAGTCTTGGAAATTCTTGGCTTTCCTGTTTTAAATTTAATCAAAAATTTTTGTCATAAAAATATTGGAAATTCTTGTATTTTTTTTAATGCATAAATTTGAGAGGTTTAATAATAGGTGTGTTCGACGTACAGGTTGGTTGAAAAGTTTCTGCGCTCACCAAGAGATGGCACTGCTAGCTCCAAACTTTTTTTCTCAAGTTGGTATAACTGTCCTGAGAACACATGCAAAGTTGCAAGTCATTCTGCCAATTCTTTCTTTGTTTACAAGCCATTTGAAGTTGACGTGTCATTCATTTTTTTCAATATGGAAAAAATTGAATATCGTGCAGTCATTAGATTCTTTGTTTTGAAGGGTTTAAAAGCAAAGGAAATTTATGAACAATTGTTAGAAGTGTATAAGGAGTCCTCACCTTCAAAACGCACCGTTGAATTTTGGGCTGGTGAATTTAAACGTGGTCGTACCAGCCTTAAAGACGATCCACGCGAAGGACGACCAAAAACTGCAACCACAGCAGAAATCATTGAGCAGGTACATAATATGGTTAGTGAAGATCCAAGTTTGACTAAGCGTGAAATTTCTAATGCCATAGGCATCTCAGACGTACGAGTACTCCATATTTTACATGAAGAATTACGTATGAAAAAACTGTTTGGAAAGTTAGTGCCGCACACATTAACAATTCAACAAAAACTGGATCGAAAACAAATTTCTCAGCGTAATTTGGAGCGTTTTAAGCCGAATAACACCGACTTCTTGCGTCGTTTTATAACTATGGATGAAACTTAGATCTACCACCATGATCCTAAATTGAAACAAGAACGTTTACAGTGGACTGAAGCTGGTTGTTCAGCTCCAAAGCAGGTGAAGTCACAACGATCAGCAAAGAAGGTTATGGCATCAGTTTTTGGGATGCAAAAGGAATTTTGTTGATTGACTATCTTCAGAAAGGTGAAACAATCAACTCTGAATATTATTGCAGCCTTTTGGATCAGCTGGATGAAAAAATTCGTGAGAAAAGACCTGGTTTAAAGCAAAAAAAAAAATAATTTTTCATCAAGACAATGCACCTGCTCACAAAAGTGTTTTGACGATGGCTAAATTCAAAGAATTAAAGTACGAATTGCTTGAACATCCACCTTATTCACCAGATTTGGCTCCCAGTGACTACTATCTCTTCAGAAATCTCAAACAATTCCTTCGTGGAAAGCATTTTTCGTCGAATGAAGAGGCCATAGCAGCCGTAGACGGTTATTTTGCAGAGCTTCCGGAAAACAATTATAAGGATAGGATAAAATTATTGGAAGATCATTGGAACAAGTGTATTGAGTTTCTAGGAGATTATATTGAATAAAAAAATATATTTCGTAACAAACTTTTCAACCAACCTGTACGTTACCGCGGTAGTCCGCGGGAACCCGATTTTACCAGAAAGCGTTTCTTGTAAATTGGGTAAATGAGAGCGTTCATAAGAAATTAATTGTGTTTCTCTTTTTACCAGAACTTACTTTTTGTTTGGGTAAAATGGTTAAACTGTCAAATCATCACCTGCTGCTAATAAATCAGCTGTTTTGCATTTGTGAAAAAATTAAATTAAACTAAAATAAAAAATTTACTTTAAAGAACTTTTTCTTCTTAATAATGAAAAATACATTTAAAAATGAAAATAGTTATTAGCCAATTCAAATATATTTATTAATTAAGCTGTTTTTTTAATTTGAACAAAATTGACGTTTAGTTTTGGGTATGAAATGTGGTTTTGTCCGTTGGCAGTATTTTGGGCATTTTTATGGGTTTGTGAGAGAATTTTTTGCTTACTTTCATTTCACCAGACTTTACTCAAAATTACCTCGTACAGACCTAATAACATTTAGTTTATAAGGTGCAGAAATGTGGGGACTACATAGATAATGCACAGTGGTAAAATACGGTTATAAATCCATAATATCTTTAAGTAAATAGTTTAAGTTTTGTATGTTAAATGTAATGAAAATACAAATGAAATTTTTGGGTGAACTATTCGGCTTTTTCGTGGGTGGACACAATATAAAATTTTTAAGTATTGGCATTAAAACTCTAATTTTGGGCTTTAAGTCCATTTCTTCGATCATTATGCCCCTACAATTTGGGGTTTATATCCATACATTTTTAGGCCATATTCCCAGTTGGAGTTATGTCATTATGATGTTATAACAAACAACTGATAAACATTTTTGGGTGTACATTTGCCACTAGCAATGTAATGTCGGCATAAATTGAAAGCGTAACTGTAACTGTTGACCGTTTTTGCTTTTAGTAATTTTAACTACATTTGCTCTGTTTATGCAGCAAGCTATTAACGTTGGCTTGTGTCATTGCCATATAAATTTCGGATCAATTAAGATCTTACTTGATTCCCAAATACGAGGGCTGCTGATGAATAAGTCCGTGACTTTTCGAACTTCCCTCGTAGCTATATGAAATGCAACTCTGCTTCCATCAAGTACCACCTGTTTATAGACTACTGTTAAATTTTGAGCAAGTTCCGTCATTTTGCGTTTAACAGCAGGATTTTTCGATCAATAATTTCATCGTTGGAGCTAAATCTCTTTCCAACGAGCCATTTATTTTGGTTTGGAAATATAAAATAGTCACTGCGGACTAAATCCGGAGAATAAGCCGAATGAGGGGGCATATCGTAGTCTACTTCATGGTTTTTTGCCATGGAAACTAAGCTTGTCACACAATTCCGTGGGTGGTTGATTGTGAGCAAACGCGGTAGCCATCTTGCGGAAAGCTTTCTCATACCCAAGAGAACGTTCAAAATTGAAACCAATGAGCCATGTGAGATGCCTATGTCTTCCACAATTTATCGCACAGTCAATATCCGATCGGCCAACACCATATCGTGAATTCTTTCAATTGTTTTGGGTGTAGAGACCTCCTGGGCGTCCAGAACGTTCAGCATCTTCCGTGCTTGTAAAGCCACAACGAAAGTCAGTAAACCACTTTTTTACCATTGGAATCAATGGCTTGTAAAGCCACAACGAAAGTCAGTAAACCACTTTTTTACCATTGGAATCGATGGCGCAGAGTCCCCATAGTATTTATCAACCTTTTCCTTGGTTTGATTGACGGTTTTTTTCGCAAAATAATTTTAATGAACAGTCGAAATTCACTTTTTTCCATTTTTAAAAAATGCACGAAGTTGTATGTTTTAAACAGCTGTTAAACGCAAAGTAAATGACGTAAGTTGTTTTGACAGTAGGCAGTGGGACATTTCATACAACTACGAGGGAAGTTACATTTCATATAACTACGAGGGAAGTTCGAAAAGTTACGGAATTATTGATCCGCCCTCGTATATTGCTGCATCTAATTCAATCGATATTTTTTGGACCAAATAAGATTAACTAGATATGACAGCAGATATGAAGGTATATTAAATTGGATAAGATCAATTTTTTACAAGAAATTTTTTGTACTCAATCTTAATTTTTAGGAAGTTTTTGGAAAAAAATAACGAAAATACCCCATATTAAAAATTCGATCCTTTTTAACCGATTAGTTATTTGTGTTAATCGATTAAACAAATTGGAAAGACTAGAAAATTTTCTTAAATTTTGTTTTTGATTTATGTTGGTCGCTTAAGCTAAATAAAAAAAAAAAAATAATCTACATTTGTAAAAAGTAAATATTTTTGTTTTTAACTTTGTTATCTTTAGGCGTTTTGTAGATAAGTGTCAGGTAAATAAATAAAACCATTCTATTATTATTACTACAGATAAGAAGTTTATAAATAAAAATAGTTTTGAGGTCTTAAGAATTACTCTTATATGCATGTCGAGGGCTTATGTACACAGAAAAAAGTATCAAAAATTTCAAGTACGCACAAAAAAATTACAAAATTCTGTTTGTAATATTAAACAACTCTTATAGAATATTTTTGTAAATACAAATAATTTTTTTTTAAAAAGGCACCAACAATGAAATTTGTAAAAACAAAAAATTTTTTTTTTATTTTTTTGTAACTTAAATTTTTATTTTCAAAGAATTTTTATATGAAAAATAAAAATTTACAATAATTTCGAACAAAAAATTGTTAGAAATCGAATTTGAATTTTAACATATATTTTTAATTACTAAGAATTTTGTGATATTTTTTTCTGCGTAATTAAAAATATTTGTTAAAATTCAAATTCGATTTTTAACAATTTTTTGTTTAAAAAGTTGTAAATTGGAATTTTTCATATAAAAATTCTTTAAAAATAAAAATTGAAGTTACAAAAAAAGAAGCAAAAACGTTTTTTGTATTTACTAATTCCATTGTTGGTGTCTTTTTAAAAAATATTTTATTTGTATTTACAAAAATATTCTATGAAAGTTGTTTAATATTACAAACAGAATTTTGTAATTTTTTTCCGTGTATATTCAATAGAGGCCATAAGAAAATCTGGTTTTTAACAGCAAAGTGTTTGTAGAACATAAAAAAATTACTTTAGGGTGCTTTAAATTAAACGAAACATTTAAATCGCCCTCCATAAGATTTGTGTAATATTTACCTGTTCCAATGTTTTTAATGTTATCCCCATTGCAACTGAAATAAATAATTTTTGATCACTTATCGTTTTTATTTCATTTAGAACTTCTGGTACAACTTGAGGTTTTAGCGAAATGAAAATAATGTTTGAATTTTCAACGACCGGGTCATTTTCAATTAATGTCTCAACGCCAAGTTGCTATAAAATATTTTACGAGATAAATTTAATTAATTACAAAATAACTTAATTCAAATATTAAACTTTTGTACCTTAAATGACTGCAGTGATATTGAATCTGAGGGATGTACACTAGCGATAATTGATTCAGCTTTCGTTAAACCTATATGTATTAAAGATAGTTGTTAAAAAAAAAACTTAAAAGGTAACTAATAGCATCTTTTTTACCAGCCGAAATAAAACCCTTGGCCATTGCTTGGGCTATTCTTCCACCACCTAAAAAACCAATTTTTCCAATTTTATTCATTTTGTATTACTTTAATAATAAACTTAGGAAATTTACGTCTTTAATTGCATAAAGTCAAGTAAATACTAAAACTGTTTTCGACTTTGTCTAATGTTCTGATTGCAATTTTTGTTTTCACTTCAATGAAAAAAAAAAATCATTCATTTAGTAGATAAGAAACCACTGTTGTTTTTATTATTTAGATCTGCTTACTTATCTCAAATTAACTAAAGTTTAGTACTTAATTGTAGTTATGGATGTTAAATTTATGTGGAAATGTCTGTGGTTAACGTTTAAATCTGGTTATTGTTTTGGATAAGTTACCCGCCCTTAAAAATATCGTTGATTTAAACACGTAAAAACAACATATGTTAAGTAGCAGTAATCTTGAATTTCATAATTTGTTATCAATCGCAATCATATACAAAAATATTTTTAAAGTATTCAACTATTTTTAAATATTCGTTGGAAAAACACTTCTTTCAAATTCATATTTTCTTGGTGGCACTTGTTTTTTTTTTTTTAGTGATAAAGTTCAAAATAGAGATTGGCAAGTGAGCTTGTTTTAGGTGATTCGCAGGGGTATGTCTAGATAAAATATGTGCTTTTGTACGTGAGTTAAATTTTTGCGTGTGTCGAATTTTAGCTTTACCATTTTTTCAAGTTTTGCTTAAAAAGAAACAAATGATAAAAATTTAAGATATTTTTATTTGAATCGTTATTAAATTAATTGACTTTTCTGATTCGCTTTAAAGTTTGCACTCCGCTTATGTAATATCCCAGTTTTTTTTGTATTACTTTCTAATTTTTATGTTTGTTTACTATTTTTATAATTTTGTTGTTATCTTTAGAAAACTTTTACGATTATTTTTTCTTTTTTACTACACTACATTTGCATCATGTAATTGTTAGAAATCAACTGGCAAACGACAAACAATCATACAAATGTAAGTATACACTCAGAAAAAAAATTAGTAGAACAATTTGTAAACGGTTTTCAATCCCACTTTACTATTTTTGTATTGATTTTTAGTAAAACAATTATTATTTAGCAAATCTTTTTGCTATTTACATTTTGACAGTATATTTACAAATTTTTGTTGCTTATTTCAGAAATCATTTTACAAATTTTTTAAAACCGATTTGCTTAAATTTTCAAAAAAATACTTAAAATGTTACATATGTAGATTAAAAAGGCATCGGAAGTGAATATACCGATTCATGTCTGAAAATAGGACAACCACTTAAACGGCACTAAAAAGTTTTTTTTGTTCTAAAAATCAGCCCTAAAAACAATTAAAATTTGACGTTAAAAGTAAAAAAAAAAAATATAAAATTTTTCAAAACAGAAATTACCAAAGAAAAACAAAATGATTAATTCGTTTATGTTAAAACAATTTTTAAGATGTTTAAAATATTTTTTGAAAAAAATAATAAAATAAAAAAAATTTGATGTTAGATGAAAAAAAAAATAAATTTAAAATTTTGTACTAATATTAATAATATTTAGTAATTTTTGTTGCTAATTTTAGTAAACAGATTTTAAATTCCACTTTACAAAATGTATACTAAAATTTATTAGCGGCTACTAATTTTTCTACTAATTCCATTGTACTACACGTCAGCAGTGTTGCTAAGATTAGCAAAAAAGACCGCTGGGCTCAAATTAGCAAAATTTCCCGTAATAACAGCAAAATTTTCAGTTGCTAATGGCAACTTTTTTTGAATAATTTTCTAAATAATAATTACAAATATAGTTAAAAACAATTACAAATATTGAACAAGATTCAGTTAAATTTTTCATTAATTTGCTTTGAAATTTAGAATTTTTCATTAAAAAAATTCAGCTTCAGAGTTCCGCCAAAAATTAGTATTTAGAAATTGAGTTTTGCATTAAATGCTTTAATTTCGGGTAGAAATAAACACGTGATTTCGTATAAAATTTGCTTTATGTTTTTTAAATAATAATCAGCACTGTTCTAAGTTTAGATACTTTTAATTTAGAATGGATTTGTAAAAATACATGGAATTAAAATTTTTTGCTGTTTTGGGATTCACAAATTTTTTTGAAATGTCAAATAAAATGTCAAATGCTCAAAAAAATTATTTAAACTGTTCTAAATATAATAAATTTTGGAAAATATTTTAGAATATTCTAAAAAAAAATGTGGATGACAATTCGTAAGGTTTCACCTTTTTTGTTATGTGGATTCGGAACTAAGAACAAAAGGTTTAGGAATATTAACTTTTTTGCTAACCCAATTTTTTCAATGTATTTAAAAAAATGTTAGAAGTTAATTTTTTTCTTAATTTTACTTATGTTTACACATTTACTTTACTTTAAACAAAATTCATCTTCAAAATCAATCGAATTTCATGTTTTATTCATATTAAAAAGCTTAGTAGAAAGTTTGGTTTTAGTTACGTCCAAAAACCTGAGTTCAGTTGGACATTAGCAATTACTTGCAGTTTTAACTGAAATTACAGTTGTTTTTCTATAGAAAAATTTAAAACAAATATCGCAGTTATTGAAAAAACAAATGAAAGAAAAGTAATGTGTTTCCTAACAACTGTCGTAAAATTTAAGGCCAAAATTCCATACAATACAGTTACATTACATTTTTATGCATTGGAGATAGAATAAAATTTTCTCAGTTTTATTTGCAAATTAAAAATATACCAATAATAACAAATATAAACTTAACAAGAATTTTCAAAAACTCAACAAAAATTTTATTTTTTAAATAACTAACAAATGTTTACTGTGCCCTGCAAAAATACTGTTTTGGTAATATTTTATTATAAATATTCAAAATAACTGCGTTAAATTACTTTAACTTTTTACAAAATATGTATATTGAAATTTTCAAAAGTAAAAAAATATTTTTTTCTAGTTTTATAATACCCTAAATCCCGCATGACACTTGTTTGATTGATATTGACGGCAATGATAATCTTATGAGAGAACTGCCTTTCCCACAACCATTTGATAGATATTGATTTATTCCATATTGTTGAATTCTTCACACACGTATCTTTCCCATAATCGGGCTTTAAGCCGAATGACACTAAAAGTTTATAATGTATTGATATTGACAACAATGTAAATCAAATAGAAGCACTGCCTACCGACATTCATTTGACAGATGTTGATTTATCTGTATTGTTGAACTCCTAATACACATTATTTTCCCAAAGGAAATACACTGATTTTTCGCCACTACAAAATCAAGCAAGTGTCAAACAAAGGTCGGCATGTCAAAGCGCCAGTGAAAAGTGGCAGTCCTGTCAAACGTTGTTTTTGTATGCAATAGGTGTGTTCGACGTAGGTTAACGCGGGCGCCCGCGGGAACCCAATCTTACCAGAAAGCGTTTCTTGTAACAAAAATTAGGTAAATGAGAGCGTTCATGAGAGAGTAATTGTGTTTCTCATTTTACCAGAACTTACCCGTGTTTGGGTAAAATGGTAAAATTTTGAAATCATCAGCTGTTGCTAATAAATTAGCTCTTTTGTATTTTTGAAAAAAATTAAAGTTAATTAAAAATTTACTATAAAGAACTTTTCCTTCTTAATAATGAAAAATACATTTGAAAATGTAAATATATATTTGCCATTTCAAATATATTTATTATTTAAGCTGTTTTTTAATATGAATAAATTTGACGTTTATTTTTGGGTATGAAATGTGGTTTTGTGCGTTCGTAGTATTTTGGGCATTTTTATGGTTTTCTGAGAGAATTTTTTGCTTACTCTCATTTTATCAGACTTTACCCAAAATTACCTCGTACAGACCTAATATTTTTTAAAATTTTTATTGAATTAATTTGAAGGCAGGTCTAACTTATTTAGAAAATTTTGTATATTATTAACAAGGACAAATTAATAAAAAAGCCTGCTTTATCGACAAACTGTTGCACGTGGTCGACACTGTGGAAGCTTTTAAGCTAGAAGCATTTAGAGCTAGTTTTTTGGATGTCAGTTAAACTTGGCTAAATGGCTTATTAGTTAAACTAATAATAAATTTAAACTGGCTTTGATCCCACTTGTTGTTTTTCAGTAGTAGCTTAAAGACTTGACAGATAAGGTAATGCTGCCATATTCTAAATTTTATATTTTATTTTATATGGTAGCATTGAAAATACTTAATAAAAAATCAAAAAAAAAAAATATATTTTTTTCAAACAAAAGCACGTGTTCACGAATAAAAATAAATTATTTGGACGAGTTCTAATTGTCTTTAGGCTTTCTTGTTATGGTCTTATTTAAATTTTCATATGTTTCAGAATCGCTGAAATCTTCATATGAGAAGTAATCCATTTTTATTTTTTTTTTTAATTTATAAACAACTTTTTAGTATTTACGAAACAGCTGTTTTGTTTAGAGACGCTTTTCATCAGCTGTGTGTTTTGACATCTTTAACTTAGGTTTAACTGGCCAATCTTGCCCAGTTAAACTCAAATTTAAAACAAAATAAACTGGATCTCAAAAACAGCATTCCAAGTTTACACCAATAAACACGGTTGAACTACATCCAAAAAGCTAGCTCTTGTCGTCCAATGTTAAGGCGGCCATACAATTCGTACTTTTCTGGCAGTTTTAACAGCACGGATAAAACTGTCAGTGTGTGGCAAAACCTCGTCCTCCTTGAACGTGTTCAAAAATATCTGTCGCAACTTAATATTAACCGTCCGTTTTCAAACGTGTTCGTTCCAAACTGCTCGTGTGTGTCATTACGCAGTTAAAAAGGATGGTTTTTGTTAAATTCGAATACGAGGTAATGTTGTAACGCTAGCTGATTTTTTTTTGCTCCATTTTTTTGTTTTTTGACTTGAAGTGAAGCAAACAACGTCCAGTGTGTGGATATGGTCGTTGTTCGTGTTTAGGCGTAAAGTTTTACTCATGCGGTATCTGTCAAATGGATGGCGGTAAGGCAGCGCTCCCATTTGATTAATTAAACTGATAAAGTCTGGCCCACCCGATTGTGTTTACATTATCCGTGTAACAACGGCTTGTCACACAGTAATCGATAACAGAAAATAAATGTGACAACACTAAAAAGTGAAAAATCATAAATTTTATAAGTCGAATGAAATTTTCCAAAAAAAAAAAACTAAATAAAGAAAAATAGACAACAACCATATAACAAAATTTAAATAGTGTATATTTACTTCTACAAGTAAAAAACAAACCCACTTTTAACAACATTGTAAAAAATACAAAATTTGTTGTTATCCCCGCTGATTACGCGTGACCGTAATACGGGTTAGTAAAGTGGTCACAAACAACAACGGAAAAAGGTGAAGACGTCAGAAACTAGGAAGTGAGTGATTTTCTTTGTGAGACGTCACAAATTGTAATTGTTAAAAAAACAATTTTTCGACTAATTGTTCTTCGTCTTTATTTTCTAATTTTTTGTAACAAAGGTTAAATATCTGAGAGTTGGAGCTGTTCAAGTGAGTTAAACAAAAAATTACAACAGTTTTTTTAGTTGAAGAGAATATAAAATAAAAAGAACGAACAAATTTCACAAAGGGTCAGGAACAAAGTGGATAATATTAGAAAACAAATATTAATAAGTTTTATTGTTCATTTTGTTTCTATATAATTACAAATGTAATGTATTATTCCCGATTGTAAATCCAATTGCTTTGTTTGTATGCCTGATCATTCGTAAACTACTTTGGAATGGAATATTTTTGTTTTGAATATGAGACATACCATTAAAATAAATTTGAATTAATTACTATACATTTTGCGTTTTTGTACAATTTAATTATTTTCATTTTCGTGTTTTTTTACATTATAAAAAGACACGTGTACTTTTTCTATATTCTTTCATCAATTTTGTTGTAAACTATTATTGTATAATTTTTTAATCATTGTTACATTTTATGATATTTATAACTCTTTTTTTTATTTTAGCTATTATCTACAAATATGGAAGTTAAAAAAATGCCCACATCTTCGTCGGGAAGGAAACAACCAACAGCCGTTTCACGTATGAAACAGGATTATATGCGTTTGAAACGTGATCCTTTGCCTTATATTACCGCTGAACCTTTACCCAATAACATTTTGGAATGGCATTATGTTGTTAAAGGTCCCGAAGATTCTCCTTACTATGGTGGCTATTATCACGGTACTTTATTGTTTCCCCGAGAGTTTCCATTTAAACCGCCCTCGATTTATATGCTAACACCAAATGGACGTTTTAAAACAAATACACGCTTGTGTTTAAGTATATCAGGTAAAATAATTTAGTATATACAATAATATCTAAATTTAGGCAACAACAACAACATTTTGTACATTTTACCATATTCATCACGAACATTGATTAGTTTAGATAGGCTTACTTTAGGGTTGTGCTTCCATCACTCCCACAATTTATAGTGACAACTTTGAATTAATTAAAATCATAATAGACAAAAATTAAAGGAAGCCATCTATACCACTTCCTACATTGTAGTCAAAAAGTCATGTAGAATTATATTACAGTAGCTGGGTAAAGTTCGGTAAAATGAGAGTAAGCACAAAATACTCTCATAAAATGACAAAATTACCCAAAAGTACGGGAACGCAAAAAACCACTTTTCTAGCCAAAAAAAAGGTCAAAAAAGTCAGTGATGCCAAATTTTTAAGTGCAATAAGTGTAACACGACAAGTGAAAACGCGCTAATGGAGAAATGCGAAAATTGAAATAAAAGACTCAAAAAAATATATTAAAATTGCCCGCCGTTTACAGTGGCACGAAATTTCGAGATTTTGATATTTTCTTTCCTCTTTGAAAAAACACACATAGTTATTTCTAATAAATATATTTTTCTCATAATTTAATGTATATGAGCTTGTTTTTCAAAGTGGTGTATATAAAAATCTCGAGATTTCGTGCCAATGTAAAAGAGGGGGTTACAATTTAGAAACTAAAAAACCGCTTATTGTAACACGAAAAGGGCTAAATTAGCATCGCTGAAGTTCCTTAGTTTTATTAGGTGTGTTCGACGTACGTTACCGCGGGTGCTCGCGGGATTCCAATCTTACCAGAAAGCGTTTCTTTTAACAAAAATTGGGTAAATGAGAGCGTTCCTGAGAGAGTAATTGTGTTTCTCATTTCACCAGATCTTACCCGTACTTTTTGGTTGGGTAAAATGGTAAAATTGTCAAATCATCAGCTGTTGCTAATAAATTAGCTGTTTTGCATTTTTGAAAAAATTAAAGGTAAATAAAAATTTACTATAAAGAATTTTTCCTTCTTAATAATGAAAAATACATTTGGAAATGTAAATAGATATTTGCTATTTCAAATATATTTATTATTTAAGATGTTTTTTAATATGAATAAATTTGACGTTTGAAATATGGTTTTGTGCGTTCGCAGTATTTTGGGCATTTTTATGGTTTTGTGAGATAATTTTTTGCTTACTCTCATTTTACCAGACTTTACCCAAAATTACCTCGTACAGACCTATTTTTTACAATTATAAAACAGCTGTTTTTGTTTATCAACTGTTCTTTTGACAATTTACCCAATTTACCCAAAGAAAAAGTTTGGGTAACGCTCTCATTTACCCAATTTTCGAGTACGGGAACGCTTTTGGGTAAATTTTGGTAAGTTTGGGAACCCGCGGTAACGTACGGGAACAGACTTAGTGTGTATACAAATTCTATAATTCAGGATTTTTCAATTTTTGTTTTTAATTTTTAAAAAATTGTGGATCTTATAAAAAAAAGAGAGACAAGCATTACTAAAGAAACCAAGCAACAACTATCACATCTAAAATGACTTAATTTCATCAACAACTAATTTCACTAATATTTAACATTTGTTAGTGTGGACCAGTCATTTAAGTAGATTGATTCCAAAATTTCGCGTTTAGGAAAAAAGGACAGATTTTTTATTTTCGAGCAAATATTAGAAAATTTTAAAAAACTTTTCTCTATTAGAAAATAACAAAATATTAATTTTTCTTACAATAAGTCTATAAAAACCAGAAATCTTGTAAAAAATTTTCATCTTTTTAAATTTGTCACTTTGCATCAAGTCTTTGTAGTAGAGATTTTACGCATTTTCCACTATCGGTAGAATACAACATAATTCCTTTCTTCTTTAGAATATTCGGTTCATGGAAAATCGAGTAAAATTTTAAACACTATTCGTGTTATCTATTCTTTATATCTGTTTTATAAAATAACTAATTAAAAAAAAATTTACTAAAATTTATTTTAAATGAAAAATCATAATTTAAAAAGTATTTTCCTGGAAATTTCTTGACAAATTCGTTAAACGTCAACATATTTATCAAAAGTTTTTTATATGAAAACAACCTTTTAAATGAGATATTTTCTACAGTTTGTCCTTCCAAATATTTGTTAAATGCAATTTGAGTAGAGTCTTTTATGTATTCGATTTTAAATTGAATTCATATCAATTATGAATTAGATTTAAAACCCAATAAACATCTAGTGGAATTAAATCAAGTGTTATTTAAGTCATATTTCCCAATTTCAAGCCTTGATTTATACTTTGACTGTAAAGCACAATACAAGCAATATTTAAAGCACTCGAATTTTTTACTTTTCAATGCTTATTGGGATTTGACTTAAAATTTAAAATGTATTGTTATTGCAGTTTTTTGTTAAATTCAATTTATTTTTGGCGAAGAAAAAAATACAGGTAAAAAATTTTGAGTTACTGGAAAAAAGGAAATTTTTAAAAAAGCTTCTGGCATCATTGCTGTGGACTAAGAGACTAGACCATAAGACAAACGAAAGTCGCCAAAGTGAGGAGTGTTTCCAACTGAAAGTGTCATCACACTCGCTACATATAAAATACAGTTGGGAAAGGTTGTTAAAAATTGTACTTTGAAGAAAAACACTTTTCTAATATGCAACATGAATATTCCTAGAAAACATTGAAATTAGTTTCATATTTTTTGTGAAAAAGAATTTGTTTTTACTGTCTTTAAAAAATTTTTATATTGTATAGAACATTTTTATTTGAATTAAAACTTCTTTATTATTTGGGATACATTTAAGGATAGCAATTTTCAACAAAGGTAACGAGTAGTAACACATTTCCCCTTAAAATCACATTGGTGTTTCTAGTTGGTCTACTCTCTTGCTGTGGTCCTTTCGATTACTTTTTTAAGTCTAGTCAAGTAAGAATTAGTAACAAACTTACAGGGAGTAAAACAAATGTTCTCTCAATAAAACAATTTTCTAAAAAAGTACGTGAACGGAAGTACGTGAACGGAAAATTTGCAATAATTTACAAGCTGATTGTGACACCAAATGCAAAAATAAATGGTCGATATGGCAAAACAGGATTCCTGATGTAAAATATTGGGCAGAAACATTTTAGAAGGTTTTATTATCATTTCCATAATTAATTATGCATTATTTACTGCTTTGCATTTCCATATAACAACGTAGTTGTAAAATATTTTTAATTGTGTTTTTTTGAAAAAGTTAATCATATATTTTTTCTATTTGAAAAATCTTGCTGGCAAAAATTTGTCCAGTAAAATTTGCAAACACTCTACATCGAACTGTTGTCACTTTATTCTCAATTTTTTCTTTCCGTTTACTGAGTATTTGTGTAAACTAATGCGATTTCAGTAAAAAATTGTACAAATTATTCTGTAAACGAACGGATCTAATGTAATTTCCATTGATTTTTTGAAATGTCAGAATATTTGTTTACCCTAAAAACATAGTTACTATTCAATATTACATTTAAAAAAATCAAAATTGTCTGAATTAAAACATAAAATTAAAAGGAATTTTAAATTCGCAAATTAATTCTGTTTCAGATTTGCGCGAATGATATTTTAATGTTTGATTCGCAAGTTAATTTAAGCCTATAATATGTTGTTAGAAATGAATTTGCATACAAATGAAAATCGAGTTATTTAAAAGAATAAAAAATTTTAGAATGAAAAAATTAAAAAAAAAATCGAGCTTTTTATATTTTCTGCGAATTAAAAATAATTCTTAAAAATTACACTATAAAACACTAAAAATGCAGTAGATCAAGCATGTGAACACCAAATTTAAAAATTTGTTCTATTTTCTGAAACATTCGGAAATTTACCCCATGTTCTTTATAAAAAGAAGCGAATAATTCCTCCTGAGGAATTGTATGTATTTTGTTTTTGTTACAATGACAAAATATGTTTTCTCTTGAAAATTTCTCATTAATTCAAGGTTTTAAACTATGGACTTTGAACTTTAAAACCCATATCAATTTATTTCGATTGGATAATTTAAATTTGTAAATCTAATAAAATCTCTTAATCGGACACGTGATATTACCCTGCAAAATAGTGCTGCAATACTGACATCACTACTGTGGCAAAGGCATCACTTCTTTTAAGGCACTTCTTTAAGGAGAAAAGATAAACGGAACCATGCTTTTTATATTTGGCCCGATCTAAAAAGGCGGATTTTAATTTTTTTCTCTTCATACTTGTTCCAAAACAATTGTAGGTGCGTAAAAGTGCAATTAAAAAAAAACAGATGCCTCCGATAATTTTCTTTTTTCTATTACAGCCCAAATTTTTATAAAATTATAAAAAATTTAATTAAAAAAATAATTTGAATAATTTCAAAAGAATTTATGCTTCAGAAGCTAGGAAAGGTGTGATTTTTATGAAAATAATCGCCTTAATAACCAAACTATTTTTTTTTAAGATCTAAATATAAATTCTATTGGAAGTTCCTCAGAAAAACTTACAAAAAAGCAGCAAAATAACACTAATTGAAACTAAGGAAACAAGAATCACTGACACCTTTTTATACCCTCCATAATATATGGTGAGGGTATATATCAGTTTGTCATTCCGTTTATAATATGTCGAAATATAGGTTTAAGACCCCATAAAGTATATATATTCGTGATCCTTATGCAATTTTAAGTCTATTTAGCGATGTCCGTCTTTCTGTCTGTCTGTTGAAATGTCGATCACAACGCGAAGACGCAAGCGGGGGTGCCAATTTTTACCCAGATTATTGAACATCCTCCCGAGCAGTTTGGTATTTAAAATGAGCAAAATCGGTTCAGCGGTTCAAAAGTTATGAGTGAAAATGTGAAGGTACCTCTAAATTTTCCATACAAATTTGTACAGGTTTTTGTATCTATTTTAATTTTCTGTTAAGTAGTAAAAATGTTATTAAGTCTTCTTCTTGTTCGACTACATTTATTGTCTTTCATACTATGAGAATAATAACATTCTTAGAGATATATGTGTGTTACTGTAATAACTAAGTTAACGTAAAAAGCAACATTGTTAAAGTCGCTAACAGAGCAGACCTCTGTAAATGACATTACTTAAACTAAACATATAACATTACTAAAACTAAATAACAAAAGTTCTGTTACATAAATTGACAAAACATATTCATATAACAGTTCATCCAAAATTTAGTATAAACGTATATCATATTTAGCCCCTATGATTGCTGGAGGCTGGGCTCATATAGAATGAGGTAAGGTCCAGAGGAGCTGGATTGTCGTTAATACGCCCATTGATGATGTTTTTCTCGTTTTCGTATATTTGGCTGACAAGCAAATTATCGTGTAGCTCAAGTTTCTCAACAAATCTGGCTTGCAACGACATGGCGTACCTACAGAAGGGTAGAACATCGGCATTTTCATAGACGTAACTATTTAAAAATCGTTTTATGAAATTTTCATAATTTTTCCCGATGCATTTTCTTAGGATTTTCCATTTAAAATATCTCCAATTCTTTGGCTACTATAGGAGATAAAGTAAACCTGATTGGGTTTTTCTGTTAAGTTTGTTGGTTTTTCGTTCCATTCCATAAAATGTATTTTTTTGTTTTTGTAACCAAAGACAGTTATATCTAAAGAAAGAGCAAAATACATACATAATTGCTTTAGTGCCGCTACTTTTGAATAGGTAGCGCTGAATTAACTAAAACAATACCTTGCCCCATGGCTAGGTCCAAAGAAATTGATATATAAAGAAAGAGCAAAATGCATAATTGCTTTAGTTTCGCTACTTTTGAATAGGTGGCACCCCATGGCGATATAGCCTTGGATTAGGCTTTCAATTAATTTATTTACCAAAAATATTAAATTAACTACAAACGTCAAATTCTAATGCATTAAGATGTTACTGGTTGACTTATTACATAATTTTAAAGTCAAATTATCAAATGTTTGACGTAATAAAATAGTATTTTTTTGTTCCATTTGTATTTTTGAGAGTTGAGGGATTGGCAAATGTATATTTAAGTTAATGTTTTCTTTCATAAAAAAATACACATGAATAAAGTGCAATATTGTGCTCTTAAACATCTAAATGAATAATGATTTAAAAAATTAAGGTATAATATGCACATAAAACATATATTTTTCATAGTTTTTGGCAAATATTCATTTATCAATAATACTCTACTACATATTGTAGCACAATATGGCTAATGGAGACTAGCTCTGCAGCAAAATATGCACCTTCTGATGGGTCATCTATTGACAAATAGTTACAACTCATGTTCTTTCTTTAACAAATTAATTTCTTTGCTGTATTCTCTCCATTAGACTAACACACTTCAATTTTTTAAAGAAAGAATATTCGTTGCAACTATTTATCAATGCGTGGCGCATAAGAAAGTACATTCTCTCCATTAGGCATATTCAGCTACAGAGCTAGTCCCCATTAGCCGGAACAAAATTGAGTATTTGACAAAAACTATGCCTTAAAATGTTTTTTTTTTGTGCAGTCCATGGTTAAAAGAACTAGTGAAAGTGTAAAGGTGCCTCTAAGTTGCCCATACAAATTTAGTACAATTTCATAGTAGCGACTGGTACATAACATATTTTCTCATATTTTTTTCACCAGTCGCTTAGCAGTAAATATTTTGTATTCACCTCAAACATTTTTTCACCACTAAAATTTTTTTTCACAACAAAAAATTTTTTCACCTCAAAAATTTTTTTTTACCAATAAATTTTGTTTCTTCCAAAAAAGTTCTTTTCACATCTAAAAAAGTTTTTCACCTCAAAAAATTTTTTCACCTACATAATTTTACTTCAAAAGTTTTCTTATATTATTTGTATCAAAAACAGTAGAGAACATCTTTTTAGGATATTGGTGGAGGGTATTCAAAGATTCGGTACAGCCGAATTTAGCCCTTGTTTACTTGTTTTTGCTGGGTTGTTTACATTCTACTTAATTTATTTCATCAAAAGAATCACATCCTTTAAATAAGAATTTTCAAAATTTCCATCTTAAATACAAATTTAATTTAATGTTTTAAATTCGTTTTGTTGTACTCCATAATTAAATTAAATTTTAGGTTGCGTCGTTTCCAACAAAGTCAACAAATGACTTCCTAAAATATTAGGTGTAAAAACTTGGGGCGGCCAAGATTTGGCTCTCTGTCGTAGTTACATTTAAAACTCTAATACAACTTAGAGAATTAAATTAAATTTTATAGCTTTCGCTTTGGGAATAATATAGATCCGATACATTTTTTTAAAATATTTTCGAATCTACAATAAAATAAAAATTAATTAAAGTTATATTAAGGAAAGACATTGGAATTTAGATCCGAATTTTAAATATATGTATAGTAGTGGTCAAAACATTTGGAACTGAGATTACATTTTGTTACGGAAATTTTTTTCATGTCATCATAAAGAGTGGTTAAATTTTAAGGGCCGATGTTGATTTTGAATTAAACAAATTATTTAGGAAATTATTGTCATTTCTTTTTATTATGATAATATGGTATGGATCAATTATGTATGGAACAAAACATCGGCCAAATAGCCGCCGCGACCTCGGCGGCACACCTCCATCCGATGGTCCAAATTTTCGATGACGCTGAGGCATAATTGAGGTTCTATGCCGTTAATGTGCCGAATTATTTCATCTTTTAGCTCTTGAATTGTTGCTGGCTTATCGACGTACACCTTTTCTTTTAAATAATTCCAAAGAAAGAAGTCCAACGGTGTCAAATCACATAATCTTGGCGGCTAATTGACATCGCCACCACGTGAGATAACACGGCCATGAATTTGTCGCGCAAAAGAGCCATTGTTTCGTAAGCTTTGTAGCAAGTGGCACCGTCCTGTTGAAACCACATATCGTCCAGGGTCATATTCTCAATTCCTGGCCACAATAAGTTCGTTATCATTTCGTGATAGCGAACACCATTCACGGTAAATGCTTGGCCGACCTCATGACACACTATCGCGAACAACAGCAATGTTTTCCGCAGAACGAACTGGGCGAGCATGCACAGGTGTTTTCACAGATCCGGTTTGCTGAAATTTGCCCACAATCCTCCCGATTGTGTACAAATTTGGTCGATTATGCTGACCAAAAAAAAAAACAAGTAAAAAAGGGCTAAATTCGGCTGTGCCGAATCTTTGAATACCCTCCAACAAAGGGGATGAAGATGATATACGTATATACTAAATTTTGCATGAACTGTAATATGAATATGTTTTGTCAATTTATGTAACGAACTTTTGTTATTTAGTTTTAGCAATGTTATTTACAGAGGTCTGCTCTGTTAGCGACTTTAACATTGTTCATTTTTACGTTAACTTAGTTATCATAGTATGTAAGACAATAAATGTAATCGAACAATAAGAAGACTTAATAACATTTTTACTTACTTAACAGAAAAAAAAATAGATACAGAAAAATTGTACAAATTTGTATGGAAAATTTGGAGGTACCTTCACATTTTCACTCATAACTTGTGAACCGCTTGACCGATTTTGCTCATTTTAAATACCAAACTGCTCGGGAGGATGTTCAATAATCTGGGTAAAAATAGGCACCCCCGCTTGCGTCTTCGCGTCGTGATCGTGATTTCAACAGACAGACAGACAGACAGACAGACGGACAGACAGACGGACATCGCTAAATCGACTTAAAATTGCATAAGGATCACGAATATATATACTTTATGGGGTCTTAAACCTATATTTCGACATATTACAAACGGAATGACAAACTGATATATACCCTCACCATATATGGTGGAGGGTATAATAACGAAGTGCACGTAATGCATTTTGATTTGAACGCCCATTTTCTTAATAAGCCTGAATAACTTGAACGCGTTGCTCGATTGTGTATCTTTTAATGGTTCAAATTGAGTTAGTCTGAAATTGAGAAATGTCAAATGAAATGTTGTTCACATTCAACATCGGCCCTTAAAATTTAATCACCCTTTACATCGTTTTTGTTAAAAATATAAGAGAAAAACAAATTAAGTTAAAGTAATTAAAAGATGTATTAAAAATGTAACTGTTCAAAACATTTGCAATTCTTATTACTCTTACTCTTAACTATATTATTAACCTAAAACATGCTATTAAATAACCATAATCGCATGCTTTTTATTAATTCGTGATGTAGATCTTTGCATTTTTTTAAAAAACTCATAATTATTTTGCTATAAGAGTTTTAATAAGATATTGGAAGCATTAACATCGTAAGAATTGCATTTATGAAAAATGGCAGGAAACAAATACAATTCTGATTTCAAGGTCAATGTTTTAAATGACTTTAAAAATGGACTTTCTTAAAAAGACATTTCTTTAAAATATCCCATTCCAAAATCAACAATTTATCGCATTGTTAATAGTGGTAACATACATACAACTCACAAAGGAGGAAAACCCCGTGCTACTACAGAAAAATTAATAATTTTTTCACGAAATATCCTAAAGCAGTTCCTAGAGAAGTCAAAATTGAAATTTCTATAGATGTCAGTCTTTCCACCATTAAAAAAAGAGCCGGAGAATATGGTCTTAGAAGTTTTAGATGCACAATAAAACCCTTTGTGTCGGAAAAAAAGTGGCAAAGCTCGGCTTAACTTTGCCCGCACCCATTTAAATTGGACTCAACAGCAATGTAAGAACGAACTATGGTCTGATGAGTCCAAATTCAACTTACGGGGTTCAAATGGAAGAGCCTACATACGACGACCGCGAGGCGAAAGGTTTAATCCCAGATACACAACCGCCACAGTGAAGCACGGAAGAGAAATTATTATGGTGTAAGGGTGTTTTTCGGGGTATGAGATTGGCCCAATTTACCGGATTACTGACGGCCACAATATATAAAAACCTTTTAAGCTCGGTTTTGCTTCCATATGCTGAATGGGAAATGCCACTTTCATGGACATTCCAGCACGATAACGACCCTAAACATACGGCAGGGATTGTTAAGGTATGATTGGAGGAAAACAATATTAGTGTCATGTCGTGGCCGCCACAATCTCCCGCTCTCATCCCGTTTGAGAACATGTGGCTGATTGCAAAACGGAATATTGATAATAAAGTATTCCGAAATGGTGATGAACTTTTTGCCGAGTTGGAAAAGCAGTGGAATGAAATTCCCGAAGATTATATTAAAAAGCTCATAGCCTCAATGTCTAAAAGATGTTCTGAGGTAATAAAAAATAACGGCTATGCTACAAAATACTTGAATATTGTAATCAATTTTTGAATTTGTATAATAATTTCTTTAAGAGTTGCAAATGTTTTGAACACTTGTATTTAGACTAATTTTGTTAAACTTAATTTTGTTATTGTTGTAAATTTTTATTTTTTTTTGTAAAATAATAAGCAATAACTGAATTAAATAAAAAAAATAAAAAACGTATGCTGGAAGTCTTTGTTAAACATAAATAAAGAATTAGCCAAAATGTGATTTCAATTGCAAATGTTTTGAACACCACTGTATATATTATTTTAAATATTTTGGAATCTGCTAAACAAAATTGAGCATTTGAAATAAAGTTCATTATGGTGTCCAGTTTATGGTCATTTAAGTAACCTCAAAATTAATTAGCAGATGTTATATTTAAGAGGATAAACAAAGAAAATGCAAATTTAGGCATCCTTGCAGTGCTTATTGATTATCTTTAAACCTGACATAATTGTACTTAAACGAAAGCATATTTATGTTGAATTTTGCTTTTTTCTTAAAAACATTTTAATGTTTAAAATGTAAAATGTTCTAAATAAAGTATTTTTGTGGAAAAAAAAATATTTTTTTAAATATTTCAAAAGTCTTGGGTGGTAGAAAATGATAAAAAACCTCCCAGAACTAATGGTTAACACTAATACATTTTTATTCTTACCAAATGAATTATTATAAAATACTGTATGACAAAAAGTCTTATGAGAAACATCTCAATAAGCTGTATGTTGTGTTTTGTCAGTTTTGTTTAATAACGATTAAACCACATGTCTTTAATAAAACTATTACATTTCTCTAATATTATTGATGTTGCTTCATTTAAATTTCCTTTAGTATTATTGCCAGTTATACGGTTAAATTTAAAAGTTTAAAGCTGTTCTGTAAATAGAACATGTTGAAATTAAAGAATATTAGGTTAAATTGAAATGGAGGAATCGGACTCTTGTCCAAAAATAGGACATAACAGGTCAATTGAAAAGTCCCGGCCTACCATAGAAAAACACATTTTTTTGGCAAAACTCGTTTTTTTTATGCAACATAGTTCCCTTCAAGGGTAATACACTGATTATAGCGACCCTGCAACTTTTCGATACCATTTTAGTAGTACGATTTGTCCTTTGCTTCAACGAAATTTTCTTTCCAGCGAGCATTCTTTTGAGATCTGAGAACAGGAAATAGTAGCTGGGAGCCAGATCTGGAGAAAACGGTGAATGTGGAAGCAATTAGAAGCCCAATTCATGGATTTTCGTCTTCGTTTTCACTGACTTGTGACACGGTGCATTGTCTTGGTGAAAAAGCACTTTCTTTTTTTACAAATGCGGCCGTTTTCCGGCGATTTCGTCTTTCAGACGGTCCAATAGCACTATGTAATAGTCACTGTTGATGTCTTTCCCTTTTCAAGGTAGTCAATGAAAATTATTCCATGCGCATCCCACTTGGCTGACTGTCGATTGGACTCCGGTGTGAAATGATGGAGCCATGTTTTATCCATTGTCACATATCGACGCAAAAACTCGGGTTTATTACACTTGAACATCTTCAAACACTGCACCGAATCATTAACTCGTCGTTCTTTTTGGTCAAAAGTGAGCTCACGCGGCACCCACTTTGCACAGAGCTTTCTCATACCCAAATATTCGTGAATGATATGATGTACACGTTCAGTGGATATCTTTAGAGTACCTGCTATTTCATTCAATTTCAATTTACGGTCATTTGAAATCATTTTGTGGATTTTTTTGATGTTTTCGTCCGTAACAACCTCTTTTGGGCGCCCACTGCGTTCATCGTCTTGGGTGCTCATTTCGCCACGTCTAAACTTAGCATACCAATCCTTGATGGTTGATTTTCCTGGGGCAGTGTCCGGAAACTCGTCATCAAGCCTAGTTTTTGCTTCAACTGTATTTTTTCCCTTCAAAAAGCAATATTTTATCAACACGCGAAATTCCTTTTTATCCATTTTTTTCACAATAACAAAAGCTACTTGACTCAAAATGCTATAATTCACAAACTAATGATCCGACAGCTGTCAAATTTATACACGTGTCTTTTGAAGGTTAGGGCTAACTAAAAATCATATCGATTTAAGTCTAGTAGCGCCATCTATATGTCAGACCGGGGACTTCTCAATGAAAGTCGGCTTGTGCTCTCACTTAGGTTCGATTTTACAGAAGATCGGATCACTTCTTCACCTTAAACACTTGCCAAAGCATATTAATTAAAAAATTGGACCTCTTCTAGAATCGATCTAGACTTGATTTGTAGATTTAGTTAATCTAAATATATCACAAATTTTAAATATATAATGATAGAATAGAAATATTTGTTTAAGGATGCATATCTACTATTAGTGATACCAATTGTAAAATTTTTATATCCTTCACCACAGGTGGAAGGGTATATATAAGTTTGTCAATCCGTTTGTAATTTCTACAATATTGGTCTTAGACCCTATAAAGTATGTATATTCTGGGTCCTTATGAAGAGCGAAGTTGATTTAACGATGTCCGTCTGTCCGTCTGTGTGTTAAAATGGGTTTTCCGAAGATCCCAGACATGATGAGGACTTGAATGTTATATATTTCTGTTACATGTGATCCATTTCTGTTTGCTATTAAAAATCAGCCAGATCGGTTGATTGGCTGAGATATTAGCAAAAAACCAGGACTACCACCATTTTTTTCCGTAAAATCCCTTTGTTTTTATATGTTTGTTGAATATAACGCATAACAAACACATTAATTTGTTGAAATTCTTTTCTTTCACCTCTTTACCTTTTATACACACACAACAAACCAATACAAAGATTTGTCATTTAAATAAAAAGCAAACAAACCCCTATTGAACGAAAACTGTTTATTTAATTCTATTAACGATGATTCCACATGACCTTAACAGCTCAGTTGTCTAAACGCTATGTCACAAATACTTTTTTTCTGAATTCAATTTTTTTTGTACATTTTTTTTATTTTCTTAAGACTTTTTTTTTTGTTTTTTAACATTTAATAATTAATTTAAATAAAATTTTATATTAATAATTAAATAATCCATAAATAGGCTAAAAACATCAAAATTTGTATAAAAACCCTCTGATACAAACAAAAAATTTTCCAACCTTGGTGAAGGGTATATAAGATTCGGCATAGCCGAATTTAGCCGCTCTTACTTTTTTTTTTTATAAATTTTCTTTTGAAACTGACATTTCAAAAGCCTAACACTCGAAAATAGTTAATATGGTTAGGCCGGCAGTTATGGTATGGAAAAAGTCTACAAATGACCTTAGAAATTAATTAGATAAACTACTTTGACAAGAATTTGGAAAATTTTGTGGAGTTTTAAAAAAAGATCATAAAAAAAAAAATAAACAACAAAATCTCAGAATCACTTATTATTTCATCCACATTAAATCAGGTTTTAAGTACACATTTCAATTAAATGCTTTGCATTAACACAAAATGTTTTCTTTTTACTATTTTAGACTTCCATCCAGATACTTGGAATCCAACATGGTGTGTTGGTACGATTCTCACAGGTTTATTAAGTTTTATGGTAAACAAATTGTATAATTCATATAATACTTAATGCAAAATAGATTAATAATTCTCTTTTTTCCTTTCTTAATAGTTGGAAAGTACAGCTACTTTAGGTTCAATTGAAACTTCAACTTATGAAAAACAACAACTCGCCAAAAAATCGCTTGCATTTAATTTAAAAAATTCACATTTTGTAGAGTTATTTCCCGAAATTTGCGAAGAAATTAATAAGCGATTACAAACGGAAAAAGAACTAAAACTGAAAGCATTAACAGCAGCTGCAAAAGGTACAATTGCGAATGGTACAAATGGTGTAAAGACCACAGCGAATGGTGGCGGTATTGCAGGCGGCGGTGGTGGTGGTGGTGTGGGAGCAGGGGGAAGTATAGCAGCAAATGGCTTAGCTGCGAATGGTAATGATGCAAATGCTGTCGGTGTAGCAGCAGATCCAAATTCAGCAAAGAGTTTATCAAATTCCTATTTGAATTGGCAATCAAATTTAATTATATTAATATGTTTTGCTATTTTTGCATTAGTTGTAAATTATGTTTTGAAAAATATTAATCAGGAATGAAGAAGAAGAAGAAACTGAAGATATTTAAATATCAGAATAATATGGAAGAGAAAAAAAAGAGTGTGTGTATACAAAAATTACAATTGCTTGTTTTTTCATCTTTATTTGTTTTCTATTGTGGTTATTGTGGTTTTTTTATATTCTTAGTTTGTTGTATATTTAATTTCTAAATCCTTCTTTCATCTTCTTTTCTGTATTATTATTATTATTAAATTCCAAAACATTTCCCAATTTACAGTCGTTTAAGAATTAAATTAAACTATTAATAAATACAAACTAATAAAATATCCCAGCCTATTTGTAATTTGTTTAATGTAGTTATAATATATTTATACTGAGCAAAAACTTCCCAGTTTTTCTTTAGCTCTTTCAGCTAGTTTTTATTTGTCAAAACGCATATATAAAAAAATAAGCAAAAACTAGTTAGTTTTTGCTCAATCTAAATGTAGTATTAAATTCTAAAGTAACTTTGAAAAGTTAATTATTTTCATAAAGATCAAATCTTTGTTTCTTGGGGTCCGTACTCAAAGTATAAATTTTAGTGAAAAAATAATAATAAAAATTAAATAAAACAACGCTTATTTGTGTAATATATTAATTATATTTGTATTCTGTACATGACTTTAAGTGATAATTAAATAAAACAATATATAAGAAAAAATTTGTGTGTTTTTAATTGTGCTCTAAATAGTTTATTGTTGACTGGTTTTTTTTATGGAATAGGCTTTATTTGTTTGTCTTGATTCACTTAAAGAAAAAATAAAATTAATTTCCATATTTGATCGTGCATAAAATAAGTGCAATATGCAAATTGTACGAACAATATATTAATTCTCAAATATTTCCATAAAAATATAATTACACAGTGCAGCATTTTTAAGGTCATCGTGTGGTTCCTCCTTCATACCCGTTTTTTTTTAAGTATATATCGAAACTAAAAAAAACCTGCAAAGGACTTGGCCAGATTACATCGAATTTTTTTTTTTATGGACACCCTAAGTTTTTGTACCCAAACACGATTTTTTTAAAAAAGGAAAATTTTTATGGAATCCATATATTATAAACCGTTCGGAATTTTGTTTTTATGTCTTTGGCAAAGTTGTAGATCCAAACCAAAGCAAACAAATTCTCATATGGACCGACCCAAAAAAATTGCATCCACTGCATCAAAATTGCAAAAAATTGGGAAAAAATGCTATTTTTTCATGATAATATGGAAATATATATATATTTTTAAGGTCATCGTGTGGCTCCTCCTTCATACCCGTTTTTTTTTAAGTATATATCGAAACTAAAAAAAACCTGCAAAGGACTTGGCCAGATTACATCGAATTTTTTTTTTATGGACACCCTAAGTTTTTGTACCCAAACACGATTTTTTTAAAAAAGGAAAATTTTTATGGAATCCATATATTATAAACCGTTCGGAATTTTGTTTTTATGTCTTTGGCAAAGTTGTAGATCCAAACCAAAGCAAACAAATTCTCATATGGACCGACCCAAAAAAATTGCATCCACTGCATCAAAATTGCAAAAAATTGGGAAAAAATGCTATTTTTTCATGATAATATGGAAATATATATATAATAAATATAATAAATATATTCATTTTTTCAAAAACATATCAGCATTACAACAATAAAATGTTTAAATAGTAAATTTGAAAACAAGTAACAACAAAAACGGCATTAACCTATATTGTCTTTCTTTGTCGAAACGACAAACATTGGCTATGCAAAATAAGTGTGAGCAAAAAGATGTGCTTTCTAGGGTTAAGGAATGTTCGTATTAAGATGACATGTACAAGAGAGTTGTTTATATTGTTGTTAGATATAATTTAGCTGAAGAAAGATTTCTTAAATTCCCAGTATTTAAGCCATTTCAGGACAAAATCATGAAAAAATCATAAAAAATAGCATTTTTTCCCAATTTTTTGCAATTTTGATGCAGTGGATGCAATTTTTTTGGGTCGGTCCATGTGAGAATTTTTTTGCTTTGGTTTGGATCTACAACTTTGCCAAAGACATAAAAACAAAATTCCGAACGGTTTATGATATATGGATTCCATAAAAATTTTCCTTTTTTAAAAAAATCATGTTTGGGTGCAAAAACTTAGGGTGTCCATAAAAAAAAATTTCGATGTAATCTGGCCAAGTCCGTTGCGGATTTTTTTTAGTTTCGATATACACTTCAAAAAAAACCGGGTACGAAAGAGGAACCAATTTATGTGTTGCACTGTGTTATGATCAATGTACCTAATAAACCATTTTTTTTAATTTCTGGATATTTTTAGAACAATTTTTAACTTTTTCATATTGCCCACTTGCATTTTTTTATTTGGTATTTACAATCCGCTGATTTTAATATTTTACCAGTTACTACTTTGCGTACTTTTTTCGATATTTTCTTTTTTTTTGAGAATAAATTTCGTCTTACTCTCTGTGAATTTCTTACTGACTAATAAACCCAATGTAAAGAACAGGTTTAAATTTTTTTTACAAATTTGTAATTGTAATTTTTCCATCTTAACTCTATATGGGATTAAAAGATTGTTTTCAATTTTTTTCCATGAACCGATCAGTACGTTTTTTAAGTATCCTCTTACTGGCAGGAATGATACACGCCAACGTTGATAGCTTGCCGTATAAACACAGCTTATATTAAAGTTATATTTTGGTATAGAGAAAAACGATAAAGAAGGATAACATTAATTTTGCTTTAAATCTACCATTAATCGCGGCATATATTTTGAACAAAAATATAAATTTTCATAGCTTTACATATAATAAATTAAGCATTTACGCTGGAAAAACTTGTTTTTTTTTAATTTAACTTTATTTGCTGTATATCAATATTTTTAAGTGCGCCCAAAAACAGTGCTTTTGCCGAATAACGGCATGGAAATGAGTCCCTTGGGTGCATAACCCTTCTTAACATAACCTAACGGCATTCGTGATCGAATGAAATCGTTCGAAAACAGTTTTTTTAATAAGTAATTAGTAATTCGATCCCTAAAGAAGGGTTCTACTAGGATTGGATAGAAGTGGTGTCAGGACCCTTATAGGGTTCTTGACGGGGCATTGTTCTGTTAGGGCTTTTACGAGTAAATGGGTTAATGCCATACCGGACTTCTGCAGACTGTGCGGGAATGCCGAGGAGCTAGAGACGATTGAGCATGTACGGTGTCACTGTTCTTGGATACTGGGTCTCAGGCAGAAATGGCTAGGGGATAGATTTCACGACGAACTGGGGTGAATCGCTGGATGTAATCCAGCCTATCTACTAAAGTTTGCCAAAGAAATAGGACGGCTGTTTCTGATAGGGAGACTGTAGGGGGAGTCTTGTCCTACGTAGTTTCTTTATTTCTTTGAACCTGTCAATTTGTTTTTTTACTTCTCTCTCTCTTTCTTCTTTCTCTATACTGAAGGGACTCACAATGGACCGCATTGGTCTCAGGGTGGAAATGCGCCCTTTGGTGCATCTAATTTCTGTTTGCAAATTTGCTGCATATACAAAATGCAGTAAAACGAAGTTTTTTATTTATTTTTGTATGCAGTTAAATAATTTATTTATTTATTTAATTGATTCCATTTCCTGTATAACAAGACCGAGTCTTAGATTTATAATACAGGATACATTCCAAAAGTTACAAAAGTTAAAAAAGAAGTTACAAAATTTATTAATTATTAACACAACACATTTAATACAAATATAACAATTTAATACAATATAACAATACGAGGTAATTTTGGGTAAAGTCTGGTAAAATGAGAGTAAGCAAAAAATTCTCTCATAAAACCATAAAAATGCCCAAAATACTTCGAACGCACAAAACCACATTTCATTCCCAAAAATAAACGTCAAATTTATTCATATTAAAAAACAGCTTAAATAGTGAATATATTTGAAATGGCAAATATCTATTTACATTTTCAAATGTATTTTGCATTATTAAGAAGGAAACGTTATTTATAGTAACTTTTTATTTAACTTTAATTTTTTTTTTAATGCAAAACAGCTTATTTATTAGCAACAGCTGATGATTTGACAATTTTACCATTTTACGCAAAAAAAAAGTACGGGTAAGTTCTGGTAAAATGAGAAACACATTACTCTCTCATGAGAGCTCTCATTTACCCAAATTTTGTTACAAGAAACGCCTTCTGGTAAGATTGGGTTCCCGCGGGCACCCGCGGTAACGCACCTCGAACACACCTAATATTGACAAAAAGAAGATAAAAATTAAAAAAAAAATTATATATATATAAAAAGGAAAAATTTAATTATTATAAAAAGTTAAATAAAAATACTTTTAAACTATTAGCATTGCCGTTTAGTTGTTGATTAAGTGGGAGATTATTCCAAAGACAGTCGGCATGAAATAAAACTGAAATTCAAACACTAGCATTGATGTCTAGGTATCACAATGTTTTGGTTTCGTGGAGACTGGAAAAAACGTATTTTGTCAAATATATACTTGGGGGTTTGACTGTTTATTATTTTGTGTAAAAAGATAAGAGTGCGAATTTTTAACAGACTTTCTAGTGAGACTCCGTAAAGATTATCAGAAACAGAGGAAACATGATCAAACCTTCTCAATCCATACACATACCTTATAATATTGTTAAACAAGACATTTAGCTTTCTTTTACTTATTGAGTCACAACTTCCAAATTATTCACACCCATACATCAGGGAAGGAATCAAGTATGTCTTAGAAGTAGCATCCTTATTCTTAAAGGGGTGAAATATTGTGTGGACCAGACAGCTCGTAGCTTTACATAACTTTGACCTACTAGTGAGTTTATATGATCAGCCCATGTCAAATTGCTATTGAAAATTATCCCAAGATTTTTCGCGTTGTTAACAATATCAATCTTCTTACCATTTAAAAGAATATCTGTTTAGATCGTCATTTGGATAGGATATGCCCGAAGCTATATTTTGAACTGAGCTACTTAAAGTGAGTTGCACGTCATCTGCGTATAAATGGATTTTGCATTTAGTGAGTTGCCTTGGCAAATCATTTGCATATAAGGAAAATAAAAGTGGACCTAAAATAGAACCTTGAGGCACCCCCAAATAAGGGATAAGCTATTTGACCATACATCGTTTACAAATACCGATTGTGTCCGGTTTGAAAGATATGATGAAATAAGTTCAGTTGATGTATTTGTAAATCTAAAAAAGTGCTTCCGTTTTTTAATGAGTATATACAGGTTGGTTGAAAAGTTCCTGCGCTCGAAATGAAAGAATACTGTTTTTGTTACGAAATATATTTTTTTATTCAATATAATCTCCTAGAAGCTCAATAAACTTGTTCCAATGATCTTCCAATAATTTTATCCCATCCTTATAATGGTTTTCCGGAAGCTCTGCAAAATAACCGTCTACGGCTGCTATGGCCTCTTCACTCGACGAAAAATGCTTTCCACGAAGGAATTGTTTGAGATTTCTGAAGAGATAGTAGTCACTGGGAGCCAAATCTGGTGAATACGGTGGATATTCAAGCAATTTGTAATTGTATTCTTTGAATTTAGCCATCGTCAAAACACTTTTGTGAGCAGGTGCATTGTCTTGATGAAAAATGATTTTTTTCTTCTTTAATCCAGGTCTTTTCTCACGAATTTTTTCATCCAGCTGATTCAAAAGGCTGCAATATAATTCAGAGTTGATTGTTTTACCTTTCTGAAGATAATCAATCAACAAAATTCCTTTTGCATCCCAAAAAACTGATGCCATAACCTTCTTTGCTGATCGTTGTGACTTCACCTGCTTTGGAGCTAAACAATCAACTTCAGTCCACTGTAAACGTTCTTGTTTCAATTTAGGATCATGGTGGTAGATCCAAGTCTCATCCATAGTTATAAAACGACGCAAGAAGTCGGTTTTATTCGGCTTAAAATGTTCCAAATTACGCTGAGAAATTTGTTTTCGATCCAGTTTTTGTTGAATTGTTAATGTGTGCGGCACTAACTTTCCAAACAGTTTTTTCATACGTAATTCTCCATGTAAAATATGGAGTACTCGTTCGTCTGAGATGCCTATGGCATTAGCAATTTCACGCTTAGTCAAACTTGGATCTTCACTAACCATATTATGTACCTGCTCAATGATTTCTGCTGTGGTTGCAGTTTTTTGTCGTCCTTCGCGTGGATCGTCTTTAAGGCTGGTACGACCACGTTTAAATTCACCAGCCCAAAATTTTGAAGGTAAGAACTCCTTATACACTTCTAGAAATTGTTCATATATTTTCTTTGCTTTTAAACCCTTCAAAACAAAGAATCTAATGACTGCACTATATTCAATTTTTTCCACATTAAAAAAAAATCAATGACACGTCAACTTCAAATGGCTTGTAACAAAGAAAGAATTGACAGAATGACTTGCAACTTTGCATATGTTCTCAGGACAGTTATACCAACTTGAGAAAAAAAAGTTTGGAGCTAGCAGTGCCATCTCTTGGTGAGTGCAGGAACTTTTCAACCAACCTGTATTAACGCAACCTCGTATTTTAAAAACTACGTTCTATAATAAACTTGTAACACGTTTTAGTAATTTCTTTTATAATATAATCATGTCGAATGTTTAAGGCACCAAATTTTTGTTTTTTCTTTTATCAATTTCGATTAATCTTATTAAATTATTCGTGTGATTCACATTATATGAAATTTGAATATTTAGTGTTATTTTAACAATTTTTTAAGCAAAATTCTTCGGCTAATCGGATAAGCAAAAAATGTGTTTGTTTTTGAGAGATAAATAATATTTAGAGATCTATAGAATATATGGAATTGAATTCATTTTTTTTTCCCTTAGTGTATGGTAATATCAGAATTTAAAATATATTTTAACTACTTTTATGCTACACTACCACATGGTCCGGGTATAATGAGTTTAAGCTGATGTTTTTTACTACCAAAAACTATCAGACTATAGACCTAACTTATAGTATTTCAATGGACTCAAAATCACGTCTGTTCGTGTGTTTATGCAAATTTTGTATTCATGATATTGGCACCTACTCCTCTTATAAAATCATAATAAGATTAATCGAAATTAATAAAAGAAAAAACAAAAATTTGGTGCAAAATTTTTACCAATTTTCCAAATATGTATTCTTAAAAGTACTGAATGGATTTGCATGTTAGATCTCTCGATTTATTTATTAAAGCATCTTGCATAAATATAAATAGTTCTAATAAGTCCAAACTTTTTAAGAACGAATAACAGTGTGAAATTTGGGAAGTTTAGCGGAACTTTATTTAATTTTTAAAATACATATGTTTAAATGGATAAGATTATTTCGGAAGCTTAATATCACACCTCAAAAATCTTATACTTAGTTTGCTAATAACTCCGCGAATTAACTACAAAATGCACCAGAAAGTTGCATTACTTATTTAATCATACTTTATGCCTATGATCGATTTGTTTATGTTATTAGAGTGGTAAACGCAAATGCCAAGCTAGTAGGCCATGAATTTTTCTTCGTTTGATTTTTGACAAAATTGCCAATAACTGGCATTTATATAATTGCAAAATATTTTCTTACTCGTGTGTGTTTTGTGAAAATAGTGCTCTTTAAGAAGTGAGTAAAATTTACATTTTCAATTTCTGGTGAGGCTTTTAAATGTGATACCACAAGATATGTACCATTTTGAAACTCACAAAATTTGAAAGGTAAGTTTTTCCTCTGTTGGAAAGGCAAAATATCTTCTGCGATATTTTGCGATCTTCTTTTAAATTAAACCCTTTCCAGAATGACTTTGCAAGTTTCATATAACTGGTTTTTAAAAAGTGGAAAAGCAGACGCTATCATTTGGTTTGTTTTGGACAAAGTAGACTCGCCTAAACTAACGCCTGCGCTGGTTTGTAAAATACAAAAAAAGTGTAGGGAATCCAGTCGAAATTTAGTTTCATTTTTGAATAAAACTGCAATCTGTCTTAAAAATAAATTAAAATTTTCAAATGATGTAATGGAGGCATTGCCTAGTGGATCGATGCCCAATGCAGGTATGTATACGCAAAAAAAAAATTTAAGGACTATCATACAAAAGTTCAAAACAGGAAAGTGCAGCATCTTTTGAAGTTAGGCGAGTTAGCCAAAGTAACTGCAACGAAGCTTTACCAATCTGGAAAATGAAACCCTGCACAGAGTTTTCCAGAAAGGGATACCAAAATCAAGAAGGCTAGTATATCTTCGTCCAAAAGCCCACCAAAATTACCTCCTGACCAGGCTGTTAGAGTGCCCAAATAGTGGTCTTCAAATTGATTCAAGGAAGTTCGGCGGATAGCAAGACAAACTTTGGAATTGTATTTGATATAATATTCCTGGCACTCATTACCCGTAAGTCTGAATAAAGTCCTTTGGCATGGAAAGGATATTATAGCCTTTTGCATTCTTCCGATCGGACAATTTTTTGAAGAAGCTCAGGAGGCAAGAAACAAAGACATCAGAAAATATCGCTAGCTATTTACTAAAGAAACATCCCGACACTAACACAGATTTATTTAATCCAATGAATTTTGTTCTGTATACGAGTGCAGATCCAAAAGTCAGTGACTTTTTTAGCTTCCCTCATAGTTATATGAAATGCAATACTGCTCCCATCAAGTACCACCTGTTAATAGACTACTGTCAAATTTTGAGCATTTACTTTGCGTTTGACAATTGTTTAAAACATACAACCCCGTGGATTTTTTTTAAAAATGGAAAAAGTGAATTTCGAGTGTTATTAAACATTATTTTTTGCGAAAAAAAAACCGCCAATCAAATCGAGGAAAAGCTTGATAAATACTATGGGGACTCAATTTCAATGGTAAAAAAGTGGTTTACTGACTTTCGTTGTGTCGCATAACTACAAATGACGCTGAACGTTCTGCACGGCCAATTAAGGTCAATACACCCGAAAATGTCGAAAAAATCCACGATATGGTATTGGCCGATCAAAGAGTAAAAGTGCGTGAGATTGTTGATGGCATGGGGATTTCATATAGCAGTGTGGTTTCGATTTTAAATGATCAGTTGGTTTTAAGAAAGCTGTCTGCAAGATGGGTGCCCCGTTTGCTCTCAATTGACCATAAACGTAATCGTGTGACGTGTGTACCTTATCCGCCATATTCTCCGGATTTAGCCCCCAGTGATTATTTCCTATTTCCAAACCTAAAGAAATGTCTCGGTGGAAAGAGATTTAGCTCCAACGATCAAATTATTGACCAAACAAATACCTATTTTATGGATCTGAAAAAATCCTATTTTTTGGAAGGGATACAAAAATTGGAGAAACGCTGGACTCTAAGTGTATTGAGCTAAAAGAAGATTATGTTGAAAAATAATTTTTTTTTTTTGCAAAAAAAACTGTGTTTCATTCAAAAAGTCACGGACTTATTGAGCCGCCCTCGTTGTTCTCCAAATTTTTTTACGAATTGATTTTTTATCCAAAAACATGTGTTTCATTCGGGTTTATCATGCCCAAATTAATCTACAATTCCAAAATTTCGAGATTGTTGGGGGCTGGACTAAAATGGGCCAAATTTTCAGCATAAATATTTCGAACCAAGTGTAGCATTCTTACAATTCTTTCAAAAAATGTTTCCCATACAAATTGCTGTTACCCTAAAGATCATACACATACTGTTGTTGCTTACCGAAATGAAAACAAGAAAAATAAGTTTTCGTTTATGTATGATTTTTGTTGTTGTCTCTAACAGTTAAATACTGTCCCAATATACCATATAGCAATCAAACTGCAATACAACTTGAGAATAAGCTTATATTAATAGTGTGTTTTAAGCTTTTCCTAATTTCGCTTATTATAATATTTATAAAATGTAAATTCACAAGCAGTATTTAACAATGCTAGAGAAAAGATTATTATACATAACTTTTTCTCAAGTATGCTTATGAACAACATACATTGAAATAGAAATATTTTTCAATACATTCTAGTCTTGTTGTCTTTGTTCTACGCTTATAATGCATACAACAAGTGCCATTACTTTTTCTTTAAATTTGTCCAACGTGTTTTGCGTGTACATTTAGTTGTAAATTTTATATAGCATATTAAATTTAATTATTTTTATTTATGGTTAAAATTAATTATTATTATTTATATTTAAAATGAATTATTATTTTTTATATTTAAAATGAGTTATTATTATTTATTTTTAAAATTAAAATAAAAAATAAATTAAATTAAAGAAATTTATGCTGATTTCTCTTTTTCAATTATTAACAATATATTATTTTTGTAAGCTTATTCTACAATTGCAAGAATAAGCTTATAGTAATCATACACACATAATATTTTCACGAGGGTTCCGTTTTGATTTTTCTACAATTGTTACGATAGTCTTTTTCAATATATTCTCAAGTCTTTTTCAAGCTTAAGGCTTGTGTTTGTAAGCTTATAATAATATTTGGTATGTTGGGTTGTGTCTGTTCTTGTATGTGTGTGTTTTGTCGCCCATAATGTTTGAATGTTCAACTCATCTTAATTTATCAAAAGTTTAAAGGAAGTTGCACTCTTTTTGTGCCATTTAACGCATTTGTTGCATTTAGATGTAGTGCTTTATTTTTCCTCAATGTAGTGAGTATTTTTGTTATTTCTTCTGCTTCTTGTGATTCTTTAACTTTAGTTTGTGTTATTTTTTGTTTTTTTTTTTGTTTTTGTAAATTTACGACTATTTTCTTGTTGATGGTGTCTTTTTATATAAAAGTTGTTGTTTTTGTTTGCGTTTATTTTAATATAAGTTGTTTGGTTGGATTTTCTATTTTATGTTGTTACTGTCGTCGTTGTCGTCAACGTTGTTGTTGTTGTTGCAAAAGTATGAATTTTAAATGACATTTAGCTGTAACAACTTAAGTCATAAATAAATTTGTCTGAAAGGATTGTATGAGTTTTCATTTCTTTTTTTCTTTCTATTTTGTTAAATAGTAAAAACTATAAATACAAAATGTTTTAAAATACTTTTCTTCATGTTTTATGAGGCGATAAATGGTGACAAATTTATCAATTTTTTTTTCAAACTTAGTGCGATTTTTGTTTTTTACAATTTTTAAGAAAAATTACAGCAATAATGAGTCTTTACAATTTCTGATTAAATTTGTTATTTATGTTCTTGCTAATGTTATGTGAGGTCTCTGAACTTAGATGATGAATTTTTTATGCGTATAAGTTTATTTTTGTCCATTGGATTGTAAATATAATTATGGTTTGGTTTTAAATTTAATAAATTACAATGCTAAAATATAGAAAATTTTTAAATATTTCCTCATACAATTAAAATCACTGGTTGCGTATGAGTAACATATTATTTCGTTTTAAATAAATTACGTATACGTTTAAAAGTGTTTTCTAGAAATTAGAATATGTCGTTTAAAATTTTTATACGACGCTTTTTAATACGACGCTTTTTCTTGAATTTTTTTGCTTTCATTGCTGGTGTAACGAAATATAAACGTTTTTTTGAAGGTCTATTATTAGGTAATGTTTTCAATGAAACGAAACTTAATTGTGTGTGTGTTTTGTAACAAATTCAAACAAAACGAAATATACCCTATATTCGTCTCTCGAATTAGTGAGAACTATTCTTGAAATTCTTAAGACTTTTCATACCTTATATATTTAGAATATTCAAAGTATTTTTACTAATATTTATAATGAAGAAAACTGTGTTTTGTTGCTTTATATAGCAAATTAAAAAAATGCCAAATGGAAAAAATTAGAAAAAAATTAGGAAAAACCCACATAAATATTTTCTACCACTTTTGTGACGATTTTTTTAATTTTTTTTTAAATTCTAGCGTTTTTAACAATTTTAATAATTTTGTTTTATCAGGTTTAGTAATATTGTGTTTTTGAAAATGTCTGGTTTGAGATCATAGAATTTATTTTTTTTCAAATGAAAAAATTTTTTTTATATTTTATTTAGTTATTTCTGTGTATTCTCTATTATTACTAAATACAAAATAAAGAAAATTTTATTATTTGAAAAAAAAAATTTCTATGATCTCGAACCAGACCAAAACTATGTTTTCAAAAAACACAATATTACCAAATTTGAAAAAAATCATTAAAATTATTAAAAACGCTAGAATTAAAAAAAACACCAAAATTTGAAAAAAAAGTCGTCAGAAAAGTGGTAGAAAATTTGCCAATATTAAAAAAATCGTTTTTATTTCGATTACGTAAAAGAAAAAACTTACTAAAAATAAAAAATGCCAAAAAGACATTAAAATTGAAAAATTTAAAAAAAAAAATAATCACCATAATTGCAAAAAATCGCCTCAATTATAAATGTCGCTAAAATTAAGAAAAAGTGCTAAAACTAGAAAAAACCACTAAAATTTAACACAATCTCCAAAATAAGCAAAAATTACAACCATGTGAAAAAATCGCCTTAGTAAAGAACAAATTACAAAAATTAAAAAAAAAACAAAATCTTAAAATTTTGGCTGCTTTTTAAAATTTTAACGATTTTTAAAATTATTGCTATTTTTTCATTGTTGACAATTTTTTCTAATTTATTGAAAAATTTTGTGAAGTTTTTATTTTAGCTATTGTTGTTAATTTTGGCATTTTTTTTTTGAAATCTAGCGATTTTATTTTTCATTTTTTGGCATTTTTTTGATTTTAGCGTGTTTTAAAGTTACGATTTTTTTGGAGATTATTTTCTTAGTTTGGCATTTTTTTTTTTAAATTAGGGAATTTTTTTAATTTTAACGAATTTTTAACATTTTTTTCTTTTCTTTTAGTATTGATGATTTTATAAATTTTAGCAATTTTTTTAATTTTGTCGATTTTTTTTTCAATGATGGGGTTTTTTTTTAATTTAAATCTTTTAATTTTAATTTTTGGAAATTTTTTTAGATTTTGGGGATTTTTTAAAATTTTGGGTTTTTTTTTAGATTTGGTGACATAAGGTTTGTCATTCTTTTATAATTTTAGAGATTTCAATTTTAGTGATTTCAGTTTTAATGATTTTTTAATTTTGACAATTTCGTTTTCAATTTTAGCTATTTTTGTGTAATGTTAGCAATTTTTTATAGTTTTAGCATTTTCATATTGACGATTTTGGATATTCTTTTAATTTTTTTCACATTTGGCAATTGTTTAATTTTGGCGATTTTATAAAATGGTAGCGTTTTTTCTAATTTCATCGTATTTTTATTTTGATGATTTTTTTAAATTTTATAAGATTTTGTTATGGCGTTTTCAATTTTTTAATTGTGACGATTTTCTTTTTCAAATATGCATAGCGTTTTTTTAAGTTTGGGAATTGTTTTTAGTTTTAACGATTTATATTATTTATATTATTTATTTATATTATTTATTTATATTATTTATTTATATTATTTATTATTATTTTTTTAATTGTTGCGTTTTTTTCATTTGTCGTATTTTTTCTCCAAATTAAAATGTATTCACTGGTATTCGTTGCATCCTCTAAGCTTTAGAATAATTCACGAATACAGACCTTTTTATTTAAGAATAGACCTTTACAATACTCCCAGAAAAAACATGGTATAAACTACTTACTCGCTTAATAACGTTTGTTCGCGATGACCAAGAAGTAATGGGTACTCATTATTTTTTGGATGTTTGTAAGCGAGAGGGTAATGACGACCCATTACTTTGTGTTTTTTGTAAGTGAGGAAATTATGACTACTCATTATTTTTGGAATATCGCAAACAAAAGTAATTAAGCGAGTAAATAGACTGATAAGTAGTTGAAACCCTGTTTTTACTGGGCTATTCATACTCACTTTTTGTGTTCTTTGTTTTTTTTCGTTGGGTTCTGAATTTATTTCACTTCGTTTCACGAATAATAACATTCGACAGTATTCAACACACCAGTGAATGTTTTAAAATCTGTGTTAATCATAGTAAAGTTATTTTACGATATTTAAATTAAAGTCAGATTTTTTTGTTAACATCTTTAAATTAAGTATAAATCTTATTAAAGTAAAAAAAAAAAAAAAAATATGATTCTAGTTAAAATATATTTTTCCCCATTTAAATAAATATTAGTTTTTGTTTTCGCACTTAAAAAATAAGTAGAAATATATTAAAATTAAAACCAAAACAAACTTTGATTTTAAAGTTGTTTCTATTTAATTTTATATTATTTCTACTTGATTTAAAAATATTTTTAAAATAATTTTGTATACTTTAATTTTTTGTGTACTTAGGTATGATTTTTCATTAATAGTCTAATTTTTTACTAATAAATTTTTTCTTTTCAGGAAAATTCCAGCCACAAGGTAAGTCCCTTTTAAAGTAGTTTAATAAAGTCTCCCAAAAATGGTATGTTACGATCTGAAAAAACTGATTTTGATTTAGAAATGTCAAATATAATCCCACCAAAAAGTCTGTAATGGCAACTGAAAATTTTATTACGGGAATTTTTGCTAATTTGAATCCAGCGGTATTTTTTTGCTCATCTTAGCAACCCATGTCTGCTAACGTGTAGTACAATGAAATTAGAAGTAGCCGCTACTAAATTTTAGTAAACTTTTTATAAAGTTAAATATAAAATCGGTTTACTTAAATCAGTGAAAGAAATTACTAAATATTATTAATATTAGTACAATCAAATTAGTGTAGAAAATTAGTAAGCGCTACTAAATTTTAAAATATAGCAAAATATAGTAAAATTTACCAAAATTTTAATTTATAAAAAAATATTATTAAAATGCACAAATTGACATAATTATTTTTAGATACACTTACTACACTTAGTATTTTTTTTATCGAGCAAAATTTTTTATTTTATTTATTTTTTTTTTTAAATTTTAGAGAAAATTAAAAAAAAAAAATTCAAAGGCGTACAAATAGTAAAAACAAACGATTTTATTATTTTGTTTTAATTTGCTAATTTTTGTTTTGAAAAATATTTTTAGTAACTTTTTTGGATTTCAAGGTCAAATTTTAATTAACAGAGTTTTTAGTGCTATTTTAAGTGGATGTCCTTCTTTCGGACGTAAGTCGGTTTTGAAAAGTAATTTCTATTCCGATCCCTTTTTTCAACATATGGAGCATTTTAAGGCAATTTAAGTTTGCAAGTAAAGGGTGGTTAAATTTTAAGGGCCGATGTTGATTTTAAATAAAACACAAATTATTTATTAAATTATTGTCATTTCTTTTTATTATAATAATATGGTATGGTTCAATTATGTGTGGAACAAAATATGGGCCAAATGGCCGCCGCGACCTCGGCGGCACACCTCCATCCGATGGTCCAAATTTTCAATGACGCTGAGGTATAATTGAGGTTCTATGCCGTTATTGTGCCGAATTATCTCATCCTTTAACTCTTGAATTGTTGCTGGCTTATCGACGTACACCTTTTCTTTCAAATAACCCCAAAGAAAGAAGCCCAACGGTGTCAAATCACATGATAGTGGCGGCCAATTGACATCGCCACCACGTGAGATAACACGGCCATTGAATTTGTCGCGCAAAAGAGCCATTGTTTGGTTAGCTGTGTGGCAAGTGGCACCATCCTGTTGAAACCACATATCGTGCACATCCATATCTTCCAATTCGGGCCATCAAAAGTTTGTTATCATCGCACGATGGCGAACATCATTCACAGTAACTTCCTGACCGGCTTCATTTTGAAAGAATGATGCCGCCAGCCCAAACACCGCACCAGAAAGTCACTCTTTGTGGGTACATTGGTTTTTTGACAATCACTCTTGGAATATCATTCGCCCAAATGTGGCAATTCTGCTTATTGACAAATCCACTGAGGTGAAAATGTGCCTTATCACTGAAGATGATTTTCTTCGAAAATTGTCCATCCACTGTTGCCATTTCTTGCCACCACTTTGACCATTGACGACGTTTGGAGTGGTCAAGAGGCTTTAGTTCTTGAGTCAATTGCACCTTGTAAGCGTGTAAATGCAAGTCTTTATGCATAATGTTCATCAACGACGATCGTGAGAGGTGCAATTGTTGGGCACGACGACGAGTTAATTTGGAAGGCTCTTCAGCCACACTATCGCGAACAGCAGCAATATTTTCTGCAGTACGAGCACTGGTGTTTTCACATCTCCTACAGACCCGGTTTGCTCAAATTTTAGCATGATTTTTCCGATTGTACGCACATTTGGACGATTAAATTGACCAAAAAAATCACGAAGTGCACGAAATGCATTTTGATTTGAATAATAAGCCAGAATAACTTTAACACGTTGCTCGATTGCGTATCTTTCCATGGTTCAAATTGAGATAGTCTGAAATTGAGAAACCAACCTTTATAAGTTTGAATTATTAGAAAAAAAATATCCTTCAATATACACTTTTTTAAAATTAGTATTTTTTTTTTGCTAATTTTAGCTAATCGATTTTCAAAAATTTGTAAAATGATTTCTGAAGATAGCAACAAAAATTTGTAAATGTTCTGTAAAGATTTTGTAATTTGTAAAATGTAAATAGCAAAAAAGTTTACTAAATAATATTTTTTTACTAACAATCAGTACAAAAATGGTAAAGTGGGATTGAAAAGCGTTTACAAATTTTTTTTACTAACTTTTTTTCTGAGTGTATATATTTAAACAACATTGAAAAATTTTATATTTAGATTCGTTAACTTAATTGAAAACACAATTAAAAAGACGATTATTAATTTTAATTTATATTTAACCCATTTTGTTAGTTATGTTCTGTAAAACAATCGAAATTCGTTTTAAATTAACAAAACGTTCGAAAAATTGTATAATTGTAAAACACAACACACACACAAACATATTGTATATTTTCTATGTGTGTGTGTATGTGTCAAACTTTTTTTTGTAATTTTTATTGAAATAATTAAGAATTTAAGCGAGATTATGAATTATGAATTTAATTTGAGATTATGTTTTTTTTTAAAGCAGAAAACCAAAAATTCAACATTTAACTGGAAATATCAATTCCAAATAAAAGTACGTGTTTTTATAGTTTGGTTTCTTGAAAGACTAATACAAAAAGTTTTTATAATTAAATTCGATATGAATCACAAATTTTAGTTGTTGACGGCCAATGGAACATTTGTGTCCCATTGCTCTTATCATAAATGGAGTTGGAAAAGAAATATTCTTACAACACTTTTCTTTAGAAATTACATATCTGGTAAAAATTTAATTTTTTTCCACAAGTTTAACATCTGTCGTAAAGGGGTTTATCTCACTTTATTCACATTAAAAAGCATGTTGTTTGATTATATCACAGTTTATAAAACCAAATTAACAAACTAAATAAACTCTCAAGTCTGTATCAAATAACATTTATTTATATAAAAAACAACATCATAAAGATACAAACAAATTTTCAAGTACTTCAAATACAAAATAATAAACAAATATATGCAAATGACTAACAACAAGTAGTTTGATATGTTAAAGTTGAAGGAAAAAAAACAGCAACAAAACTTTTCTACTAAATGCAAAACTAATGTAAAAACTTTATCGTTTGTGTGGGATAAACGCATAAAATAGTTACGGAAGATGTTGATTTCCGGAAGCTTTACTAAAGTTTCTACAGCTACGACAATGTCTATAAACGACAACATACGACCAAAAAAAAAACATTATCATCATTTGTTGAGTTCATTTCTGTTGGTTTTAAAGTCAATGTAAAATAAATGTAGTTATTTCTAGGAACATGAATGTTTTCATTTCATATTCAGAAATTTATTTTTCAATGTTGTTTTTGTTGATATTTATTTTTTTTTGTTATAAATGCAATCAGTGTAGATGAGAAAATCTGTAAACAAGAATGAACCGAAAAAATTATATTTTTTTTTGAATATTAATTTAATCGTTTTGTGTTTTCGCATATGATTTTTTTTCATTTTCTTTATTGATTTTGAAATTAGTTATGTAAGATGCATTACCTTTAAAATGAGATTTCTGCCCACCCTATTATAATTGAAAACATTGCAAACATGGCAATACGAAAATGTTTCGAAATTGTATCGTCTGTAAACAAAATTTTATTGCTGCCAAAAATCATATTCTTATTGTAATATAGAAGTTCCTTCATTTGGAAGTAAAATTGCGCTCAAAAATGATATGGTCTCAGCAAAACTGAAGCTGCCAAAGAAGCAATAAAAGCATCACTACTATGGCAAAGGCATCACTTCTTTTCTGATGGTTGCATCGATGAATTTAACATTGGCGTGTCATAGGATGGAAGTATTCAAATAAAGTTACTTTCATTACTCTTACTACTTTCATTACTCTTAGGGAGCAATGATAATGCAATGATTAGATATTCTGATGCATGAGGGGAAAATGTTCATATACTTTGTAATATTTAAGCTTTGATGAAAATTTAATTCATAAGGATGCAAAAAAATAAGTTTAAAGAAGCGAACTTTTTGCACTGATATAGAAATACTCTTTGGTAGAACAAATACATAATTCTGCAATCAAAAAGCTTTTTGGGCAACTTTGAAATAATTTTCAAAAATTTTAACGAATTTTCGGACAAATTTAAAATATTTATGGATAATTTAAAAACTGGTTGGGTAATTTTGAAACATTTGTAGACAATTTTGAAATATTTTTGAACAATTTTAAATAATTTTTGGGCAATTTTAAAAACTTTTTGGACAATTTGAAATAATCACCCTTATTCTAGTTGTCGTTATCAATGTCGTCGTCGTTTTTGAGTCAACATCACTTTGCTTCGACGTCGACATCACTTCGACACCAAATTGGTATTCTAAAACAGTGTTGTAACGACGTCGACAGTTTATCGATTTAAACAAAAACACATCTCTAAAAATTGAGTCGGCAAATTTATTTTGTTTATTATTTTTGCGAAAAAATGTTTTTTATGTGTAATTTAAATTCTGATACCAGTGATAAAGAAAATAAAGAAAATCTAGTATTGGAAAGAAGACTTCTCGTACAGAAATCCAATATCTTTAATCTGCCGGATAACAAGTGAGTAGCAAAATCAAAGTCTGTTACTTTAAAGAATGTTAATCTTCTAATTTTTTTAAAAGGTTTGAAAGTTACTTTCGGATGAATAAAACAGCCTTCAAAGATGTGCTGGAAACAATAGCACCTAATTTGAAAACCGGAATCAAGTCCACATTTATTTCCAAAACAATAAAGTTGGCAGCTACATTAAGATTTTTAGCTCAGGGGTCGTACCAGCTCAGTGTTGGAAACGACTTTAACTTAGGGTTCAGCTGTTTCTGAAACTGTAGAAGATTTGCCACAGCTTCCTCCAGCGGGTTCAATATAAATTGCTTGAATCTTCCGCCACCTGTAGCATTACACTCGGCTTTGTTGGCTACCATTTTCTTTTTAACTTAAAATTTTAAGTCTCGCCAAACCTATAAATAAATTTTGTTATATTTTTATAATGCACTTTATATGATCATGCTTTCTTTACCTTCTGCCATCCATCTCACATTATTCTCGGTAGGCCAAGTGCATTTAATAAATTTGATATTTCTTCCAATTTTTTCTGTTTTTTTTCAGTCATTACTTTTCCTTAAGTCGTTACTAAAAATTGTGCCGACAAAATCAGAGTCGTTTCAAGATAATATCGGCGTCACATTTTCTTACAGAATACCAAATACTTATCGACAGTTATCAATTATTTTCTATAACGACAACGGGAATGCCAATTTCAAAAAAAAAAACCAAGACAACATTGTCTTGTGTCGATGACGACAACTAGAAAAAGGGTGAATGTTAACACAATTTTAAAATTATTTTCGATAATTTTAAAACATTTTTACACAATTTTAAAATTATTTTCGATAATTTTAAAACATTTTTACACAATTTTAATTTTTTTTTTTCGATAATTATTAAAAAACTTTTACACAATTTTAAAATTATTTTCGATAATTTTAAAACATTTTTACACAATTTTTTAAATTATTTTGGAAAATTCTGAATTAAAGCTGAAAGCAATGAAAGAAGTTATAGCCACAGAATGACAACTTTTTTTTTTTTGCTGGGGTTGTTTCAAACAATTCTTTTGGAAGTTTAGTCGGCGATTGCGCCATCGCTAAATTATTATCTGGTATATAAAAAGCTGATATCATCAGATAAACTCCTTTATACAAAATAAATGTTTATTCCCTATTTTATATGTGGGCATTGTGGTGTAATGGTTAGCGCGTTAGACTGTTACAAAGAAGGTTACGGGTTCGATTCCCAGCGACGGCAACCTTAATTCAGAAGAAAAGACGTATCTGTGAGTTTTTCTATACCTCATACATATCGCGATGACCTTCTTCAGTGCTCTGAAGTAAATAACATAAGGGGGCTATGAACTAAAGAAGCTTCAACAGCTCTTCATCAGATGGCGAGCAACAACTGTTTCCATCAAAAGCAACACATTAATTAGTGGAAAGAATTTCCTGAGTGCTGCTTCTCATTGAAAAAAAAAATTCCGAAAAATAATATTTGTATACATACACTATTTCCTCTACCCCCCACATACTACTGATTTTTCCTCAAAATGTTATCTACCCTCTGAGAAACGGACCTGTCACAGGACACGTCACGTGACTGGTCCATTGTGGCAGGAAACTGTGCTCGGACAGTTTCTTTTCTATACTTTAATATGGGATCGTCATAGTAGGGGAAAAAAATTGCACTTTGTGACGTCACAGAACTGTCTCAAAAGAACTTGTCACAGGACTAACATTAAAGAACCTGTCACAAGATTAATGCCAAACAAAAATATGCTCCCGGGTGCCTCATCATTTCCTACAGGGTAACTACCTTGCGGGAAAGGACCGATCCCAGAAAAGGACTGGTGACTTTAACATGGGCTTATCCTAGGAGGGTGTCAATTGCCCTTTGTGACATGTCACAGGACTGTTCTAAAAGAACATGTCACAGAAAAAAATTAAGAAAAAACTAAGCCCAAAGAACATAAAGGGTGGTCCAACCATAATTCACGATGCTAATTGTAAAAATAACAAAAGCTTTTTCAGAGAATTATCTGAAATTTTTTATTATGATAGAAGGATCTATGACAATAATGTGTGAAACAAAATATCGATCAAATGCTCGCCACGGCTTCGGTGGCATACCTCTATCCGATGGTCCATATTTCCAATGACTGAGACATTATTAAGGTTCAATGTCGTTAATGTGCCGAATTATTTCATCTTTTAGCTCTTGAATTGTTCTTGGCTAATTGACGTACATTTTTTCTTTTAAATATCCCCAATGAAAGAAGTCCGACGGTGTCAAATCACATGATCGTGGCGGCCAATTAACATCACCACGACGTGAGATAACAGGGCCAAAGAATTTCTCACGCCATTGTTTCTTTGGCTGTGTGGCAAGTAGCACCATCCTGTTGAAACCACATATCGTCCAGGTACATATCCTTAAGGTTGAAGGCCCTTCTGCCACACTATCGCGAACAACAGCAATGTTTTCCGCCGAACTAACTGGTCGAGCATGCACAGGTGTTTTCGCATATCCTAAAGACCCGGTTTGCTGAAATTCTCCCGATTGTAGACACATTTGGTCGATTATACTGACCAAAAAAATACATTTTGATTTAAACTCCTATTTTCGTAAATGTGTTCAACAATCTTAACGCGCTGTTCAATTGTGTACCTCTCCATAGTTGAATTTGTCAAACACTGAAACAAAGAAATGTCAAATTAAGTTGTGCGAAAAACTTGACGTTAAGGTGTGACTCACAATTACCATCGTGCATTATGGTAGGTACCACCTTTTAACATAAAACCAACGCCAATGAACATGTCATGACTTTTAAACCGTTCACGTGGTAGGTACCTTAGGAACCGGTCCTCTTTTCACCTATCTCGTGATATATATTTTCAGAACCAGTCCAGCTTTCACCTATCACGCAAAAGGTCTCAATTTCCAACTGACCCCTTTTTTTCTCGCAGGGTAACAATTAAGAAAAAATATGTAAATTGAAATGAAAAATTATTTTTACTTAAGAAAACATTACTACAAAAACCACAATAAAAATTAATTAAACTTTAGACAATTTTATTAAAAAGATAATATAAATTTAAATATTCAAATCAATACAAATTAAAACAAATTAAATTTTAAATTAAGAGAAATTCCAACCATTAAGCCATAAAACCGCAATGACCAATAAAAAAATTAAAAAGCTAAGAAATTTAAAGCTAAAAAGTGCAAATATTTAAAAAGAGCGTAAACGAAAAAGGTTAAATGTGGAAAAATAGTTAAAAATAATATAACGAAGGTGGGCAAATGTGATACTTAGGGCTCTTTGTTTTTATTAGTACGAACCTGTTGAAGTTTAAAAATTCATATTTTTTTATGTTTTTTTTTTTAATTTTTCTAAAAAAATTTATAGATTAAAAATTGAATTGAAAATTAGAATAAAATATTTTTCAATTTTGCCATTAAAATTCAAAATTGAAAAACATTTTTCAATTTAAGTATTTTTAGATTTTTTTAACTTTTTTATTTTTAACTTCTTAAATTTTTGAACTTAAGGTTGTTTTTTTTTATAAATAAAAATATTATTATTTATTTTTTAATATTTCGCTACTCCATAGTGTAGCATCTTCGGGAAAAATAATAATAATTATAATGACAAATAATAGACAATTTTTGAAAGCTTTGATAAACTTATAAATTAAAAAAAACCAACCTTAAGCTCAAAAATTTAAGAAGTTAAAAATATTTTTAGATTAAAAATTTAACTGAAAGTTAGAATGAAATATTTTTCACTTATGACATTTTAATTTAATTTAAGCAGATTTGTGTAATTTTACTGAAACGTGCTAGACCTGACCTATTTTCATGAGTCAGGGGCTAGGATTTTCAGAACGGGCTTCTTTTCACCGGTCATGGGACAAGTCACTGGGTAGGCACTTTCAGAACAATTCTATTCCACCAGTTACGGCGAAGGTACTTTCAGACCGGTCTTGTTTTCAGCGGTCATGGGACGTCACAATATGGATAATTACAGACAGGTCTGCTTTGCATTGATCACGGGATAGGTACTCACCAGAGAACTGCAAATGCTGATTGCAAAACGTTCATACGCAATCAACACAAGAATATATATGTGTTTGTGTTCAAACGTTGAATATACTCCAAAACACATATTTGTTGATGATTTTAAATCAATCAAACGACGTGCAAATTGTTGTCACTGATTTATAATCATCGGTCGTTTTTATACCATTGATTTTATTATGTTCGTTTGAGTCAACAATAGTTATTTTGATGTAGAATAAATCAGAAAAAGCAATAAATAAAGCGCATGTGTGTATTCATAATTAAAACAAATTAGTTTCTTATCTATAAAAAGAGGGTGGTTTTGTAGAAACACATTTCATAAATTAGGGTGGGTCTAAAATCCGTTTTTTTAAGGATTTTTATTAGTAATACCAAAAATATTGTTCTTTGTAAATTTTTTTTTTAAATTAAGGTCGATATCTCAGGCTTAAATATAAGAATTTTTTTGTATGATTAAATCAGGAAAAAAGTTGATTTTCAGTTCTCTGGTACTCACGTTAACAAACGATTGTACAAAAATTGTTTAAATTTGGTCCATTAGACATAAAATGTTAAATCATGTATCCTTATCTTTCAGATGATAAAAATATAAACATATATTTTTTGTAAAAAAATACAATTTATTAATATTGTACTTTTTTAAATATTGCAAATTGTAATTTAACTCAAAAATAGAGAATATCACTTTAATATGTTTGTAGGGAATATAAATATTGTTAGTGTTAGTGGGTTGTATTTATTTGTGTGGTGTGTAGTGTGTCTTGTGTATATTTGAAAAAAAAAAAAAACTAAAGGCATAACGGAAAACTCAATTGAAAAGTTTTTTTGCTCATTTCCGCTATTGTGTAATAACAACAAAAATAAGATAACAACTACTTGTGGGTGGCATTAAGGAAATGCCTCCCAATTATGTGTACGGTTGTTGTTGTTGATGTATTAAACATCATTATATTTTAAACGTTTTTATTTTTTCTCCATCTTATCAATACTTCTCTATCGTTTCCATTCAAATCATATTCAATTATTTAATATATATATTAATTATACAAAAGTAATAAATCTATTTGAAAAATATGTATGTTTTGTATATCTTTGCTAAAAATACTTTCATATTACAGATTCTATTATCTGTTCACATTGTATGCATTACACAGTTTGTTGGAATAATCAAACAATTGAATAAATTTTTTCTCTTCATTTCATTTATCCTTTTTTTACCTGACATCATCAAATGTCATTAATGTCAGTTTTATGGAATACATGGAATATGGAATTTTTCATATAAAGGGTGTCCCAAGAAGAACGCAATTTTAAAATTTTAAATAAAACACAGATATTTAAAAAAAATCGTGAAACTTTATTATATCGTAAAGTAGACAGAATGAGGTTATGTATGGAACAATATATCGTGCAGATGGCCGCCGCGGCTTTGCTGGCATGCACGCGATCTTTTAATTAAATTTTCAATGACCGTTTTGCATGAATGCTGCGGTATTTCATTAATGCAGCGTCCAATTTCCTCTTTTAAGGCTTGAGTCGTCGTCGGCTTATTCGCGTAAACCATCGACTTCAAAAAACCCCAAAGAAAAAAATCGAATGGTGTTAAATCGCACGATCTAGGCGGCCAATTATGATCTCCAAAACGCGAAATAACACGACCGGGAAATGACTGATGCAGCAATTGAATTGTTTCTCTGGCTGTATGACATGTGGCGCCGTCTTGTTGGAACCACATGCCCTCCACATTCATTTCTTCAATTCTAGGCAAGAAAAAATTGGTTATCATTTCACGATACCGAACACCATTGACTGTTTTTTTTTTTTTTTTTTTTTTTTACGTTAGACTTACACTCAGGGGATGTCCCCTACTAATGCAGTGCATTGTGTTTGCGCTTGACCTGCCTCATTTTCATAAAAAAAGGTCCAAAGATTCCTCCAGCCCAAAAACCACACCACACAGTGACACGTTGAGGATGCATTTGCTTCTCGTGAATCACTCGAGGATTTTCCTCACCCCAAATGCGACAATTCTGCCTATTGACGAAGCCATCAAGATGAAAATGGGCCTCGTCACTGAAGATGATTTTATCGGCAAAATCAGCATTTTCATGTTGTCTCTCCAATACCCAATTAACGAACTCCCTTCGCTGTCCATGGTCAGCTGGCTTCAGTTCCTGAGTCAATTGAACTTTGTATGCATGAAGATACAAATCTTTCGTCAAAATTCGCTGCAAAGTGGATTTGGAGACACCAATTTGCTGAGCTCGGTGTCGACATCATCACGTACAGCTGCGACATTTTCGGTCGATCGACCTGGTCGATGGCGCGTTGTTGTCTTTACATCACTAACAGACCCAGTTTCGGCAAATTTATCCATTAATCTCTTTACAGTTGACTCTTTTGGAGCATTATTGTGACCCCAAATTGATCGCAATTTGCGAACTGTAGCCGCAAAACTTTCACCATTTTGGTAAAACAATTTCACAATGAGAATGCGTTGTTCATTCGTGTAGCGCTCCATTTTTACTAACCTCGTACCTTCTACTAGCAAACAATAACAATTGTTCAAATGTCAAACAATGACACTTCGAATGTTGCCAGATTTAAAAATTGCGTTCTTCTTGGGACACCCTTTATTTCGGCGTCAGTACTAGTTATTTCAGTTAGAAGAAGTCGTTTTGACACCGAATGGTATGCATTCGATCTTTATTCGCGTGTTTATTTATTGGATTTTGGTAAGGAGCACTCATTGGTGAAATTTTGTTGGGACGTACAAAATATTGTGTTTTCGGGGAAGTTTTCTTAAGCGGCAAATAGACTGTACGAGTCACCAGCGTTAACTAACACAAAAGTTTGTGTAAAAATCAAAACCGGTTTGAATTCATTAATTCCATAGTATCATTTAGTACTGATTTTCCTCTTCCAAAGTAGTTCTTTTTCACAACTTCAAAGATGTAATTTTTAATAAAATTAAAATTTAATTAACTTTTCAAATCTATGTCGAGTAACTTATTTTAAAAACAAGCAAGGTTTAACATTAACCACAGATATTTACATATAAATTTGACATTTATAAACTTTAGTTATTTTGAAACAAGTTATCAGGTTCGAGTCAATTGTATCAAATTTTAACTTACAATTAAACAGATTTTAAATTCTTAAAATCGTAGATATCAATACAAAATGTAAAAGATTTATTATAGTAAATATTGAAAACATTTCGAAAAAAGTAATTTAACAAATAAGGCCCGATTACTTAATGTCCCGTTATAAGTTTTTTCCAACAGTCAAACTCAAACAACAGCAACAACAAATGCGTCAGTCAAATTCCCTGGTAGAAGCTACCAGTACATGAACAAAATGTGGCTATGGCCCGATTACTGCACTTAAAATAACGAGTTTTTCAACAGGGACGCTACAAAAGTAGAGCGACAGGGACAGTAAACGACGCCATATCAGGGAAGGAAAATATGTTTCCTGTTATTGTACCAACCAGACAAACAAATTGTACTTTTTCGATCCTCACGGTACCAAAATTTTTTCCGCTTTTTTTTTAACAATTTTATCGTATTGAGTCAGATTTGCATAGACACTAAAAAGACTTAAAAAAATTTAAATTTACGGGGTGAAACAAAATTTATCGTTAATTTTATGTAGTCGTATAATTACCACAAAACTTTGAGGGCAATTTAACTTTTTCAGGATTTGCTATTAAAAAATTTAAAGTCATTTAATTGCTTTTTAACAATAATACACTTTTTTCTTATTTTTTTTGTTTTGAGAGGTAATTTAAAATCAGCTGTTCAATGTTGCCACTTCCGAATATTTTAGTACAATGTGTATGCAAACATTTGATACATTTGAGGTGACACCAATTTAGAGCCGGTTCAACTTAAAACTGACTTTATTTTTTACTATAGTAGCTGAACAAATACAAACTGCTTTAAAAAAAAAGTCGACTTATGTTGTTTAACAAGTTATGTTGTTTAAATTTGAAAAAATTTCAAATTGTACTAAATGAGCCGCGTTAGTACCACGGTACCAACCAAGGTAAAAATGTACCAAAAAAAGTACAATTGTACCATGTTTTCCATCCCTGCGCCATATTTCTTGCCGCTCTTTTAACATTTCTCTTCAGTAAGGTTTGTCATTTTATGATGGAAAGATATACGAGCCAACGACGAGTCGAAATTATTAAAATTTACTACCGAAATTCCAATTTATGGTCGTCATAATCGTCCTAGCAGATCAACAATTGAGCGTCTAGTGGAAAAATTTGAATCCATAGGCACAGTACAAAATGTTCCCGTGCCAGTGAGACAAAGAAGTGCCCGTAGTGTCGAGAATATTGCTGCCGCTGAGGATTTTGTTGAAGAAAGTGACGTCGTTGTGGCGAATTTTGTGAAAAAATCTTGGCCTACATCCTTAGAAGATCAAATTGACGCAAGAACTGAAGCCACTTGACCACCAGAAGCGTCGTATGTTCGTGAATTGGGCTGAGCAACGACTTGAAAATGATTCGGATTTTCATCGAAAAATCATCTTCAGCGATGAGGCTCATTTCTGGCTGAATGGCTTCGTCAATAAACAAAATATGCGTTATTGGTCAGACAGCAATCCACACGTACTCCATGAGTCATCATTGCATCCCGAAAAAAATTACGGTTTGGTGCGGTTTATGGGCCGGCGGTGTCATTGGGCCGTACTTCTTCCGTGATGATCAAGACCGGCACGTTACTGTGAATGGGAATCGTTACCGTTTCATGATAACCGAATATTTTTGGCCCCAATTGGATGATATGGACTTGGAGGACATTTGGTTCCAACAGGACGGCGCTACACAGCGAATGTCACAATCAATTTATTGGAAACCAAGTTTGGAGAACGTATTATCTCACGAAATGGTCCAGTCGATTGGCCGCCTCAGTCGTGCGAATTTGACGCCTTTAGACTATTTCCTGTGGGGCTACGTCAAGTCTATGGTCTTTGCCAACAAGTCAGCGACGATTGATGAACTTCGTACGAATATCGAACGTAAAATTGCAGCAGTATCGGCCGATTTATGGTTGAAGACCGTCAAAAATTGAGTTCAGCGTCTGGACTTCTGCAAGCATGCCCGTGGTGGCCATGCAAAAGAAATCGAGTTCCATACATAATGGCATCGAACGTACTTTTACAGGAATAAAGAATTTCATTGATATCCAAAACCGTTTTTGTTTTATTTAAAAAAACTTTTGTAGCGCTCTTATTGAAAAACCCTTTAGTTTGTAAGTTAAAATAACAGAAAATGTCATTTACAAGAAATGATATTTCATTTAAAAACCGGTCTACTTAATTTTCATTCAAATTAAATGCCTTTTGTTATTTTTTTTTAAATGTTCATTAATCTACTGACACATCCGTAAAAAACAAATTATATAATCAGTTAAAATAAATGTCAAAATTTTACCTACCAATTCCATAAAAAATAAATGATTTTATCATTTATTTAAAATTGTTTAACTTTTTGTATTTATTGTTTTTTTTTTTTGTTAATATACTCGTACAATACAAAATGTATGTATGCATAGCTATAGACACTTTTTGTGTGAATGTGTTTGTGTATGTATAAGTGCTTATGAAGTTCTTGTAATTGTATTGAAAAATTTTGTATATATATACAACCAATTTAAATAAAAAAATAAATTTAAATTTTTTGAATATTTTTTTTGAAACAAGCAGCAAACAAAATTTAAATTTGTAATAACTGTTACGGACACAAATAAACCACAAATTTCCCTTTTTATTAAATTTCAAACAAATGAAAAAAATAAATGAAACTGAAAAAATCCGTAAATGATAGTAAATTATTTCGAATAAATATATAAAAAAGTTAATATAGATAGTTCTTTGAAAGATAAATGTATGTTCCTTTAGTTTTAAATGGAACGGAAAACTTTTTTTATAAAATTACAAACAGTAAACTACATAATATTCTGAGTGTGATGTCCTGTTGCAGTTTAAATTCAAAATTTATTTGGGAACATCAAAAGATCTTATTTTATTTTTTACTAAACCCATTAAAGAATGAATGCAACGAAAAAGGATCATAAAAGAAAAAATCCACCCTATGACACCCCAATGTAAAAAGCATTGGTTCCGATTCAAATTTTCAACATCGGAATCAAAATCACTGCTTCTTTTTTTCTTCTTTTGCTACTTTTTTTTTTTTTTTGCTGGGTATACTTATGAAAGTAACCCTACCGGACGTATGACTTATATTATTTGCCATATAATATTAAGTATACGTATTAGTATACATCGCATTGTGCAACAAGAGAAATTTTAAATTACTTCAGACTGTCAAGTACATTTCAATGCTACACATATAATTTTTTTTTTAATTAGGTTTGACAATTCATTTATTCATGGATATACTGCATGATATTGCATTTTTGCATTCAATCATGAAAGTTTCCATTAAATTTTTAACAGTTTTTCATAAAATTTTATAAAATATTTTATTTTTTTTTTTTAAATCAAATTTTATGTATTAAACTCTTTATACATACACTTTATTTATTAAATACTTTATACATAATGAAAAAATTGAGAATGCTTTTTTTTTTTTGCCAATCATGATTAAAATTCATTCAAGGCATGCCCTGTGTGAAAAAAAGGGATCGATTGGGAATTGGGACCTGTCCCGTGATGGGTGAAAACTGAATCGGTTACGAAAGTACATATGACGAGATAGGTGAAAAGAGGACCGGTTCCTAAAGTACCTACGACGTGACCGGTTTAAAGGTCATGACAAGCTCTTTTGTGTTGGTTTTGTGATATGTTCTTTGGGGTTAGTTGTGTGACATGTTCTTTTAGACCAGTTCTGTGAAATGTCACCGGTCTTTTTCATATAAAAAAATCGGTCCGGTGGCCGGTCACGTCACGTTATTTTTTTTATTTTTTTTTTTATTTTATTTATTTATTGTTAAATATTATATCAATGTTTACAATAATGTTAATATGCTTAATAAAGAGTTTAGTCACATTAGACTTTTCAACTTAGATATTTAAATATGAATGAAGTATATTTAATTTCCTAAAAATATTTTTACAAATTAAGGAAGTAGTTATATTTATTTTGTTAACAATATAACTGACGTGATCACTAAAAAGCAATTTCTTGTCGAGTATAACGCCTAAGTATTTTACGCTCGTCTCCCAAGGGACATCAATTCCATTAACTTTTATATTATATTGGGGTAAGAAGCAGTTTTTTCTTTTCCTCGTGAAGAAAATTGATTGTGTTTTAGTAGGGTTGACTAATATTTTCCACTTTTCAAAGTATTTAATTACTGCGTCCACGGATCTTTGGAGGTTACTCAAGATGTCGTTAGACAAAATATCTGAGCTCAGGATCGCCGTATCATCTGCGAAGATGGAAGACTCGCACCCTGATAGCAAGGGGAAGTCTGATGTGAAAATGTTGTAAAGAATAGGTGAAAGACATGAGCCCTGGGGGCATCCAGCGGATATACTATATACCTCGGAAAATTGTTTATCAATGTGAACTCTAAAAGTTCGATCCGACAGATAACTTCTAATTATTCTAATCGTATGTGTGTCCAACCCAATGTGGATTAATTTATGTACAAGAGCATCGTGCCAGACTGAATCAAAAGCCGATTTTATATCCAATAACACCATGGCCGTAGATTTACCTTGATTAAAATTATCCTTAATGATTTTTTTAATTCTAACTAACGGTTGTGTAGTATTGTGTTCCGTACGGAAACCGTATTGTTGGTAAGGAAGAATGTTTTTATCTTCGATATAGTTAACTATTTTTTCCTTTATAACTTTCTCAAGTATTTTGCTCATAGAGTTTAAGAGGCTTATTGGTCTATATGAATTAGGACTAGAGTGGTTCTTGCCAGGTTTGGGAATGGCAATTATTTTAGATTTCTTCCAAACTAGTGGGAAATGACATAGATTAAGACAAGCGTTTAAAATACGTGTAAGTATTTCTAAGCCTTTTGTGGGAAGAGCTTTAAGACACTTATTGGAAACACCATCTAAACCAGGACTTTTTTTATTTTTTAAATTCTTAATAATATTTTTGGTTGTTGTGATATTCAGATTGGAATTATTTTGCATAGCACAGCTGTGATTATCTAAAACTCCTAAGGAGTTGGAAACAGACTGTACCGTAGCACAATCGCTCAAGTTCGTAGAAATAGAGTGGTTCAAAAAGAAATTTTGAGCTAATATTTCACATTTTTCAGCAATTGTTGTATACAAATTGCCATTGAGTTTGAGACTAGGAATGCATTTTGTTTTCCTCCGGATAATTTCAGAAACGTTCCAAAACTTTGGAGAGGATTTAGGAAGACCTTTCAAAAAATCATTCCAATTTGAGTTTCTAAGTTTAGAAATATTATCATGAATAACATTGTTCAAAAAAGTTGCCTGAGATTTATATAAGGGAAGTCTGTATCTTATCCAATTTCGCCTGGAATAGTTTCTTAAAGATATTAGGTATAAAATGTCACGTCACGTTATCATAATATAATTTCGATTGAAACCATATATTTCAATCGTATCAGGAATACATTTTGCATCCCAAAAAACTGATGCCATAACCTTCTTTGCTGATCGTTGTGACTTCACCTGCTTTGGAGCTGAACAACCAGCTTCAGTCCACTGTAAACGTTCTTGTTTCAATTTAGGATCATGGTGGTAGATCCAAGTCTCATCCATAGTTATAAAACGACGCAAGAAGTCGGTTTTATTCGGCTTAAAACGCTCCAAATTACGCTGAGAAATTTTTTTTCTATCCAGTTTTTGTTGAATTGTTAATGTGTGCGGTACTAACTTTCCAAACAGTTTTTTCATACGTAATTCTTCATGTAAAATATGGAGTACTCGTTCGTCTAAGATGCCTATGGCATTAGCAATTTCACGCTTAGTCAAACTTGGATCTTCACTAACCATATTATGTAACTGCTCAATGATTTCTGCTGTGGTTGCAGTTTTTGGTCGTCCTTCGCGTGGATCGTCTTCAAGGCTGGTACGACCACGTTTAAATTCACCAACCCAAAATTCAACGGTGCGTTTTGAAGGTGAGGACTCCTTATACACTTCTAACAATTGTTCATAAATTTCCTTTGCTTTTAAACCCTTTAAAACAAAGAATCTAATGACTGCACGATATTCAATTTTTTCCATATTAAAAAAATCAATGACACGTCAACTTAAAATGGTTTGTAAACAAAAAAAGAATTGACAGAATAACTTGCAACTTTGCATGTGTTCTCAGGACAGTCATACCAACTTGAGAAAAAAAAGTTTGGAGCTAGCAGTGCCATCTCTTGGTGAGAGCAGGAACTTTTCAACCATCCTGTATGTGAATTGTTTACATTCTAATGGTTTAGTTACAGCAAACGGATTTTTTGATTGCGACTTTCGTGTTCATTGGTTATGTGTTGTCACAACCTAAAAATTTAGTTACTACAACCTAAAAACCCAGTTACCAGCATTGATCCATAACCATAGTTAGCCATGCGACACTTCTTTTAGTATATCTGCTGAAATAGGGTCAATAGAAATAGTGAGTTCAATGACTTCACCTTTTATTGCCCTCTTTAGCACTTTTAGGTATCCCACAAAAAGTTCAAAGTTCCGTATAAAAACTATCCCACAAACACTTGAGTCTTGGGCACTTCGTCTTCAGCGATTACTTTCAAAACGGCGTCACTCCGACGAGTGGAATTTAAACATTAGACAAGAAAAACGAAATGGAATGGAAAGGTGAATAAGTGATATAAACACAGTGGCAGCGCCCCCTTAAATAACCTATAAACAAGAAAGTTAAAAATTTAAATAGCTTTTAAAAACTTTTAAACTAGCTTACGAATGTCAAAACCAAACTGACATGCAAAAAATGGCATCACTTTCCAATACTACCACCTTGTACCTTTCTATACACTCCTTGACTTTAGGTTCTAACTGTGTGTAAACTGTGAGTTATACACTCACCAAAAATGTCTGCAATAGCAACTGAAAATTTTGCTGTTATTACGTGAAATTTTACTAATTTGAGCCCAGGTGTATTTTTTCAAACCTTAGCAACACTTGTCTGCTGACGTGTAGTAAAATGAAATTAATAGAAAAAATTAATTCCCGCTACCAAATTTTAGTAAACCTTTTGTAAAGTGAAATTTAAAATCCATTTTCTAAAATCAGCAAAAAAATGTACTACATAAATATTCTTAATATTAGTACAATCAAATAAAAATAAAAAAATTAGCAAGCGCTACTAAATTTTAGTAAATTGCTGTAAACTCAAAGAATTGAAAAATATAGCAAAATTTTAATAAATAAAAAAAAATTATTAAAATGCATAAATTAACTCAATTATTTTTAGATACACTTGTTACACTTTAAAGCTGCTAGTTTCTTTTGAAATTGTCTAACGAACTCAAATATACAAAGTTATATATTTTTTTATTGAACTTTTTTTTTATTTATTTTTTTTTCAAAAATATTTTAGATAAAATTAAAAAAAAAAAATCAAAGGCTTAAGAAATAGTTAAAACATAAACGAATTTCTTGTTTAATTTGCTAATTTTTGTTTTTAAAAATATTTTTAGTAAATTTTTTGGATTTTAAGATAAAACTGTAATTATTTTAAGGGCTGATTTTTACACTCACAATATTATTTCTTAACTTAAAATACATATTAAATTAATCGAAAATACAATTAAAAAGAGGACTATTGATTCTCCATTATATTTAAACCATTTTGTTGTATATTTTCAATCATTGTTTAATAATCGACAAAAGTAGTAAAAACAATAGAAAGTTGTTTAAAATAACTATCAAATTTTTACTGACAAAAAGTTAGAAAAAAACTACTTTTGTGGTTTGTTTTTCAAATTCAAAGTTTTTTTTAATTGTATGTAATTACAAAACAGAACACAAGACATGCAGATGTATGTATATATTTTTATTGGCCTTTTGTGTATGTATGTATATTCGAGTAATCCCAACATACCAAATGACTTGAGAAAAATATTATTATAAGCTTATAAACAGAAGCCTTAAGATTGAAAAAGACTTGAGAATATATATTGAAAAATGCTAGCGTAACAATTGTAGAAAAATCAAAACGGAACCCTCGTGAAAATGTTATGTGTGTATGATTACTATAAGCTTATTCTTACAATTGTAGAATAAGCTTACAAAAATAATATTGTATTAACTTGCGTATAGAAAAGCTTATTTGACTCAATATATTTATAAGCTTTTTAACATAACTGTAGAATAAGCTTCACATATAATATATTATTAAGTGTTGAAAAAGAGAAATCACAATTATTTTCTTTAATTCCTTTTTTTTTATTTTTATTCAAATATAAATAATAATAATTCATTTTAAATATAAAAAATTATAATTCATTTTAAATAAAAAAAATATAATTCATTTCATATATAAATAATAATAATTAATTTGAACCATAAATAACAATTATTATAAAAATAATTAAATTTAATATGCAAAAGCACGTTCACTTTATAAAATTTACAACCAAATGAACACGCAAAACACGTTTAAAAAATTAAAAAAAAAGAAGCGGCACTTGTTGTATGCATTTTAAGCGTAGAACAAAGACAACAAGACTATTATGTATTGAAAAATATTTCTATTTCAATCGTCATATTGCGTTGTTGTTGTATGTTGTTTATAAGCATACTTGAGAAAAAGTTATGTATAATAATCTTTTCTCAAGCATTGTTAAATTGTGCTTGTAAATTCAAATTTTATAAACATTATAATAAACGAAATTAAGAAAAGCTTGAAACACACTATTAATATAAGCTTATTCTCAAGTTCTATTGCAGTTTGATTGCTATATGGTATATTAAGATTTCGGGTAATTTTTATTGAAATAATTTTGTATATATACAAAATATTTTGGTAAAAAAACAATTATATGAATTTCTATTTTTTGAAGCAAAAAACATAAAATTTTACTTAAAATATCAACTCCTACTGAATGTCTGTAGATTTTTATAGTTTGTTTTTTGAATGACTGATTCAAATAGTTAAAAAATATATTTCTATGAATTTTAACTGATTCTTCATTTAAAAACAAACTTTACGTATTACTTTTTAAATAAACTACAGTCGGTAAAGGAAAATATATTGTGAGTGTAGGACTAAAGAAGCTTTTAGTGCTATTTAAAGTGGATATCCTTTTTTGCACATGAGTCGGTTGTGAAAAGTATCTTCACTTGCGATCTCTTTTTCAACTAATGTAACATTTTAAGTCAATTTAAGTTTGTATGTATAAGTTTTAATTATCAGAATTAACATTTCCTTCAATATCCACGTTTATGAAATTAGTAATTTCTTTTTGCTAATTTTAGCAAATCGGTTTTTAAAAATTTGTAAAATGATTGCTGAAATTAGCAACAAAAATTTGTAAATATTCTGTTATTTGTAAAATGTAAAAAGCAAAAAAAAAAAAAAAATAAATAAATAATATTTTTTTTACTAAAAATCATTACCAAAATAGTAAAGCGGGATTGTAAACAGTTTACAAATTTTTTCACTAACTTTTTTTCTGAGTGTATATTCTGATATTTTTCCATAAAAAAAACTCTCAGGTTCCTATAAATTTATTTTATAAAAATAAGTCACAAGGTGTACTAAGTATTGTATTGTTGTATTAAAACAACAGAGTTGTTCAAATTTTTATTTTACAACGATTATTTGTTGGTTTTTCTATTTGTTGGCACACGTAAAAATAGTACAGTCAACATAGGTACAAATGTTGTATTAAATAAATTTAAACAACTCTGTTTCCAGTAGCACAATACAACACATACCACATTTAGCACACCATTTCTGAACAACCAAATAGTTGTCTGATAGCGTTTTTTTTTAAAGAAATACATTTTTGTTATATTTTTATTTTCGGTTACCCGACAGCCGGTTTTTGAAAGTCATTTTTGGTAAACACTAATCGGACTCTAAAGGGGCCTTTAGACGATAAAACATGCTGTACAACATGTTCAGCATTTGATCATGTAATGCGTTGTTTGAAGATCATTGCAAAAACAAATACACGGAGTCGCCAAGCCATGCTCTCCAGCATGCTTGATCGTCTTTTGGCCGCTTTATAAAATTGTATGCGTCACACAGAGCGTATACGCAATATTTAAGTTAAAATATTACTTATACGCAACATGGTATTAAACATTCATATTATTTAAAGACAAAAAAATCACAATTTTGGTTTTTATATCAACATTCCCCTCATAACATAATTCGCTTCATATGACAACCATTGTTAAAATTTCAACTCTCACTAACAATGACAGCAACAGCAGTATGACTTTATAAATGTTCGTCTTCATCTTTTCAACTAAAACTTAACTCCTCGTGTATTTATTTTGACCAGTGACCAACAATGCTGTTGATGGTACTGCTAAACAACAACAACAACAGCAATAACAATACACAGTCAAGGCAAAAAACACAAGCAAGTGGTATTATATTCACATTTTATAAAAATTCACTTTAAAATAAATTCATTCTAAAGGAGAAAATAATACATAAGTAGCAAATAGGAAAAAGAAAAAAAAAAACTAATAAAAGTCAGTAGCTGGTAGACAATTTTAATACAAATATACAATGACAGCAAGTCTTAACCAGAAATATAATATTGCAACAAAGTATTAAAACCAAACAAAAAAAAATAAAATGAAATAAAGATGACTGCTATAAATGTGTAGTGTAGATAAATTGGTTGAGCATTTTTTTTTGTGGTTTAAGTTCTTTGTTTCTATATTAAGGATTTTTTTCCCTTTATTTCATTTTTTCTACATTTTCAGTGGATCATAATTTGTTAAAGTTATCTTGACAGCAGGAGGTTAATAATATTGTTCAGTTGGCTTATTTCTTTTACAATTACTTTTACTTATTCCAGAAAATTTGATTAAGTTAATTTTAACATAATAAGTTAATAAGAGCTGATATTAATTTAAAAATTTGAAGAAAATATTTTTTAAAGTGTTAAAAACAAATAAATTAAAAAAAAAGTTAAAGCAAACATTTTGCTGTTAATTTATAACAAGCTTTCCAACTTTGAATATTATTTTAGCTAGGTTGATACACTCAGAAAAAAAAGTTAGTAGAAAAATTTGTAAACGGTTTTCAATCCCACTACTATTTTTGTACTGATTTTTAATAAAAAGTTATTATTTAGCAAATTATTTTGCTATTTGACAAATTACAGAATTTTTACAGAATATTTACAAATTTTTGTTGCTAATTTCAGAAATTACTTTACAAATTTTTGAAAAAAATTACTAATTTTAAAAAAGTCGAAGGAAATGTTATTTATAATAATTAAAACTCATACATACGAACTTAAATTGCCCTAAAATGTTACATAGGATTAAAAAAGGGATTGGAAGTGAAGATACCGACTCATGTCTAAAAAGAGGACATCCACTTAAAAAAGCACCAAAAAGGGTTTAGTTCTAAAAAGGGTTTAGTTCTAAAAATAAAAAGGCTTAGTAAAAAAAGGGGTTAGTTCTAAAAATCAGCCCTATGTTTTAACAATTTTTAAGATTTTTAATGATTTTTTTTTTCATTTTGTATAAAATATTTTTTAAAAAATATAATCAAAATTTTTGATGCTCGATAAAAAAATAAATCTAAAACTTTGTAATTATATTTATAGTATTTAGTAATTTTTTTTGCTGATTTTTTTTTGGTGAGTGAACAAATATTTCTTTATGCTAAAAGATCTCCTCAGACCCAAGGTTTAAGAAAGGCTAGAGCCTCCAGAAGAAGGCAGAGCTTAAGTAAAAAAATACTAAAATCTATACTTTGTTCCAAGTTGATTTCCTAACAATCACAATGATGTTTCTAAAATTTGAAGGCCAAAAATATTCTAGTTATATAGAAAAAGTTTAATTATACTCTGGCTAAAGTAATATTTTTTTACACTTTTCTTTATATACACTCACAGTATATTTTACGCTACCGACTGTAGTTTATCTAAAAAGTAATACGTAAAGTTTGTTTTTAAATGAAGAATCTATTGAAATTCATAGAAATATATTTTTTTAACTATTTGAATCAGTCATTCAAGAAACAAACTATAAAAAAGCAGACTTTCAGTAGGAGTTCATATTTTCTGTTAAAGGTAAAATTTTATGTTTTCTGTTTCTAAAAATAGAAATTCATATAATTTCTGTTTGGTCCCCAGCGTGGAGTTTTTTTACCTGTTTGGCTTTCTCCACAACGTTCTCGCAATGGGTTTTTTATAAACACATTTTTTTACCTTTTTTTAATACTTATTTTAAATAATAACATTTTGTTATTAATTGTTTTTTATAATTGAATTTTTATTGAATTGAATTTTGTTGAATATAAAATAGATTTGAATTTGGATATGTAATTCAGATATAACGTATATTAACATAATGATGAATTTTACAACTATGTTAATTGTTTTTGGTCTACCCTTTATAATTTGCTTAATATGTTAATTGTAACGGCAATTGCTGAAATAGAAGAGAAGAAAGAAATCTGGAAGAATAGGGAGCTTGATGCTCCATATTGCTTAATAAAACGATACAGTTGGATTTTAAAAGCAAATAAACAAGACGTGTTTTTCTTACCGCAAACTTTCTAGAAATTTAACAAATCTGCCCATCATTTTTTATTTATAAAATTTAAATAAATTTCTAAGATTTTGAATTTTATTTATTTTCACCTTAAAAATTATTAAGGATTTTCAATTTCTTTTTGTTTTTTTTTAACAAAATAGTTTGTTTATATAAAAAATTATTTCAATAAAAATTACAAGAAATTATTCAAATATAGATACACACATTGAAAATAAAAATATATACATCTGTGTGTGTGTTGTGTTTTGTAAAATTACATAAAAATAAAAAAATTTCAATTTGAAAAAGAAACCATAAAAATCATTATTTTATACGTTTTTGTCAGTTAAAAATTTATGGTTATTTTTAACGACTTTCGATTGCTTTTAATACTTTTGTCGGTTATTAAACAATGATTGAAAATAAACAAAGAAAAAAGGGCTGTATATAATAAAAAAATCAGTAGTCCTCTTTTCGATTGTATTTTCGATTAATTTAATATGTATTTTAGATTATAATACTGTGAGTGTACTGTTTTTGATACAAATAATGTAAAAAATTTTAGAAGTGAAATTATGGAGGTGAAAAAAATTTTTGAGGTGAAAAATTTTTTGGATGTCTAAACAAATTTTGTAGGAAAAAAATTTCTAGGTGAAAAAATTTTTTTTGAGGTAATAAAATTTTTTTGTGGTTTAAAATATTTAAGGTGAATATAAAATATTATTTAATTATAAGCGACTAAGGCTTGTAGTTAGAAGGTTTCGTGTTCAAGCCCGGTTACAGACATACATTTTTTTTGTTATTTTTTAAATTTCATTAAAAGTTTTTGCATTATAAAATTGTTTTTTTTTCTGTTTGTGGAAAAGTTTTTTTTAAGGGCAACCCTAGAAAACAAATTGATCTTTCGCAATACTTAATCATATCCAATGTGATATTCTTTTATATCTGCTGTAGTTTCTACAGAGAGAAAACAGATTCATCGTGAAAACCGAATTTCTTGACAACTGAATATTTTGGTCGCAGTAACCGAATTATTTGGTTCTCGCAACCAAATGTATTCCTAATACAATTGAAAAATATGGTTTATAGCAAAATTGTGTTGTTTTATCCGAATTTCAGTCGTCTAAAATAAATATATCGTTGACTTCAACCAAACTATTCGGTTGGCAAGAAATGAATCTGTTTTTTTCTGTGTACCTGATCTTATCAGATCAAATTACAGCAATATAATAAGGGATTACGTAAGATCCAAATTTATCTGAAAAATCTTTAGATGAAATCTAGTTTATTAAACCATATAAAAAATATTAAATTTTTAATTATAATTTTAAGTTATTAATATTATTGAAAAATATTTTAAATAATGGACCATATATTATTATATCGCAAATATGAGATGACATATAAGCCATACACTCACCAAATTAAGTCTGTTTTGGCAACTGAAAACTTGGCTGTTGTTACGGCAAATTTTACTAATTTGAGCCCAGCGGAATTTTTTTTGCTTATCTTAGCAACACATGTCTGCTGGCGTGTAGTACAATGAAATTTGCAGAAAAAATTAGCTGCCGCTACAAAATTTTAGTAAACTCTTTGTAAAGTGGAATTTAAAATCTGTTTGCTAAAATCAACAAAAAAATTTTTTTCTAAATATTATTAATATTAGCACAAAAATTAAAATTTATTTTTTTTTATCGAGCGTCAAAATTTTTAATTTTTTTAAAAAATATTTTAGACAAAATTAAAAAAAAATCAAAGGCTTAAATATTTTAAAACATAAACGAATTTATCATTTCGTTTTAATTTGTTAATTTCTGTTTTGAAAAATACTTTAGTAATTTTTTTTTTGCTTTTAAGGTCAAATTTTAATTGTTCTTAGGACTCACTTTTGATCTAAAAGAACTTTTTAGTGCTATTTTAAGTGGATGTCCTATTTTTAGACATTAGTCGGTATATTCACTTCCGATCCCTTTTTTGATTCTATGTAAAGTTTTAAGGCAATTTAATTTTGTAGGTGTAAGTTTTAATTAGAAATAACATTTCCTTCAATATGAACTTTTTTCAAATTAGTAATTTTTTTTTTGCTTATTTCAGCAAATTACTTTTAAAAAATTTGTAAAATAATTCTTGAAATTAGCAATAAAAATTTCTAAATATTCTGTAAAAATTCTGTAATTTGTAAAATGTAAATAGCAAAAAGATTTTCTAAATAATATTTTTTTTACTAAAAATCAGTACAAAAATAGTAAAGTGGGATTGAAAACGGTTTACAAAATTTTCTACTAATTTTTTTTCTGAGTGTATATATAAGCCATATATATGTATTATTGTTCTTTATAAGTCATATATAAATCTATACAGTCCCGTGTGTCCCTTATATATAGTGATATGTACAATTTTATATGATATAATATACCATACCATATCTTAACATATAAATCATACATTATTTTACAACGATCAATATATAACCAGATATGGTTATATATGTATGACAAAATATAAGGTAATTTTAAAAAAATGAATGTAATATATATATAATTATATATGCTAATGCATACTAACATAGGTATTTTTATATGATAATATATTATTAGATAAGGCCACATATGATTATATCTAAACTTTTTTGTTGTTTTCCCAACGTTGTCAAATTGTTCCAGCAAGATTTATACCAGTGCCGGCATACACTCAGGGAAAAAAACTGCGTTATTCTGATGAAACTGTTTCATAAATCATTTGTAGTTAATTCTTTATCATATTTATGAAGTTTTCATAAATAAAGGGTGGTTAAATTTTAAGGGCCGATGTTGATTTTGAATAAAACACAAATTATTTAGGAAATAAATGTCATTTCTTTTTATTATGATAATATGGTATGGTTCAATTATGTATGGAACAAAATATCGGCCAAATGGCCGATGTGACCTCGGCGGCACACCTCCATCCGATGGTCCAAATTTTCGATGACGCTGAGGCATAATTGAGGTTCTATGCCGTTAATGTGCCGAATTATCTCATCCTTTAGTTCTTGAATTGTTGCTGGCTTATCTACGTACACCTTCTCTTTCAAATAACCTCAAAGAAAGAAGTCCAACGGTATCAAATCACATGATCTTGGAGGCCAATTGACATCGCCACCACGTGACATAACACGGCCATTGAATGTGTCGCGCAAAAGAGCAATTGTTTCGTTAGCTGTGTGGCAAGTAGCACCATCCTGTTGAAACCGCATATCGTCCAGGGTCATATCCTCAATTCCTGGCCACAATAAGTTCGTTATCATCTTGCGACAGCGAACACCATTCACGGTAAATGCTTGGCCGACCTCATGACACACTATCGCGAACAACAGCAATGTTTTCCGCAGAACGAACTGGGCGAACATGCACAGGTGTTTTCACAGACCGGGTTTGCTGAAATTTGCCCACAATTTTCCCGATTGTGGACACATTTGGTCGATTATACTGAGCAAAAAAATCACGAAGTGCACGAAATGCATTTTGATTTGATCGCCTGTTTTTATAATAAGCCTGAATAACTTTAAGGCGTTGCTCGATTGTGTATCTTTCCATGGTTCAAATTGAGTTAGTCTGAAATTGAGAAATGTCAAATGAAATGCAGAAAAAAACTTGACGTTTAGGTTTGGTTCACATTCAACATTGGCCCTTAAAATTTAATAATCTTTCTTCATAATTTCCTAAAAAATGATTACCAAAAGATTTAATTAAAATCGTACAAGTTATTTATTTCGGTTGAAAAACACTGCTGTTTATAATTCTCACTAAGTTTGAATTTTATTTACTTAAATATTTAAAATTAAATTAAAATTAAAAAACTTTTTTAAGTTTTATTTTGGTTTTACCACCGTTTTGTTTTATAAAAAAAAAACTTTTTTTTAACTAAAAACAGATTTTCAGATAAGCCATTTTTTGGTTATCCCAGCGTTATGCCAAGGTTGGCATTTAGCGGCAAGCAACAGTTGCCAATTTTTTAAATTTTCTTTCGGAAAATCTATTTTTTTTGAACAGCTAGTCCGAGCAGCTAATTATGGTATCAATTTAGGGTGGGAAGAGTACTTTTGTATCACCTGTTTAAGTCAAGGTTGTCAACTGAAACGAATAACGTTATTGGCATTGATTTTTTGTTTGTTTAAATATCGATATCGGTAATGCTATTTCGAGTATATTCATTTCAATATTTTGTATTATACATAAACCTTGTTTAAATCACGTTGGTCATGTATAATATAAAACTAAATCTCTGTTTATATCTTCCTTTGTGTATTTAGTTTTTGTAATTTATTGCAAATGTCATGTCGTAAATTTAGTTTTGCAAACACATTTGTATGATACAAGTGTGGGTTATTCAAAGTCAGTTAAAGGAAATTACAAACTTTGGTTACATGTTGTTTAAATATGTCTCTTGATAATTTTAATGATTTAAACAATTTTATGCGTTAACATGTATGTTAGCATTACACAAATATAAGAGTGTTTGTAAAAATAAAAATTGGTTATCTTATTTTCGTTCAATATACAATTTTTTAAACAGCAACAACAAGTATTTTTAAGTAACAAAATGATATGACAATTAGCTGGTTTACCGTTAGTATCTTGAATATTGTCTTTTGCTGTCATTGTCCTTCAACATTAAAATTTTGTAAAAAATTTTGGATACATTAAAACCATATCTATGTACAACCAACTATAATAAGTAAGACGAGGGGTAACACTTGTAAATCCAACATTTCAAAAGATCGATTTCACTACGTCGTCACATACATATTCCGCTAAAAGATAGATGAGAGAACGAACAAGTTCGTTTATAATGTTCAAAATATTTATGCATTCAAAATAGTTGGTAGCCCATATAAAAATCGAAATATATATGATCATACATGATCATACACGGGCTTATATATTATCATACATGAGCATATATGGTCATATACGTTCATGCATGGTCCAATATATAACCATACATGATCACACATATATGACCATATATCTTCGGATCTGAAATTTGAGAGTATATGGACATATATGGTTATATATGATCATATATGCTCATAAATAAATTCATATATACTCATATATGACCACATCCGAAGATATATGATCATATATGCAATCATGTATAATCATATGTCGAACCATGCATGGACGTATGTATCATATACAATTCCATGTATGTTCATATATATTTCTAATTTATATGGCACTTTAAATTAACTGAAAATGTAATTTAAAATAAATGAAAAATCACTTATAACCTCGTCTACTAATTTTTCATTTTAATCGAAAGGACTTCTTATTTACCTTTAAATGTTAATAAACTAACTTGCAATATCTGTAAATATAAAAGATTTTACATTTAGTTTAACTGTTAACAAACATACTACAAATCCGCAAAAACTAATGTTTTTTTCTTTATATATTTCTTTTAACTGTCATCAAATAACCTACAAAATCCGTAAAAAAGTAATGATGTTACCTTTATTTCATTTTCTTAACTGTTATTAAATTAACTACAAAATGCGTAAAAATAATTGATTTTTGCTTTATTTCGTATTATTTAAATGTCATAGAAATTATTTACAATGTCTGTAAAAATAAACATTTTTTCATTTATTTTATTAATTTAACTCCCAGACAAATAAAAAAAAACATATTTTTAACAATCATTTTAAATGAAAATTTTAACCCTAACACAAACTCCGTATTTATATGTAATTTATTCTTTAAATAAATGTAAAAAAGGGTTGAAAATATATTACTTTGTATTTGTATTTTTATTTTAAAAATATACGCAGAATTTTTAAAAAAAACTACAGTCAGTTACTGCAAAAATATTTATTTAAGTGTATATGTTTAAAACACCTACAAGTTTTTTTAATCGAACTATTTTCCAAATTAAATTTCACAAATTTTAAATTTACCTAATTTATTTTTTCATTTAAATAGCCTTAAAATCCTATTAGATTTTAAAATCTTTATGTACAAGTTTTGTGAACACGCTTTTACAAAGTAGTCTTAAACATCAATGACAAATAACAACGGTGGGTAAGTGCGGCCCTTTATCGATTTTAGTGCGGCCCTTGAAGAAATTTGAATTTTATCTCATTAGATTTTCACAATTTTTTTTGTAAAATTTTCCCATTTGCAATTTCTACAATATTGATCTTAGACCCTAAAAAGTATATATATTCTGGGTCGTTATGAAGAGCGAAGTTGATTTAACGATGTCCGTCTGTGTGTTGAAATGGGTTTTCCGAAGACCCCAGACTTGATTGTTATATATTTCTGTTACATGTGATCCATTTCTGTTTGCTATTAAAAATCAGCCAGATCGGTTGATAAATGGCTGAGATTTCAGCAAAAAACCAATTTTTTCCGTAAAATCCCTTTGTTTTTATATGTATGTTGAATATTACGCATAACAAACACATCCATTTGTTGAAATTCTTTTCTTTCACCTCTTCACCTTTTATACACAAACAACAAACCAATACAAAGATTTGTCATTTAAATAAAAAAACAAACAAATCTCTATTAATCGAAAACTGATTATTTACTTCTATTAACGATGATTTCGCATGAGCTTCAATGGTTCAGTTGTCTAAACGCTATGTCACAAATACTTTGTTTCTCTAAGGCGCGGGTTCGATACCTACCGCCGTCAATTCATCTTTTTTATTTGCACAATTTTTTTTATATTTTCTTAAGACTTTTTTTTGTTTATTTTTTGTTTTTTTAACATTAAATAATTAATTTAAATAAAATTTTAAATTAATAATTCAATAATCCATAAATAGGCTAAAAACATCAAAATTTTTATAAAAACCCTCTGATACAAACGGTTTTATTTCTATTTTTTGCTCCGATTTAAAAGATAAAAAGATTTTTAAACCATTTTATTTCTCATATATTAAGAAAATTTTAGGTCATAACTTAAATAATTTATAAAAAAAAATTTATAAACTATTTTCCTTCAAATTATTAAAATTAAGCAAAAGTAATTAAATATATTTTTTAATAAAAAAAGCGAAATAAAATCCCAAATGCCAATTTGGTAACTAAATCAAACGTTTTTGTAGAAATAAGACACATGCAGTTCTAGTAATTTCTTTTACCGATTTGTAAAAAATATTTTTTTTTTGTCGAAATTGGTTTATTTACAACTTTAAAGATTTCTGAAAAAAATAATATGACAACACTGATTGGCATTATGTTTGTTTTTGTTGTTCTTTTTTTATTTTATTTATAAAACTTTTTTTCTTTCACCTCTTCTTTCGTATGTGCTTCAATGGCTCAGTGGTCTAAGCGCTTTATCATAAATAGTTTTTTTCTTTTAGTCGCGCGATCGATAGATTACTTTATATCTCAAGAACGCTAAGACCGTAATTAAATAGTCCATAAATGGGCTAAAAACATCAAAATTTTTATAAAAACTAAAATTTTAGAGCTGTAATATGACCTATGGATACGTCTTATAGCCTGTTCCTCTATTTCGAAAGAACACGTTCGTTCGCTTTCTAGTCGAAAGAAAACTGATTTGGGTTTCACTAACTCTATTTCTATGCGAACGATGACTCGAACGACAAGTCGAACGAAAACGTAACTGTTTTCATACAAAATTTGGTTTCTCTATTTCGAACAGCTCGAACGCAAATGTCAAAATCAGTCACTAGCTATTTTTTGTCGAGTAAATATATATTTGATATTTTTAAAAGCAAAATGAAGTAAAAAAAGCAATGGATAACAAAAAGTAAGTACAAAATAATACAATGTAGTTTATTAAGAATTTTAAATTTTAGTTAAACAAAATCAACAATGGACCATCCGAAGATGCTTGTATTTTATATGGAAGAAAGGCCTGATTTTCAAGAAGGACTCTGGTGTTCGGAGCAAACAAATTTTCCGCAGAGGAGGAAAATTTGACCAGAAAACTAAACTCCGTTTCACCCCCTATTACGCTGTTATTGAGTGGTAAAAGGTATCTGTGTGTTGTTTGTGGCTTACGTTTGCCCAAGAAGCTCATATTTACATTTTTTATTTTACATGGACTTTAGCAGTGACCGCACCGAACAGACAACAGGCAACAGAAAAGCTCTCCAAACAACAATTTCACCCACAGCCAATCGATAACAAAAATTTTCACAAATAAAAACACTTTCCAAATAAAAATTGATTTGTTTATTGTTATTTTTTTATTTCATTTGTCATACACAGCTGATCACTGTTAAACAGGTTTGCTTTTGTCTTTAAGCAGTTTAGTAGTATTTTTGCTACTTTTAAAGAAAATTGTAACAAATGCTCAAAATATATGATCTGGCATCTCTGTGATTTGTAAATGCGTAAGAAACAAAAATTGACACACGTAAGTCAAGTCGATCGAAGGCTTTCGAAATAGAGAAACCCAAATTGATTCGAATTCGAGTGACTTGCCTTCGTTCGACTAGTTTTTCGTTCGAGATCGAGGAACAGGCTATTATATAGCAAAAGATAGAAAATCTTTAGTATAACATATTTTCTAAAAAACTCGGAAATATCGGTTCAGATACAAAAAAGTTATGCCCAAAACATAAATTTTTTTTAAATACCTATTTTCTGGAACCATAAATCTTCCCGAGTCCAAGTTTTATTACCAAACTAAATGGTAAATTTCCCCTTAAAGGCGTCCGCATATAAATCTGTCCATTCCATATTGTATGTCTATATATAAACTTCAGTTTTTTCCCAACCATGGTGAAGGGTATATAAGATTCGGCATAGCCGAATTTAGCCGCTCTTACTTGTTTTTAAATAAAATTTTTAGATTCAAAATTTATTCTTCACAATATTATGCCCCTTTGCTTACATACTAGTTTTTAATATTTTTACTACGTTTTTCTCTTAAATTTATTTTGTAGTGAAATTTTAAACTTTTGAATGCAGTTGTTTTTTATTTTTCACAATTATTTCGTTCTTTCTAAGATTGCTAGATCAACTGAATGTTACAATAGCATTCAAGTTTTTTTTATTTTGAATTATGTAAAAATGTTGACGTTTTAATTAATAATTTATCAAAAAAAAAAAAAACTGTCTCATGACGTAAAATAAGTTTATTTAATTTATTAATGGCTGCTTAAAATTAATTGGACATGCTCCGCTGTTGCAATATCAATATCAAATTATCAAAAAATATGGTGAAATATAAAATTGCTAGAAAATAGCTAAATTATTAAAAATTAAAATATTTTGTAATAAATTTCGAAATATTTTAATTTCTGTTGAAAATTAACAAAAACAAAAAAAAAATTCTTAAAATTTTTCGAAAAATTGATAAATAATTTAACAATAATTCCACAGAAATAAATGTTTAAAAAATGCTTAAAAACAAGAAGACAGCCTTACAAAACATAGCTAGATTTCTGTTAAAAAAAGTTGAAATTTAATACAATTCGTTTTTAGGCAAATTTAATTTACAACACTATTATTTTTTTTTTTTAGTAAAAAAGTGACCTTTTGGGTTAATTGTGACTGTGTTTTTCTTATTAAATAAAAAATTTATGAATTTTCAGAATATAAATTACGATTTGAGGTCATTATAGTTCTAGTGAAATTTTATAACGGGAAGAACAATTTACTATTCTTAATTCTTAAGCCCCATTATACAATGACCCATTAGCCACTAATTGAGACTTTTATTGTTGTTTCCCATATAAAATATAAGTGGAGGTTAAATTTAAAAGGGACATTGAGAAATCGGGCCCAAATCATATTTTATAATGCTGAATGTTCGGCCAATTCGACCAAAAACGATATTTGGACGGTTCTTCTTTTTTGAAGACAAATTGTAGACAAATGTGACTTTTCCTTAAATTATACACTCAAAGTCGAATCAAATTGGCTCAACAAACAAATGCTTCGAAATACCGAATACAGACCAAGTAAAAGTGTTTAAAAATCGCTGGATTTTATGAGAAAATAGTTTTATTTAAAATTTAAAAATGATAGGTTTATTAAAAATTTCTAGTTATGACAGGGAAATAAAATTTTTTGCTGCTCCTATACACATAAATATTCAGTGCCAACCGAATTGTGAAGCATATTTTGGATTCTGCAACAAATAAATTCTGTTAGTGCAACCATATTCAAATGTCATTCCTTATAATTTTTTGTGTTGCAACTAAAAGTACAGTTGTATTTAGCAAATTTTTTTGTGAACATAAATATTAAGTTGATGTAACCGATTGCAAAAAATGTTCACTAAGTTTATGTAAAAAATGTAAGTTTGCTTTCATTGCAGCTTTGATGATAATACATATTTTGACTTTTCTAAATATGATGGGGCCCTTTTTGATTTATGGAAAACCTTAATGTGGCCCTCACTTCGTGTTAAATACGTGCCCAACTCTGACATATAATGTCCTGTAATAGTGTGTGTTTTATTTACATTATAGAACATTTAAAGCTTTCAATTACATATTGTAATTTATAACATAACCCAGCAAAATTTTAAATTACCGAAAAAATATAATATTTTTTTTGGCTGCAGAAATTGTTCAAATTTAGATAATCTTCCATGAATTTTAATATTATCTTAAGATCGGTCAAAGCTAGGCGACCATAGAAAAATCCGTTTATCAGCGAAGTCATTATTGGACATACCAAAGAAGAGAAAACTCCTAAGTAGTGTTACCACTTCGATTAAAAGCTTCTATTACGGTTGGTGAAGCAAATAGTTATTTTAGCCGAACAATCGGAGAAAATAGGTCGAAAATAGGTTTTTTTCTATAATTTTTTCTCAAACCTCTCTAATTTTCTTAGTTAAAAATGGCAAGAAAAGCTTAGAGAAAAAATAGACAAAAACACGGACAAATTTTAAGCTCAAAAAAATAAATAAGTTATTATTCCTAGAGATTTCTTTCAATAAAAAACTTCATTAGAAATAAGATTTAATTTCCACTGAACATATTTGAGAACATTTTCTTTTTGAAGATACCTGCAAAATAAAACCTTTTTGAAAAATCCCTGGATATAATCATCCTGAGCAAACCATTTATAAACCTATGGATTCGACATAAATTGATATTTAATAAAATAGGCAACTCTGTGCTTTTATTTATAAAAAATCAAAGAAACACATTTATTTTGCCCTGATCGATTAATTCATCAATCGCCCTAACCGGTTATCCGCCTTGGCCAAATAACTTTTTTTTTTGAAAATACTATAAAAAAAACTACTGAATATTTTCTCAAATTTCTTTTTTTATTTGAAAGTACAATCCTTCCAGTTAATAATGGAAAATAATTTCATTCAAATGGCTGCCTCGGCTGGCCGTTACAGTCAATGGCGATCGTTATCGGGCCATGTTGAACGAATTTTTGTTCACAAAAATTGAAGAGGAGTATATTGGCAACAATTTGGTTTCAACAGGACGGCGCTACGTGCCACACAGCCGAAGCTACACTCGATGTTTTGCGCCCTGTTTTTGAAGATCGCATTATCAGCCGCAGAGCTGATGTTGTTTAGCCACCTCGGAGCTGCGATTTGACACCGTTGGACTATTATTTGTGGGGTGCCGTCAAAGATAAGTGTTTCGCCGACAAGCCAGAGACAATTGACGCTTTTAAGAACAATATTCGTGACGCATTTTCAAAAAAAAGTTATTTGGCGGACCCTATAGTTTAATAAAATAATAATCAGTTCAGTTAAAAATAAAGGAACATAAAATTATTTTTCAAAGAAATATTTATTTAAGGGTGGTCAAATTTTAAGGTCCGATGTTGATTTTGAATACAACACAAATTATGTAGGAAATTACTGTCATTTCTTTTTATTATGATAATGTGGTATGGTTCAATTATGTATGGAACAAAATATCGGCCAAATGGCCGGTGTGACCTCGGCGGCACACCTCCATCCGATGGTCCAAATTTTCGATGACGCTGAGGCATAATTGAGGTTCTATGCCGTTAATATGCCGAATTATCTCATCGTTTAGCCCTTGAATTATTGCTGGCTTATCGACGTACACCTTTTCTTTCAAATAACCCCAAAGAAAGAAGTGCAACGGTGTCAAATCACATGATCTTGGCGGCCAATTGACATCGCCACTTCGTGAAATAACACGGCCATTGAATTTGTCGCTCAAAAGAGCCATTGTTTCGTTAGCTGTGTGGCAAGTGGCACCATCCTGTTGAAACCACATGTCGTGCACATCCATACACTCAGAAAAAAAAGTTAGTATAAAAATTTGTAAACGGTTTTCAATCCCACTTTACTATTTTTGTACTGATTTTTAGTACAAAAATTATTATTTAGCAAATCTTTTTGCTATTTACATTTTACAAATTACAGAATATTAACAAATTATAATAATTTCAGAAATCATTTTACAAATTTTTGAAAACCGATTTGCTAAAATTAGCAAAAAAAAAAAAAAAATTACTAATTTTAAAAAAGTGGGTATTGAAGGAAATATTATTTGTAATTAAAACTTACACCTACAAACTTAAATTGGCTTAAAAAAATGGATCGGAGGTGAATATACCGACTCATGTCTAAAAATAGGACTTCCACTTAAAATAGCACTAAAAAGTTTTTTTAGTTCTAAAAATCAGCCCTAAAAATAATTAAAATTTGCCCTTAAAAGTAAAAAGATTGACTAAAATATTTTTCAAAATGATATTATAACAAAATGATAAATTCGTTTATGTTTTTTACAATTTTTAGGCCTTTAATTTTTTTTTTTTAATTTTGTCTAAAATATTTTTTTTAAAAAAATAAATAAAATAAAAAAATGTTGATGCTCCATAAAAAAAGTTAAATTTGAAATTTTGTACTAATATTAATAATATTTAGTAAATTTTTTTTTGCTGATTTTAGCAAACAGATTTTAAATTCTACTTTACAAAAAGTTTACAAAAAGTTTACAAAAATTTAGTAGTGGCAGATAATTTTTCTACAAATTGCATTGTACTACAGGTCAGCAGACATGTGTTGCTAAGATAAGCAAAAAATACCGCTAGGCTAAAATTAGCAAAATTTCCGGTAATAACAGCAAAATTTTCAGTTGCCCTTACAGACTTTTTTGGTAAGTGTATCTTCCAATTCGGGCCATAAAAAGTTCGTTATCATCTTACGATAGCGAAGACCATTCACAGCAAGTCTTTATGCATAATGTTCATCAACTACGAGCGTGAAAGGTGCAATTGTTGGGCACGACGACGATTTGAGGTGGACGGCTCTTCAGCCACACTGTCGCGAAAAGCAGCAATATTTTCTGCAGTACGAACTGTACGAGCATTCACTGGTACTTTCACATCTCCTACAGACCCGGTTAACTCAAATTTTTGTACGATTTTTCCAATTCGGACGATCAAATTGACCGAAAAAATCACGAAGTGCACGATATGCATTTTGATTTGAACGCCCATTTTTATAAAAAGCCTGAATAACTTTAACGCGTTGCTCGATTGTGTATCTTTCCACGGTTCAAATTGACTTAGTCTGAAATTGAGAACTTGACGTTTAGGTGCGGCTCACATTCAATATCGGCCCTTGAAATTTAACCACCCTTTACATTTGCACATAATGATTTACTCTCATTTACCAGTTTTTTCACTTTTATTTATTTTTTCATATGTTTAAAAAATTTACACATAAAACGGAAATTTTGTGGTTTATTTTTTTCCCCGTTTTAGTTATTACAAATTTCTGTTAGTTTTCTTCGATCTTCTTGGATTAAGTTTAAATTGAGCTTTAGACTTTTTTAATTTATAAAAATCAATTATAAATATTTTATTATAATTAATTTTTATAAATTAAAAAAGTTATTAAAAAAAATTCAATTTGTTTTTTTTATTTAAACTGTTTGGTTATATACAAAATTATTTCAATTCGAATTACAAGAAACAATTATAAATAAATGAATAATCAGTTATTTTTACGAAATTGGTAGGTAAAATTTTAACATTTACTTTTAACTGATTAATCATTTGATTTTACTGATGTGCCAGTTGTTTAAACAACATTTAGACTGTGTTTTAAATGAGGTATAATTTTTTTAAATGGTATTTTGTGTTATTTTAACTTACAAAATACAAAATAATAATACAAAATAATTGTACCCCTAAGGCCACTCGAAAAACCTCTGTTTTGTCAAGTAGTTGGTGAGCGTAATACAGAATTAAAAAAATATTATGGAGTTTATGAACCCAATTCTCTCCATTTTCTTCTGGGGATCACAACTGAAAAATGTTTCGGTCATACTCCCAATTTCCTGTGAGGGGTTTATGTCTGAAAATATTTCGGAGAAGCAATTGTGTTAATATAATTTTTTTTACCTTTTAGGAAAAATAATGTTTCCTCAAAATTAATATTCTTTTTTTCTTTGCTGGGATGCCTATAATTTTTTTAACGGCAATCATACTTTTCATACATAGGCACTAGAAACATAAGAATGCATGTATGTATATCCACGTATGTATTGTATGCATATGCATTACCAACATCAAAGTAAACATTATAAATTTAAGAAGATAGTAAATAAACTTAACTGTAAGAATATATTAGTGTGTAGAGATGCAACCAATATAAACACAATTGCTTTTGCATAAAGCATATAAACAAGTAGATGTTAACCAGTGTTGACATTTAAGCGCTTTGGCTGCTAGATGTAGCTTTTTTTGTGAGTTAGCTCTCAAAATTAAAAAAAGAGCTGAATGCAAGTTTAATACATTTTTTTAAATATTAAGCTTTTTTAACCCTTTTTTATACTCGCCTAATTTCTTATTCATGTTTAAGGATAATTTAAGGATCAGGATAAGCACCATAAATTAAAATTTGAGATCCCCGTCTGAAAATATAACGAAAATGGATTTTAAAAATCTATTTACAGTGTAAAAGTTTTCAGTGCTCCTTAGTGATATATTTGAAGTGGTGAAGATTAGAACTTTTATTCAAAAAGTGATTACGAAATTTTTTTTTTAATTTTTTATTTTTTAGCTTATTATTTGGAAGATAAAATTTTAAATATTTTTCGGCTTATTGTGATAGTCAAAAATTTATTTTATTTATTTTTTCTTTATTTTTTTTAAAACAAATACAATTTATACATTTGGGTCGCCTTTGTACGAAAGCTGCTTTCGTATGTGGACTTCGCGGGATCGCGAAATAGAGCAATTATATTGTTTGCCCTGCTCTACCTTTACTTACAAACACATAATTTATTTGTTAGCTTTTGTTGTTTTTAATATTTTATCAAATTAAAAATTTAAAAATTTCAAATATTTGCATGAGAAATAAATATTTTTGTTTACATTTAAAAGAGAAAAGATAATAATTTCTAAGACTTGGCAGCGCTTTTATACATACTTATTTTACTATATTTATAACTACTTAGCAAGTCTATATCTACTCAAATTTGTATGGAATATTTATAAAAAATTCGAAAAAAACAAACCTAATAACACTGAGCATTAAATAAAATACTTTCATAAAAAATTAGTTCCATTTGACAGTCTATTCGTATTGCAAACGTAGGGCAGTAGACAAAACTACGCCATTTACAGTCTAAAAAACATAAAAACTTTCACCACTTTTGCTTATAAATTGATTCATACAAGATAATGAATTTTAGTGGTGAAAGCCCAATACCACCAATAAGTGGTTGCCAAATATTAAGACGTTTTTAGCTAAATAATACTTTTTTTATTAAGGTAATTCCTTGATATAGATATAACACATTATTTACAACTTTGTCTGCCTTTAACGAAGCGAGAAAGTCAAAATTTGGTAAATTTGAATTTTTTTTCAAATATTGTTATTTTTGTTTTCTGAAATATTTTTAGTTTTTAATATCAACAAAAAAGAATTTTTGATTTGCCGCCTTTTTAAAAATTACAAATTCAATTACAATTTATATCTTAATACCGTAACCGAGCACTAGCAACAAAGGCTTTTGGCTCGTTGGAGCGAAAACAGACCAGAGCCTCTGATGGGAATCGAACCCACGACCCCCGCACTGATAAGCTAGCACGCTACCAACTAGCCTACCGGGGCTAGTTTTCAATTTATAATTTTTATTTAATAATTATAAAAAACAATTTCCCCTGAAGAAGTTACCCAATGTGGTGACAAAATATTGGAGTAAATAAATATTTATAATTAATTTTTATAAATAAAGGATCTTTAGCTCAATCAAGAAGTCCGAAGAAAACTAAAAGAATTTTCAGAAAAAAATATTTAAAAAATCGCTAAAAATATACTTACGCTCTGGCATACATTATTGATAATAATAAAAGAAGTTAAATTGTAAAATAAATTACTACATTTGCTCCAGGACTTACAGAACACCGCCAGGACACGTTTTACAAACATCCCTCTAACACAAAAAACCAGTAAATCGATTTTTTGAAATTAATGAAGCTAATACACTCAGACTTTCTGGGAAGCGGACATAATTTCGGTAAAATTTAATAATGTTTAGCAATTTTCAAAAAGCGAAAATCGCTGTCACTTCTTAAATAATAACACTATAACAACAATTTTTGCGAATTTGTTTGTTCGTCTTGAATCTTTATTGTGCTATTTCGCCTAAATAAAGCGAAAACTCAAAATTTTAATATCTTTGCCATAGTATTCAATCAATGCCAAATATATAGTATAAATATTTTCGATATCTGAAGAAAGACCATTAGAGGGTTATATATACCTTTAATTGTAAAAAAAGTTATCTTTTTTTTTAATTTCGTAAGTCTGTTTTCTACATCTCCAAAAAACATCTCCAAAAAAAACCTTTTTCTTGCCACCTAGCACTTTCTTACAAATTTGTTTTATCTTCAGCTTATGGTAACACTGGTGCTAATACAAAACCAGTAAGAGTATTACTAGTTATATGAAACGCAACACTGCTCCCATCAAGTTCCACCTGTTAATAGACTACTGTCTAATTTTGAGCAATTTCCGTCATTTACTTTGCGTTTAATAGCAGGTCTTTTGGAGGTCCATAAAATAGGCATTTGTTTGATCAATAATTTTATCGTTGGAGCTAAATCTCTTTCCAACGAGCCATTTCTTTAGGTTTGGAAATAGAAAATAGTCACTGGGGCGAAATCCGGAGTATAAGGCGAATGCGGGGACAATTCGTAGTCTACTTCATGAATTTTTACCAAGGAAACTAAGCTGACACACGATTCCGTTGGTGGTCGATTGTGAGCAGACGTGGCAGCCATCTTGCGGAAAGCTTTTTCATACCCAAGTGATCGTTCAAAATTGAAACCACTGAGATCCTGTGTCTTACACAATCTATCGCACATTAAATCTCCGATCGGCCAACACCCAAGTGATCGTTTTTCATACCCAAGTGATCGTTCAAAATTGAAACCACTGAGCCATGTGAGATACTGTGTCTTACACAATCTATCGCACATTAAATCTCCGATCGGCCAACACCATATCGATTGTTTTGGGTGTAGAGACCTCAACTGGGCGTCCAGAACGTTCAGCATCTTCCGTGCTTGTAAGGCCACAACGAAAGTCAGTAAACCATTTTTTTAACATTGAAATCGATGGTGCAGAGTCCCCATAGTATTTATCAAGTTTTTGCTTGGTTTGATTGACGGTTTTTTTTCGCAAAAAATAATGTTTCATGAGCACTTGAAATTCACTTTTTTCCATTTTTAAAAAAAGCCACGAGGTTGTATGTTTAAACAGCTAATCTGGATGGTGTTAGCAAAAAAATTTTGCAATTTGTAATTTAAGGGACACCTTAATATTCTTACGCACAGATAAAATTAGATGATACACTCATCAAAAAAAAGTCTGTAATGGCAACTGAAATTATTGCTATTATTACTGGAAATTTTGCTAATTTGAGCTAAGCGGTATTTTTTGCAAATCTTAGCAACACATTTTTGCTCTACATGTCAGCAATGTTATTAGTAGAAAAGTTAGTAGCCGCTACTAAATTTTAGTAAACTGTTTGTAAAGTAAAATTTAAAATCGGTTTGCTAAAATCAGCAAAAACAATTTACTAAATATTACACTGTAAAACAATTTCAAAATTTTTCCAAAATTACGGTGTTCCGACGATTGATTCTTGTTTAGGAGACCAAAAAAAAAAAATATACGTGTTTCGGCATTTTAATAGTTTACATCGGAATTGCATTTTAGAGGCGGTCAAAGTTTCCCAGCTCTGGCCTGTTCTTGCAGCATATCGGTATAGGGTAGGGTATGTTCAGCAACTTTGTAGATAATGGTATGGCCCATATTTTTGTAAAACATATTAACCCTCTAACTCCCCTTCATAATGGCATTTTTTGGCTTTATTCTAACAAATTGTAAAAAACACCCCGAAAAAGGGGAAGGGAGGGGATGAAATGTTCTACAAAAATGTTAACCATAAGATTAAAGCCCAAAACTTAGTACAAATATCAAAAACCAGACAAATTTAAGATTGCCCATCAAATTTCTAGTCACATTTTGGGATGGCCTAAATATTATGTAGGTGATCCCAAAATCTCACTTTTAATATGAACTTATCATTTTGTTTTAATTTGGTAATTTTTGTTTTAATAAATATTTTTAGTAAATTTTTTGGATGTTAAGGGCAAATTTTAGAACTAAAAAAGTTTTCAGTGCTATTTTAAGTGGATGCCCTATTTTCGGACATGAGTCGGTTGTAAAAAGTAGTTTCTTTTTCGATCCCTTTTTTCATCATATTTAGCATTTAATGGTAATTTAAGTTTGTAAGTATAAGTTTTAATTATTAGAAATAAAATTTCCTTCAATATCCATTTTTTTAAAATTAGTATTTTTTTTTTTTTGCTAATTTTAGCAAATTGGTTGTCAAAAATTTGTAAAATGATTTCTGAAGTTAGCAACAAAAATTCTGTAATTTGTAAAATTTACTAAATAATATTTTTTTTTACTAAAAATCACTATGAAAATAATAAAGGAGGATTGAAAACCGTTTATAAATTTTTCTACTAACTTTTTTTCTGAGTGTACTTACTTATGTACATGCTTATATACGAGTATGTCCACTCATAATTTATGTAAACAATTATTATGATTTTAGTTTGTTTATTTGTAGGTACATAGTTGTTTTAAACAGTTTGTTTATAATTTTCCAAAATTTACTGTCTACATTATTATTGCTGTTGAGTTCAGAAAACATATGTTGTGAAATTTTAACAAATTTTTCTTTAGTTTTTACACATTTTTTTAGAAATCAACACAGTATATTATGCACTCTAACTTGTTTTGTAGTATAAATATGTAATCCAATTTTTTGTTTGGAAATTACACGCTGGTATTTCTGTTCAATTTATCTTTTTATTCGTTTTTCAAATTTTTTTTTAACACATACAATGCTAAGCCACCTGAAAATTTATTCAGTTTCAACAAAAAAAAACTACTCTTAACGTGATGCATTTGATCATTCATTCACAGCATTTTTATTATTCTATTGTTTTTTACACTCAGAAAAAAAATTAGTAGAAAAATTTGTAAACGGTTTTCAATCACACTTTACTATTTTTGTACTGATTTTTAGTAAAAAAATTATTATTTAGCAAATCTTTTTGCTATTTACATTTTACAAATTACAGAGTTTTTACAGAATATCTACAAATTTTTGTTGCTAATTTCCGAAATCATTTTACAAATTTTTGAAAACCGATCTGCTAAAATTAGCAAAAAAAATTACTAATTTTAAAAAAGTGGATATTGATGGAAATGTTATTTCTAATAATTTAAACTTATACATACAAACTTAAATTGCCCTAAAATGTTACATAGGATTAAAAAAGGGATCGGAAGTGAAGATACCGACTCATGTCTAAAAATAGGACATCCACTTAAAATAGCACTAAAGTTTTTTTATTTCTAAAAATCAGCCCTAACAACAATTTAAATTTCACCTTAAAAGTAAAAAAAAAAATGACTAAAATATTTTTTAAAACAGAAATTACCAAATTAAAACAAAATGATAAATTCGTTTATGTTTTAAGAATTTTTAAGATTTTTAAGCCTTTGATTTTTTTTTCATTTTGTATAAAACATCTTTTAAAAAATACAATTAAAATTTTTGATGCTCGATAAAAAAATTAATCTAAAACTTTGTACTAATATTAATAGTATTTAGTAATTTTTTTTGCTGATTTTAGCAAACGGATTTTAAATTCCACTTTACAAAAAGTCTACTAAAATTTAGTAGCGACTACTAATTTTTCTACTAATTTCATTGTACTACACGTCAGCAGACACGTGTTGCTAAGATTAGCAAAAAATACCGCTGGGCTCAAATTAGCAGAATTTCCCGTAATAAGAGCAAAATTTTCAGTTGCCTTTACAGACTTTTTTTGGTGAGTGTACTCTTATTTCCTTATTTTTTGTGTGTGCCATAAATAGTATTGCCTGCAACATAAAATCGTTGTGTATTTTTTTTATATTGCACTTAGATCACGTTAGATGATAAAATATGTACTGCCATGTATTTTTTTTTTTTGGTAGAACTAATAAGACACGTAGTCTTTTATTTTTGTGCAAGTTAAAAAAGAATCGAAAACGTTTAACAATGATATACTGTTTTAGAAAGAATTTATGATGAGAAAAATGGATAAAGTTAATTTTATTAATTTTTTAAATATATAAAATAATATTAAGCCCCCTACACTCAGAAAAAAAAAGTTAGTAGAAAAATTTGTAAACAGTTTTCCATTCCACTTTACTATTTTTGTACTGATTTTTAGTTAAAAAATTATTACATAGCAAATCCTTTTGCTATTTACATTTTACAAATTAGAGGTTTTTAACAGAATATTTACAAATATTTGTTGCTAATTTTCGAAATCATTTTACAAATTTTTGAAAACCGATTTGCTAAAATTAGCATAAAAAGTTACTAATTTTAAAAAGTGGGTATTAAAAAAAATGTTATTTCTACTACAAACTTACACCTACAAACTTAAATTGCCTTAAAATGTTACATTGATTAAAAAAATGGGTTCGGAAGTGAAGATACCGACTCATGTCCAAAAATAGGACTTCCACTTAAAATAGCACTAGAAGGTTTTCTTTGTTTTAAAAATCAGCCCTATAAACAATTAAAATTTGACCTTAAAATTAAAAAAGCATTTACTAAAATATTTTTCAAAACAGAAATTACCAAATTAAAACAAAATGATTAATTCGTTTATGTGTTTTTAATTTTAAAGCCTTTGCTTTATTTTAATTTTGTCTAAAATATTTTTTAAAAAATATTTTAGTTTTCTTTGATCTTCTTGATTTGTGTATGATTTTAAATTAAGCTTAAGATCTTTTATTTATAAAAATTAATTATAAATATTTATTTATCCCAATATTTCGTCACCACATTGGGTGTCTTCTTCAGAGGAAATTGTTTTTTATAATTAATAAATTAAAATTATAAATTGAAAACTTATATAAAAAATTATCAAAAATTGTTTTTGTCAATATTAAATAATAAAAATAAAAGTATTTTTTGAAAAAAATAAAAAAAATTTTGATGCTCGATAAAAAAAAATAAATTTAAAATTTTGTACTAATATTAAAAATGTTCAGTCATTTTTTTTTGCCGGTTTTAGCTAACCGATTTTAGATTCCACTTTACAAAAGGTTAGTAGCGGCAGCTAATTTTTTCTACAAATTTCATTGTACTTCACGTAAGCAGACATGTGTTACTAAGATTAGCAAAAAATACCGCTGGGCTCAAATTAGCAGACCGTAAAGTGAAGTTGCAGGAGATAGCTGAACGTGTCGGCTTTATTATGCATGAACATTTGTCCATGAGAAAGCTGTTTCCGAAATGTGTGCCGTGTTTGCTTTTCACCAAGACTAATCGCCGTGTCCTAAGTCGTTGGCTACCATGGTCAAATTGCACCAATTACACTTTCAATTGCTTCCACACCCACCGTATTCGCCAGAGATTTTTACCTGTTTTAAGGCCTCAAAAAAATGAGATTTGGTTCGAATGAATTAACATCGATTAGCGAAACAGAGACCTGTTTTGAGGATAAAAATAAATCACTCTTTAAAAAAGGTATCGAAATGTTAGAAAGGCGTTGGAGTGATTGCATCGTTCTTGAATGAGATTATGTTGATGAATAAAGTCGAATTTTGCCAAAAAATTGTTGTTTCATAGGTTATCATACAGACTTTTTTACCCAATGTGTAAGTGCCTTCAAAATTTTCAACATTTAGTTTTATAATTTAAATTTTTTTAACCTCCCTTACAGTTTTGTAGAAACAATATTAAAAAAAAGTCCGCTAGAATTATAAATCAATTAAAATGCATACAAGAAAAAAAACATTAAGTTTTTCAGTAACACATTTAAAACGTTACTGAAATGCAATAGTTTTTGTTAATTAATTTTTAAAAAAACTGTACTTTACATTGTTCACGCAAAGAAAAAAACATGGTTGGGGCAATCATATTCGAAGAGCATCATATATCTTTCGGTTTATGGTTGCGCCAACAATAGTCGTGCAATAATATGATTATCATATTATGATAATAAAATAACCATATTTTTACCATAAAATAGTCCCTACAGTTATATTATGATTCGAAAATTACAATATTATGGTCCTAAATAAATATGTTATATTGAATTTATCATAATATGATCGCACGTAATCATAGTATGCTCAAAATTTTATTATATTATGGTCTCTCATAACTATATTATGATTCCTGTATTATCATTATATGATCCATAATCTAAGAAAATTTCTAATAGGAAAAGTTCTTAGTTACTATGAAAAAACTCTTTAAATTTAAGAATATTTTCTTTAGAAATGTTTTTTCTAAAAAAAAATTGATACTAAGGACTTCTTGAAGAAAAATTGTTAAGGAAAAAATCATAGATTCTAAGAACTTTTATTTCAAGAAAACTTTGATTCTGTGAACTTTTTTAAAAAAAATACTTAAAACTTTTTTTGTAAGACATTTTTAAGATTTTTTTTAGAAAGTTTTTCGATTTTTTTTTTAAGGAAAAGTCTTTAGAATCTATGAATATTTCTACTAGGAAAAGTCCTTAGAATATTAGTATTTTTCATGATGAAATGTTTATATTATTTTGTGTATGAAACCTTTTCGTACTAAACAAAAAAAATCATGGGTTCTACAGACTTTTTATCATAAAAAATATTTTATTTATATTTTGAGAACTTTTTACAAGAAATGAATTAATAAACATATTTATAAAAATAAAAATCTATTTGTTTTTATTGAAAAGAATTAAAAAATATAAAATCTTTCAATAGAAACTTTTTGACAATGAATTGATTAGTTAAATAATATTATATGTATAAGGAATTTTCAAATAGCCTTTTTACAAAAATCTTCCAAAGCTAAAAAAGAAAATAAACCGGATCTTAATGGGTCAATTGATGAAATGTTTAAATGACATGTGAAAGGTATTTTCTACGCACCTGATATTTGTCCAGTTTTAGTAAATATTATATGATTGTTTTTTTAAGACATTTTGTAGTAAAAACAAACTGAATGAACTCATAAAATTTTGATTTCTACGAAAACAAGACAATATTATGACTGTAAATGTCAAAGTCATGTTTTGCCAGCATTTTATCGTTGCATAATTATAATATTTTTTTCATTGTCAGAATATTTGTTACCACAGTATGGTTACAGCCAATCATGATATAAAATAGAAGCTGAAAATCATAAAATAGTAAAATATTTTCTATATTAATGATGGTAGGGACCATGTTGATGGTTTATAAACCAATAACTTGGTTCTGATAACCATACCCGATTGTAGCAAGCACACTATAGTAGCAGTGATCATATTGCAATCATGTTTTTTTCTCTGCGTGTTCATAGTAAAATTTATTCTCATAGTAAAATTTATTCTCCGAGTGTACGACTGATTACTTTAGTATAATAGGAATAATTTCATTAAACTAATTTTATATTAGAAAAATTAAGTTGGTACAACAAATAAATTTACTTTGTTACATTATTTACTAAAATCAATGTTCCATATATGGCTGAATCATCAACTGTTAAATTTCAAATATACTTTCAACAAATTGCCAAAAACAATCACATTTATATAAATTGTTTGTTCCCTTAAGAATTCAATGTATTGCCTCGTCTAAAAGTCTATCAATTCATTTTAAAAGACTATTTACTTTTTGTTACATCGTTAGATATGTATGTATTTCTTTTTTTGTTTTCTTTCTTTCCTTTGTTAATTTCTTATTTGCTGATTAAAGTTCTTTTTTTTTGTATTTTGATTTCAACTTCATTTTACCATTATTTGTTTCAAATACAAAGGACTGATTGAGTTGACCGGAACCGGATATTTTTGTATTGTCAGTTCATTGCTATGGGTTTTTTTTCCGTAACACTAAATTGTAATAATCTCTAATATAAAGTATTACTTTTTTTCTTAGGGGAGAACTATACATTATTTTTCAGCATTTTATTTGCAAAATTTTTATTATTTCTAAAGTATCGATGATTGAAAAAGAAATTTTTATCAAAGTTGAGAAATTGAATTTATTTATTGATTATGTGGGGATTTATTAAAAAATATTAAATAAAATAAGCAGTATATATTTTACTATTTTAGAAAAATCAACTGTATAATCAACTTTTTTTTTTTTCATTAAAGGGATCATTTGTTACAAATACTTTTGTTTACCAAAATTATCTAATATACAGTCATGGACAAAAGTCAACATACCCCCAACATTTCTCCTAAATCTCGTGTACCAATAATTTCCCAAAAAAAAATAATGATGAAATTCTCTTCAAATTCCTTTTTATTAATAAAAACAAAAAAAAAACAAAAAAGAGAAATGTAAAGAAAAGTACAAAAAAACGAAAACTTTCCAATGACAAAAGTGTACATACAGCACCATATAACAAGTAATATGCCAATTTATGATAACGGAAAAGTCCCGTTTTGCCATTGGACGATTGTTATATGTATCAACAAAAGTACCACTTATAGTTTGAAGTGCAAAAAGTGCAGAAGTGTTATTGAAATGGGTCAAAGGAAAGAAATATCGCGCGATGTTAAAAATTTGGTTGTAAAATTAAAAAATGAATCCAAATCTTATAGTGAAATTTCAAAAATTCTAAATTTAAGTCGGTCGACAGTGCAAACTATTATAAGAAATTACAATAACAATGGCAACGTCGAAAGCAAACCGCGCAGTGGACGCCTAAGGAAACTAGTTGGTAGGGACGTCAGGTTCATTCTTAAGGAAGTGCGAAATAATCCGAGAATGGATTCCTCGAAGTTAGCTGAAGGCATTGCTGTAAGATCACAAATATCTGTACATCCGCGCACTATAAGAAGAACATTGAATTAAAACGGGTTTCACAGCAGAAGACCACGCAGAAAACCTCTGATATCAGAAAAAAAAACCGGAAACTTCGCATACTTTATGCGAAGAAGCATTTGGATAAGGACATAGACTTTTGGAAAAGGGTTCTGTTTACCGACGAATCCAAATTTAATATATTTGGCAGCGATGGAAGGCAAAACGTATGGAGAAAACCCAATACAGCCTTCTATCAACCCTTTCTCAAAAAATGTTGTTTGCACTGTTAAGCACAGTGGTGGCAGCGTGATGGTTTGGGGTGCCGTAGCTGCTTCTGGAGTTGGAAAACTGGCTTTTATCAGTGGAAATATGGACCGGTTTCAATATAGGGATATATTAGCAGCCAATTTGAAGCAATCGGTCGATATGTTAAACCTGGGATCAAGTTGGATATTCCAACAAGACAACGATCCAAAACATACAGCCTTAGTTGTCAAAGACTGGTTGCTTCATCATGCTCAGAGTCAACTGCACACACCACCACAGAGTCCTGATTTAAATATAATTGAACATGTTTGGGACATTATTCACAGCATCACAAGTGCCTCAATGCTAAAAGAGAAGCTGCAAGAGGCGTGGCAAAGCATAACACCTCTGGAAATGGAAAATTTGGCGGAATCTATGCCCAGACGGTTGCAGGCCGTAATAGATGCAAACGAAGGCCCAACCAAATACTAAAAATATTTGTAATAATAATATTTTATAGATATTTTGGTGGTTCTTAACACTGTATGTACACTTTTGTCACTGATGTTATTTGGTTTTTTTGTTTATTTTTATTTCACTTTTCTCTTTTTGTGAATTTTGTTTTGTTTTTTATTAATAAAAATGAATTTAAAGATAATCTGCATCATTAGTTTCATAGACAAATTATTGGTACTAGAGATTTAGAAGACATTTTTGGGGTATGTAGACTTTTGTCCATGACTGTATGTTAGCAAAGAAATATAATTTTAATGTGCTATAAATAAATTTCCAATTCCTTATTTTATTTTTTGTAGTCGTTAAAACCCGATTCATTTATCACAATACTAAAATATCGTATTAATCTTATGGTCGCATCTTTTTCTTCCACAAAGTCCTTAGTCTCCTATTTAGATAATGTAATATTCGTATGTACTACATGAAATTGTATGTACTGATGATTAACAAAATTGTGTTTACGACAAAACCATAAGTGTTCTACAGTATGGGAGTACATAAATATATTATACAATACTGTTTAGATTACTCCCTTCATATTTCTTGTTCAATGATTGTACATAAATGGTACATAGTATGTAGTACATATGAGATACATTGCAATGATGTACAACCTAAATTAGTTTAACTGTTTGATTTTTGATTAAACTGACAGGGGAGGTCTCTTTGGGAAAAATTTTAAATCTTTATGAACCCTGGATATGTTGTAGATGAGAAAATTTTAAGGTGAATGTGTTATTTTTTAACTGCACAATCTCATATTAGGGGCTTGAAATCGGAAAAGAGCATTATGTTAGAATGAATTCAGAGTGTCATGTTAAGGCTGAGATCGGTAATATAGTGATCGTAATATGATCCCAAAAGATGGTAAAGTCATTATCAGTAAAAATCATATTTATTGTCTATTGTATGAAAATTTTGAATCCCCAGTCATGTTCAATTATATTTTTGCTCTGTGTGGGGATAAAAATTATATTCCGTTTATTTCCTTCTATTTTTAACGAATTATATGAAGAAGAAGGGACGGGGTCTTTCACAGAGGTTAAAAGCTCTCTGTCTGCTATCCACTTGGGGGTAGCAAGAAGCGATTCCTTTGTCCGGAATTCCCAAGCATCTCACAACTTCCGGTCTTAGACCAAGTGTTCCCTGGTAATGTCATTCAGGCACCCGTTTGATGACAGCTAAAGTGAGAAGGCGTACAGGACTGAGTATCCTGAGTGCAGGCTTATGCCGACGCGTCTCAGGAAACTAGGTGACAACCGTTGACATTTAGTCACTGAAACTCAACTGTATTTAGCCGGCCTAGCGGTGTTGGCAGCCCCAACTCTAGGATCGGAGGCTTTGGCCTAATCAGTCAATCTTCTTAAAATTCGTATGATTACAGAAACGTCAACAAATTCAAATTTAAATAATAATGATCCCCGTATGATGACGACTTTTGGCTTTAAAAAACGGTTTATGATTGGTACATGGAATATAAGAACTCTCTCTGAAACATCGAGACTCGAGCAAGTGCGTAAGGAAATGATGTCATACAAACTAGACATTCTGGGGTTAAGTGAGGTACGATGGCTGAACAATGGTACAACGCTACTGGCTTCTGGTCACCGTTTTATTTACTCCGGTAACACCAAAGGCCAGAGATGCCCTTTTGGAATACCGGGCAATCTCCGAACGTATAATAACTGCCAGATTCAACTGCAGATTTCGCAACATATCTATTGTGCACTGCTACGCACCAACCGACCCTGACGATGATAGCACTAAGGATGAGTTTTATGGTCAACTCGATTACGTGATCAGCTCTTTGCCCGCAGGGGATATTAGGATATTTTTGGGTGACTTTAATGCCAAGGTAGGAAACAACAACGACAACCTACAAGCTGTAATGGGCAGGCACGGCCTGGGATCCTCACGAAATAATAATGGGGATAGATTAGTTGATTTCTGCGCCCGTAACCGACTTTTTATTGGCGGAACCAAATTCCCACATGAGAACATACATAGATATACTTGGGAATCGCCAGACGGTCAAACATTTAACCAAATTGACCATATAATTGTTAGTAGGCTTTTCTTAGGATCACTTATGGATGTAAAAGCTAGACAAGGTGCCGACGTTGCCAGTGATCACTCCCTACTCGTAGGTGTTTTCCGTCTTCGACCTGCGGCAGTAAATGGTATAGGAGGAAAAGTCGTTAAGTACAACACAGCTCGCCTTCGCGACCCGGCCGTTTTGTCGGTATATAACCAGAACCTAAGGTCCAGTCTGGCACACAACGACCAACATACGTGGTCAGACGTGGTTTTAGCCTGCAAGGCTACCGCAAAATCAACTCTTGGATTGAATAATAAAATTAAACCGTGGATCAGCTCTGAATCCTGGGATGAAATTGAAAATCGCAAGCGTCTTCGCAAAGCACGGATGCAAGCCAAAACAACTGCTGGAAAAGAACAAGCAAAGTCAGCATACCGTCAGTCTGCGCGAAGGGTAAATTATATGGTACGGGCTGACCGTGAAAAATATTTTAACGATATAGCGGAACAAGCTGAAATGGCATCAAATACAGGCAATCTACGCGGAGTTTACTCTGCTATAAAACAGATGAGCGGCAACAACATCCGATGTACTATGTCGTTAAAAGCAAATGATGGATCAGATCTAACAACAACTGAGCAACAATTAGAACGGTGGCGCGAACACTTCTCATCACACACATCAGCTGTAGACAATAACAATCCCGTTGAGGCTGTGACGCTTTCTATACGCCGCAATCCGAGAAGAGATATTTCAACCCATCCTCCGACTTCTTTTGAAGTTACGGCGGCACTGAACAAGCTAAAAACTTGCAAATCGTCTGGTCCCGACAACTTGCCCGCGGAGCTTTTAAAGTATGGTTCTGATACATTGGCGGAAGTTATCACCCCACTGATAAGAAGTGCATGGCTCAATGGTCAAATTCCTGCAGATTGGAAAGAGGGTGTCGTAGTCACAATCCCTAAAGGGGGTGACCTAACTCAGTGTAAAAACTGGCGTGGCATTACCGTGCTTAACGCAATAGGGAAAGTGATGGCAACTTTAATACTACAGCGAATCTCACCAGTGGTGGAACAAGTTGTGCGTAACGAACAAGCTGGTTTTAGGGCTGGACGATCATGTGTAGACCACGTCAATACTCTACGCATGATTATTGAACAATCGGCGGAGTATAATACACCAATGTACCTGCTTTTCGTAGATTTTGAACGTGCTTTCGATACAGTATCCCGAAGCTCTATGTGGTCTGCATTAATTGGTAAAGGAGTACCGGAAAAAATCGTCGCCCTTATACGTGAGCTGTACAGAGACGCGGAATGTAAAGTCCGTTTCAACGGTAAGGAGAGTCAACCTTACACCAATATTACAGGCGTGAGACAAGGTTGTATCCTCTCCCCCACATTATTCATCCTACTATTGGACTGTGTAATGGAAAAAACGAATAGTGAGGCCCCAATCGGCATTCGGTGGAACATGATGGAGTACCTAAATGACATAGACTACGCTGATGACATATGTCTAATGTCTCACCGTTTTGTAGACATTGAAAAGAAGATAAATAGACTCTCCGAAAATGCTAACAGTGTAGGATTGAGAATTAACTTCAGGAAAACAAAACTGATGCGTATTGGTACTAATTTTTCGTCACCACTTATTGTTGATGGTACCGTAATTGAAGATGTAGAATCTTTTAATTATCTTGGATGCAAAATTGCGAAAGACGGTGGTTCTGCAGCCGATATTGGTGATCGTATCAACAAGGCCCGTGTTGCGTTCCTCAAATTGTATAAAATTTGGCGCGCTAACAACATCTCCCAGAGAACGAAATTACGTATATTCAACTGTAGCGTTAAATCTGTGCTGCTATATGGATGCACTACATGGAGCCTTACAAAACTGACCATGAAGAAAATACAATCGTTCGTAAATCGGTGTCTGAGACAGATATTACGTATCTATTGGCCTAATTGGTTATCCAACGAAGATCTTTGGAATAAGGCAGATTGTTGCTCAATCGAATATGACATTCGAAGACGTAAATGGACATGGATCGGCCATATTCTCAGGCGACCAACTAGTGATATTGCTAGGGCTGCACTAGAGTGGAACCCTCAAGGTCAACGAAGACCAGGCAGACCACGTAATACATGGATCCGATGCATAAGAAACGAACATGAAACAGCTCGAAGAACCTGGAACGAAATTAAACTGCTTGCCAAAAACAGAAGTAGATGGAGAGAATTCGTTGTCGCCCTATGTTCTCCGTGAACTTTTTATTTAAGTATATTATGTTATATTATTGTATTTAAATAAATAAAGGACATATATATATATATGAAGAAATATTTTTTAATAATGGGTGATTTTTTAAGAACTTTCAGAATTGATTTAAAAAAATACACATACAATTTAGAGCAATTTATGAAATCTTTATTTGAGTCGATAGAACGGTCTATATAATTCAATGTTTAAAGATGATTTCATGTTGACCGCAGCTGCGCCTCAAATGATTCATACGCTACACTCACCAAAAAAAGTGTGTAATGACAACTAAAAATTTTGCTAATTTGAGCCCAGCGGTATTTTTTTGCTAAGCTTAGCAACACATGTCTACTGACGTGTAGTACAATGAAATTTATAGAAAAAATTAGCTGCCGCTACTAAATTTTAGTAAACTTTTTGTAAAGTGGAATTTATACTCTGTTTGCTAAAATCAGCAAACAAAAATTACTGAATATTAGTACAAAATTTCAAATTTCCTTTTTTTTTATCGATTTTTTTTTAATTTTGTCTAAAATATTAAAAAAAAATACAATAAAAAATGCTGATATTTTTTATTTTAATTTTTTTTAATATTTTAGACAAAATTAAAAAAAAAATCAAAAGCTTAAAAATTTTTAAAAACAAACGAGTTTATCATTTTGTTATAATTTGCTAATTTCTGTTTTGAAAAATATTTTAGTAAATTTTTTTATACTTCTAAATTTTAATTGTTTTTAGGGCTGATTTTTAGAACTAAAAAACTTTTTAGTGCTATTTAAAGTGGATGTCATATTTTCAGACATGAGTCGGATCCCTTTTTTAATCTATGTAACATTTTAAGGTAATTTAAGTTTGTAGGTGTAAGTTTTAATTAGAAATAACATTTTCTTCAATATCCACTTTTTTCAAATTGGTAAATTTATTTGCTAATTTTAGCAAATCGGGTTTCAAAAATTTGTTAAATAATTTCTGAAATTAGCAACAAAAATGTAAAAATTATGTAATGTGTAAAATGTTAATAGCGAAAAGATTTTCTAAATAATAATTTTTTTACTAAAAATCAGTACAAAAATTGTAAAGTGGGATTGAAAACCGTTTACAAATTTTCTACTAACTTTTTTTTCTGAGTGTAGATCCAATTTTGGCATACTCTCTCCAACATATTTGCCGGTATCTGCTTAACCTAGCCCCACAAAAAATAATCTAAAGGCGTTAAATCGCACGATCAAGGTGGCCAATTGACCGGCCCCCAAAAGTGAAATAAACTGTTTACCGAACTCGCGAACTCGCTGTGTGGTATGTGGCACCGTCTTGTTGCAACCACATGTCAGCCAAGTCCAGCTCTTTCATTTTGGAGTAACAGAGGCCCAATTTCTGCGAACGGCGCCGAATCGATAATTCACGGTAATCAACAATACTGGCGGATACAGCTGCGATATTTTCCTCTGTCCACACTCTACGTATGCGTGTTGGTGGTTTAATGTCCAATAATGAGAATTTGGTGCGAAATTTAGTCACAAGATTCCGAATAGCCACCTCAGAAGGTCGCCCAAACTGACCATTAAATGGGCATGAATTTTTATAATAAAATTCAATAATCTGCAAGCGTTGTTCGTTTGTAAGTCGATTAATGGTTAAATTATGGACCAAACTGAATATGTTTGTCAGTAACATGTTACACGAAAACAGCTCAGCTGACAAAAACAGTGTTGCCAAAAAGAAAGTTGCTAAGAAATCGCCCATTATATCAAACATGTACGAATATTTTAAAGTACATTTTTTAGTCGAAAAAAAAATATAACTATTGTGAATGATATTAAAATTAGGGTTTTGTTAAGAATTTTGTTAAGTTCATACATATCATACTTGGGATTTTTTCTATTGAGATTGAAATTTCATTAGCATTAGAACCTAATATGTTTATGTCAAAAATAAAAAAAATAAAGTTCGGCTTTAACTATTTTTTATTTATATCTACCACAGATAAAATAAAAAATGAATAAATTGAGAAAAACCTTGTCAAGGTGATAAATAATGTTTGTGGATGTGAAAAACAATTTTAATGGTGAAAAAATATTTTGGGGTAAACAATTTTTTTAGGGGAAAAAACTTTTTGAGGTTAATATAAAATACTATCCACTTTTAGGCATCTAGTGAAAAAATGTGATCAAAGGCGCCTTCATTTTCATTCATATTTTTTTGTTTTTACTTGTGGAACGATTTCGCGTATTTTCATTGCATGACTGTTCGGGAGGATAGCAAAAAATTTGAGTAAAACTTGGCACTTTATAATTACTCTTCCAAAAGTTAGCGCTATATGGCCAGCGGGCGTGGCACTTTCCTTACCAACTAAATTTACTGTGTTAGTTTGTATTATCAGGTAACCCAGCAAAACCAAATAATGTGTAAAGTAATTGGTAGCTATAGGCGCTCATGGATTAAATTACACCTTATTTCACAGATGAATTTTACAGGCGATAAGCCAAAAGGTAATGTATAGACCCATTACTTTAGAGGTAATAATGTAAGTGGTTACCAGAATGGGAAAAAGTAATGTGTCTAAAAATAGGTTTTCCTAAAAAAGAAATTTTTATTAAAAAAAAAAATTATTACACTTATTTTAAACTTTAATTAATATAATGTGGTCATGATGGGAATTGAACCTGAGAATCCTAATTACCAGCCGAGAACTTTACCCACTAAGCTATCGATACATATAATTTTTGATTGCTTTTAAACCTAACTGAACTGTTGCGATTTGTTTTTTCGTAAGTGTTGTTAAAAAATACTTACATTACCCTTTTGCTTACAAAAAAGCACAAAGTAATGTATCTAAAACTAGATTTTCTAAAATATTTAAATTATTACTTTACAAGATTAAAATTCAAATAACAAATTAAAATTTTAATTTTTGAAAATGCTTATATTTATCGATTTTTGAATTCAAAATAATATGGGTTAATCCTCTAATGCTCTTTCTTCAGATATCGATAATATTTATACTACAATATATATTTTGCTTTCTCGCTTTATTTAGGCGATTAAGCAAGTAATTGCTTAAAAAAAATTATTATTTAGCCAAAAACTACTAAAAATCTGACAACTGAAATATACACTTTCCGAAAATTCTACTGATTTAATCTAGCCGAATTGAGTAGATTTCCATAGTTTCCTAAATCACGGTGACTGCCAACAAGTTTCATATTTCATATTCATTCCCCTTCAGTATCTCATTCGTTTACAAACTACACAATATTTGTTAAAATTTTTAAAATACGGCAACATTGTTGAGAGAATGAAAAAGAAAAAATGAGAGGTTATGAAAAAATGTCGGGAAAATAAAATAGAGTCAGTTTTACAATTGTAACACTCGACGTGTTTTATGTGTCAATTTGTATAGAAAAATATGACACGTTGTTTTTGTGTTTCGACAATTAAGAGTACAGATTTTTAAACGTAGTTGCATAGTGTTCTCTCTACAAGATATTCCCTTTCAAAACTTAATAAAATTCATAATTTTATAATAAAAGTAAAAATGTTTAAAATATCTGTATTTTTTGTCAAAAGTTTGTCCCTAAATTTGTTAGAAAATTCAACCCAGATTTTAATGGTTGAACAACCCCAATGCATATAAACATAATTTTATATAATCTATATTATTGTTCAATATTTAGTTCCACAACATATGATACATATAAAATAATAATATGATTATGTTTATAAACCCATCAAGATATGTTATAATAAGGATTATTGCTTTTTTGGGTTTTAATAATGTCCATAAATACAAGCAGGATAAAGTAAAGTTTGTATGGACATAAAAAACTTATTCTTGATGAACTTTATTTAACCCATATTCTCCTAAATTAAAAACAAACGTCCGAATTTTTCTAAGAAAAATTGTGCTCAAAAATAATTTTCTGGATTTTCTTATTATCCAACACACCCTCTAGCGGAAATATATGCTATGCCGACGTTCATCTGGCGAAATTCTTCAATGGACCCAGATGTTTTAAAAATTTAATTTTTTAATTCTTCTTTAAATTCTAATCTCCGTGAATAATCGATAAAAAAAATAAAGCTTGATTTTAAGGAATTTTTAATTTTTATTCTGTCATTATTTTTTTTTAAATTGCGTTTTATCATGGAATAGTAATTAAAATTTTTTAATTTGTTATTGTAGCCAAACTTTTATGCTATCCTATGCGTTTTGCAAATCCGAATATAAAGGTTCTTGAAATTGTGTCATCATATAACAACGCTAGTATAATCATAGAGGAAGAATAGTATAGAGGATGCAACGCCGTCAGCAGCCAAATAAAATTTTATACAGAATACAAAGGTTCGGAAACTTTGAGAAAACAGGGGAAAATTGAGCAAATTTCCCTGATTTCTGCAAAAATTTGAGTAAATTTCCCTGTTTTTAAACCTTTTTTTCCAAATCCAATTGGGAAAGCTGCTAAAACCTAATTGGATTTGCAAAGAAATTCAATTGGAATCGCAAAAATCCAATTTAAAAAGATGCTGAACCTTTGAAATCTGCACATACAAAACTAAGAGAACGTTTTTTACGACGTGAGAGACATCGTCATGGTGTGGTATAATAAGGGTTAATGTTTTTCATTTGATTTTGTTTATATTAATATAAAGTTTATTATCCTTTAGCGTTGATTTTTTTTCTGTTTTATACACTTGTTCTTCATTGACTTTGACTTATCATTTTGTGAGTAGGTACACACAAAAAAAAAAAAACATATTTTAAAATCAAATAGAAACAACACTAAATTAAATAGAAACAGCTTTGCTTAATTTAAGAGGCCTTTTTCTCTTAAACCCCCCATAGTTACCCCGTATCTGGCTGAAATTCCAAAGGGCACCTTATTTGTGATTTAGCCAATACTTAAGGGAATATATGTATATTTAAAGTTTCCGATTTTCAGCTCAAGGGGTTTTTGTCAGACGTTTATGAACATGGTTTCATTGATTAATGGCAATCATTTGAAATTTCATTATCATTAATAATTAAAATGAAATTACCATTGACAGATAAGACCTTCGAAAAATGTAAACATGGAGAAACATCACTAAAAAATTCAAATCGATAAATATCATTTTGTTCCCTTTGTTTAGTGTTTCAATTTCAAATCCCAGTTGCATTCCATTTTATTCCACCTGGATAGTCTTTCAATTCCACTAGTTCTTTACATTTTAGCAAACAATTAACAAAATAAGGAGAATGCAATCCCTTCAGTTACTTAGAAAATATATATAAAGGGTGTTTTTTTGCTATTTGGTTTGTGTAAATTTTCTCAGTGTAAAATAACATTCGTGACATGTTGCAATGCCAAAAATGCTTAGTAAGGTTCGTCATTTCACAATGAGTAGACTAACAAACGGACAACAATTGCTAGTCATTGAATTTTATTATCAAAATTCGTCGTGCTGCCTATTCAAGCTGTTGTGACCAAATGTCGCACCAGTTTCACTTTATTGGACATGAATCCACCAACCCGAGGAGAATATTGCTGCTAAATCGGCCAGTGTCAATGAAGATCACGATATGTCAATTCGACCACCTGGAAGATTTTATGTAAGGACCTCGCTATGAAAACACACAAAATATATCAGCTGCAAGAACTGAAGCTGAATGGGCCTTAGGAAAGTTGGATGAAGATACATTTTGCTATTGAAAAATTGTCTTCAGCAGCAAAGCTCATTTTGTCGAATTTAATGTGAAGAGCAGCCAGTCGTAGCTTAAAAGCTGTCAATGCACCCAGCAAGATGCACTATTTGCTGCGATTTGTGGGCCGGCGGCATCATTGAACCGTACTCCTTCAAAAACGATGAAAATCGCAACGTTACAATCATTGGAGCAAGGAACCGTGTGATGATTACCGACTTATTTTGCCCAAATTAAAAAAATTGGACTTGGTTGACATGTGGTGCCACATGCCACACAGCAAGCAATAACATACCATGAACCTATTGAGAGACGAGTTTAGTGGGCTATTAATCTCACGTTTTGGAGCAGTCCATTGGCCGCCAAGATCATAAAATTTGACCCCGCTAGACTATTTTTTGTGGGGATACGTAAAGTCTCTCGTGTACAGGGACAATCCAGCTACAATTCTAGCCCTGGCAGCTGTAATGTTGTCTTCCAGATACCACTTCCAGATACTACGGCGTAGCCGCGAGCAACATTTATATGAAATAATCTTTAAAAAGTAGATGTCAGGCATTCACATATCGCCCCAAATAAATATTGGTATACAAGTTAATAATATAGATTTGGACAACAGATGACATAACTATCACATATGGTTTGTGTTAATAATAACAAATGTGGTATTTTGAAGGGTAAACATCTGTGTTAATAATTCAGTATTCGATAGACGCCAAAGTGTTTTTCAATCGCTATAATAATGTCGCAATTTGTGCCTAAAAAAGATGTTTTGCGGGGAACTCTGATAACCTTATTTCATTTGAAGAAAACGGCTGCTAAAAGTTATGGATTGTTGATATAAGCTTACGGTCAACATGCACCAACTTAAAAAAGTTGTGAACGATGGTTTGCGTGATTCAAAAGTGGTGATTTCGACATAGAAGACAAGGAGAGGCCTGGTCAGCCGAAAAAGTTTGAAGATGAGGAATTGGAGACATTACTCCAGGGACTGAAACCCTGAAAAAAAATGGGTTCAGGTTCGGGTTAATCGAAATAAAAATTTCAGGTTATGGTTCGGTTCGGTTCAGGATTCGGGTTTAACATTTAAAGAAAGTATAAATGTTTTATTAATAGGAAATTTATTTATTTTTCAAAAAAATTTTCGTTTAATTTAATAATTAATATATTTATTAAGTTTTCTTCTTTTAATTTTGTTCTTTAATTTTGAAAATGGTGCCTTCTTCTGTAGAAAACGATTATGATTCTCTCAAAAATTTGCAAATGTAAAGAGACATTTGCAAATTTTTGAAAAATTTCAATTGTTTTTAAAATATGTTTTTTTTAGCATTTTAAACATCCTAGCATTATATCTAGATAATGCTGCAATCAAAATTAATAACTAAAATTAAAAACTAATAAAGAGGTTTTCTCCTTTTATAATATTTAAATATTATTCTTGTGAAAATGTTTTTGTTTTGTCATATTTTGTTAACTCTAATTTAAAACTAAGCCAGATTCTATAAAAATTGCTTAAAGTCATCTGTTCTTCTTGTAGTTTCAGCGTTAATTTTTTAACGGGTGCAAAAACTTCAACGAATTGTTCACAAATTTTCCAAATATTATCATTTATACTTAATGCAGCATCCAGTAATTCCGAACAAAAACTTCTGTTTTCCAATAAGGCTTGAACCATGTCATAACTGGAATTCCATCTAGTTTGAATAGCTTTTTTCAAGTGTAGCTTTTTAGCTAAAGAAGAAATTTTTGGTTTTGCATTGATCAAGTATTTGCTTAAAAGAAGGACTAGATAAGTGTCAAGCAATTCAAACTGAAATGCAAGAAGTGTAATCTTTTTTATTATTTCTCTATCAAACATTTCTCACGCCATGAACAGCAAGAATATTTTTTTCTGCACCCGAACCTGGTTAAATTTTTGGCTTCATTATCATTGTGAGTCAGACAACAAGCCATTTCCCTACGTTTAAAAGCATTTGGATTCATTCCAAAGCAAGGAAATTCGGTTCCATATGAATTAAAGCCTAGGGACCTTGAAAAGCAATTTTTGCATGTCGGAAATGCTGTTTGAACGCTACAAAAAGAAGTAATTTTTGCATCGTATTGTTACTGGTGATGAAAAATGGATAAATTACTTTAACCCCAAGCGCAAAAGTCGTATGCAAAGCCTGGCCTACCAGTCAAATGAACGCCGAAGCCGAATATACATGGCACCAAGGTAACGCTCTGTATTTGGTTGGATCAGAAGGGTGTTTTGTATTATGAGCTGTAGAAATCGGGTCAGACGATCACAGGGGACCTGTACCGAACACAATTGATTCGTTTGAAGAGAGCAATCAAAGAAAAATCGACATTATTAACTTGTATGCCAATATTATTTCATTCACTTTTGCAAATTTTCTGTTTTTTTTTTTTTTTTTTTAATTTTAAAAAATCACCCTTTTTATAAAATGTGGCTGCAGACAGGTTGCTAGTGGCCGTTAAGGGGGACACTTTTCCCTTTTTGAGTCCCTATGTAATCAGTGAATTAGCCCATACTCAAGGGAATACATATTTTAATATTCAGGTTTCTAGCCAAAGCGGCTTAGACAGGCCGTCAAGGGGGAGATTTTCCCCCTTTTGAAACTCCATTCTTAGCACATTATTGGCGGAAATTCCCAAAATTACGTCATCGGTGAATGAGCCTGTAATGCATGGAATACTTACATAGTTTAAATTTCAGATTTCCAGGCAATGCGATTTCAGCCGGCAGTGGGAGATTTTCCCTCTTTGTTCCTTTTGAAAATTCTAAAAAGTACATTTTCACTGAAGTAGACCAAACTTTAGGAAATACATGTTTTAAATTGCAGATTGCAGCCCAAAGAGGTTTGGGTGGAAAGAGAATTTTCCGCTTTCTGCCCCTCCCAGTAGAAATTTCCAAAAATCCAGTCATAGTGTAAATCTACGCCGAAGAAGGAACCTTAATGGCAATTTTTACGTTTCTAATTCATGCATTATAAGCTGAGCGATGTTAAGTAAATGAGTGAGTCAGTAACTCACAAGGAGAGTATTCCAATGGGTTTCTTCCGATCTTAATGAAATCCGGATATAAGCTAGAGGAAAATAACTAAGTGACACTTTTTTTGTTATCGGCCCAGTAGCGCGTTTAAGGGTTAGGAAGTATGATCAAAAAGTAACCAAAAAAAAGTGTCACAAAATTTTAAGTAATTAAAAATAGTTTCTTTAATTCAAATTCGATTTTAACAAATTTTTATTATAAATGTTTTGTACAAATAAAAAGGGTAGTTACAAAAAATAACAAAAATTTGATTGTATTTACAAATTTCATTGTTAGTGCTTTTTTAATCAAAAAGTTTATTGTTTTTATTTATAAAAATGGTCTGTAAAAGATGTTAAATAATACAAACAGATTTTTGTAATTTTTTCTGTGTTGAGTTTACTTCTTATGGTTTCTTATAAAAAAACTGTAGGCAAATTTGATAACAAATTAAAGGTTTATAAAAAGACGCATCTAACGGTATATAAAACATGTCCGAAAATATTTTATTTGTCCAGAAAAATGTTGTTGGTTTGTATTGGACTTATTTCAATATTTATTTAGCTTTTCAAACTCTTCAAATATGTGGCAAGCCTGGTGTCAAAATATTTCTTTCATGAGCACTAAATTTAAAATATATTTTCATACAATAACCGAGTCGTTTTTGAGCTCGCTTCCAAACCCCTAACCGCGAGATTGGGCCGCTAAAGGCAAAAATATGTGTCTCTTACTTTTCATTCAGATTGGAGAAAATTCTTCGGGTTATCTTCCATGTCAATCAGCAACTTTATTCGATTATATATAGAGAAAGAGAAAAATATGCAGGGCAAGTTTTAAATAGACAGACTTAATGGCAAAAACCAACAAAAAAAACTTGCCCTCATTAAATGTATGATATTTATACCCTTCACCACAGGTGGAAGGGTATATAAGTTTGTCATTCCGTTTGTAATTTCTACAATATTGATCTTAGACCCTATAAAGTATATATATTCTGGGTCCTTATGAAGAGCGAAGTTGATTTAACGATGTCCGTCTGTCCGTCTGTATGTTGATATGGGTTTTCCGAAGAACCCAGACATGATGAGGACTTGATTGTTTTTTATTTCTGTTACATGTGATCCATTTCTGTTTGCTATTAAAAATCAGACAGATCGGTTAATAAATAGCTGAGATATTAGCAAAAAACCAGGACTACCTCTAATTTTTCCAGTAAAATCCCTTTGTTTAATATGTATGCAGAGTTTTACGCATAACAAACACATCCATGTGTTAAAATTCTTTTCTTTCATCTCCACCTTTTATACACAAACAACACACATACAATGATTTGTCATTTAAATAAAAACCAAACAAATCTCTAATGAACGAAGACTTTTATATATGTACCTCTATTGACGATGATTTTGTGTGAGCTTCAATAGCTCAGTTGTCTAGACGCTATGTCACAAATACTTTTTTTCTCTAAGGCCGCGGGTTCGAGGTTCGAATATCGGTCAGGTCAATTCACTTTTTTTTTGTACATTTTTTTTTATTATTTTCTTAAGACTTTTTTTTTTGCTTATTTTTGGTTTTTTAACATTTAATAATTAATTTATATAAAATTTTATATTAATAATTAAAATTCTTTTCTTTCATCTCCACCTTTTATATACAAACAACACACATACAAAGATTTGACATTTAAATAAAAACTAAACAAATCTCTAATGAACGAAGACTTTTATATATGACCTCTATTGACGATAATTTTGTGTGACCTTCAATAGCTCAGTTGTCTAGACGCTATGTCAAAAATACTTTTTTTCTCTAAGCCCGCGGATTCGAGGTTCGAATCTCGGTCAGGTCAATTCACTTTTTTTTTGTACATTTTTTTTTATTATTTTCTTAAGACTTTTTTTTTTTGCTTATTTTTGGTTTTTTTTAACATTTAATAATTAATTTATATAAAATTTTATATTAATAATTAAAATTCTTTTCTTTCATCTCCACCTTTTATACACAAACAACACACATACAAAGATTTGTCATTTAAATAAAAACTAAACATTCTCTAATGAACGAAGACTTTTATATATGACCTCTATTGAAGATGATTTTGTGTGAGCTTCAATAGCTCAGTTGTCTAGACGCTATGTCATAAATACTTTTTTTCTCTAAGGCCGCGGGTTCGAGGTTCGAATCTCGGTCAGGTCAATTCACTTTTTTTTGTTATTATTTTCTTAAGACTTTTTTTTGTTTATTTTTGGTTTTTTGCTCCGAAAAGATTTTTAAACCATTTTATTTCTCACATATTAAGAAAATTTTATACATAATTTACCTTTGAGTGCAACTATTTTAGGTCATAACATACAATAATTTATAAAAAAAATTATAAACTATTTTCCTTCAAATTTTTAAAATTAAGCTAAAGAAATTACAAATATTTTTTAAAAAAAAGCGAAATAAAATTCCAAATGCAAATTTGCCAGCTAAATCAAACTATTTTGTAGAAATAAAATACATGCAGTTGTAGTGATTTCTTTTAACGATTTGTTGAAATTCTTTTCTTTCACCTCTTCACCTTTTATACACAAACAACAAACACTATTCTAGAGCTGTATTATGACCTATGGATACGTCTTATATAGCAAAAGATCGAAAATCTTTAGTATTACATATTTGTTGAAAAGCTCGGAAATATCGGTTCAGATACAAAAAAGTTATGCCCAAAACATAAATTTTTTTAAAATACCTATTTTCTGGAACCATAAATCTTCCCGAGTCCAAGTTTTATCTCCAAACTAAATGGTTAATTTCCTCTTAAAGGCGTCCGTATATAAATCTGTCCATTCCATATATGTCCATATATAAACTTCAGTTTTTTCTCAACCATGGTGAAGGGTATATAAGATTCGGCATAGCCGAATTTAGCCGCTCTTACTTGTTTTGTGATTGTGTTGTTTCGTTTGTAAATAGTACATATTTTTATTTAAATATATTTGCAAGTATATACCACAATTTTTCTCGTAAATTGCAAATGATATTATCATTGTAAAATTTTCATATTATTAGATTTTTTTTATTTTTAATTAAAAATTTGGTTTATATCAATTTTGTTTTTATAAAATATATACGTTTGCTATTTTATTTACCAATATTTTGTGTAATGTGTTGGGATTTATGATATTTTGATTAAAATATCATTTTCCTGGTAAATGGGAAATGATTGTCATTATGTAAAATTCTTTAATTATTGTACAATATATTATTGATTGACATAATTCTTAATCTAGTTTAAATAATTGGATTAGTTGATACAATTTAAAATAATAAATAGTTCAGATGTAGTTATTTTATGACGTTACTCAGGAGAATAATAATAAAGAGTTGTTAAATTTAAAGCGCCGATGTTGATTTTGAATAAAACACAAATTATTTATTTCTTTTTATTATGATATTATAGTATGGTTCAATTATGTAGGGAACAAAATATAGGCCAAATGTCCGCCGCGACCTCGGCGGCACACCTCCATCCGATGTTCCAAATTTTCGATGACGCTGAGGCATAATTGAGGTTCTATGCCGTTAATGTGCCAAATTATCTCATCCTTTAGCCCTTGAATTGTTGCTGGCTTATCGACGTGCATCTTTTCTTTCAAATAACCCCAAAGAAATAAGTCCAACGGTGTCAAATCACATGATCTTGGCCGCCAATTGACATCGCTAACACGTAAGATAACACGGCCATTGAATTTGTCGCGCAAAAGAGCCATTGTTTCGTGTCAAGTGGCACCGTCCTGTTGAAACCACATATCGTACACATCCATATCTTCCAATTCGGGTCATAAAAAGTTCGTTATCATCTCACGATAGCGAACACCATTCACAGTAACTGCCTGACCGGCCTCATTTTGGAAAAAATATGGCCCTATGATGCCGCCAGCCCATAAACCGCACCAAACAGTTACTGTTTGTGGGTGCATTAGTTTTTCAACAATCACTCTTGGATTATCATTCGCCTAAATGCGGCAATTCTGCTTATTGACGAATCCACTGAGGTGAAAATGTGCCTCATCACTGAAGATGATTTTCTTCGAAAATTGATCATCCACTGTTGCCATTTCTTGCCACCATTCTGACCATTGGCGACGTTTGTAATAGTAAAGAGGCTTTTGTTCTTGAGTCAATTGCACCTTGTAAGCGTGTAAATGCAAGTCTTTATGCATAATGTTCATCAACGACGAGCGTGAGAGGTGCAATTGTTGGGCATGACGACTAGTTGAGGTAGACGACTCTTCAGCCACACTATCGCGAACAGCAGCAATATTTTCAGCAGTACTGGTGTTTCACATCTCCTAGAGACCCGGTTTGCTCAAATTTTTGCACGATTTTTCCGATTGTACACACATTTGGACGATTAAACTGACCGAAAAAATCACGAAGTGCACGATATTCATTTTCATAATAAGCCTGAATAACTTTAACAAACTTGACGTTTAGGTGCGGTTCACATTCAACATCGGCCCTTAAAATTTAACCACCCTTTATATCAAGATAAAAAAGTTTAAATTCAATTTCTTTCCCAAAGCGGACAAAATCTCTGCAAACGTCGCTGTCCGTTTTTGTATCTTTTATACATACATATATTTTTTTCAAAGGAAGAAATTATTGTAAAATATACACAGAAAAAATTATTGCCAACAAAAATTTCGATTAAATTTTTTTTTAATTTTTTGTTTATTTTAAATTAATCATATTAATTAAATTTTTATTTGATAATGAACTTTTTGGTGTACTCCAACAATATACATGTTAATATGACCCTTAAAGAAATTTTATATGGATTTTTTCCTGAATATCTTTTAAGATTTTGATTTTTAGTATATTAACTCATCTAACAAAAAAAAAAAAAAAAAAAGAATGTTTGGGGCGACAAAAAAAATAAAATGTTGAAAATATTGTTACGATTTTACCCTTTATAAAATCGTTGATTTATTTACCTTTTAAATAAATCGAGTTCTTTCTATATTGCAAATAATAAACACTGTTTGAAATTATTTATAGCTCTATTTATTTATAACAGTCACTAAAAATTACAGAAAAACACTTTAATAGCACACTTTATTAACACGATATAGATAGACTAAACGTTAGCCACACTTTAGTTCTTCACACTTTGCGTTTTACTTATGAACTAAGCTACTGCGTCATCTTGCTGGCGTTTTTATATATGCGGGTTTAAATAACTAGAATATGGCAGCATCGTCTAGAAGCTGCATACTGGCAATTTTGAGAATGTTCTTTTACAGTTTGACATAAGAAACATTAGTTATGGTGAAGGGTTGCCATTTAATTGTCTTACATTTCAGGGCTAAAATATGGGGATTTGCATTTCTACGAGTAAATGGAATTTCTGTAACAATATCATTATACCAATGGGGGTAATATGTGTATGTAAAAATAAGAAAAGATAATTTTAATTAAAAAAAATATTTTATCAAAACGGTCACTACACACTGCAGACCTGTCGACGATATCAAGGAAGAATATATAGATGCTAACATATCCACGAATATAAATTTATAAGAAAATTAAATTTTCGTCTGGCATGGGCTGGCTTAAGTATTAAGATTTGAAAACTTATTGTTAGTTCACATTAATTAAGTGAAGATTCAATTAAATAATAAAATAATTTTTCAAAAAAAAAAAAAAAAAATAATAATAATTGATATAACAAATTCTTTAGTTGGTCCAAATTCATTTAAATTTCTAAATGTATTTACAAATATTTTAATTGAAACACGATTTTAGTTTTTTCTGTGTACTAAAAGTAAAAATATATGCATAACTACTTGGCCTTAACAAAAGTAACAATTGAAAGACTTGAGAGTTACTTTCAATTACGGCACATCTTTGTTTCAATGCGTAGTGAAGTGGTAGTTTTATATTCATAGAAAATTGTCTTCATAAAAAGAAAACAAAAACATAAAAGTACAAAAGTAGAAATAAAATATGAAGTGCTAGAACTTTTTTTTTTCATCAAATTTCTATTATTCTTTTGTCAAGGGACAAAAACTTCTAACTTCATATATTTACTAACGAACTAAATAAAAACCCGGCTGATTTTTTTACAGAACAAAAATATAAACCCAACTAAAAATTTGATATTCTTTTATATCTGTTGTAATATCTAGCTGATTATATTTGATTCAAAAAATGGTGGATCGAAATAGATCCATCAATATAATTGGGAATTAAGAAAAATCTTAATTTATCCGAAAAATAACAGATCGAATTGTATCAGATTATATCTTAGAATATATTATATAAAATATAGTTTATTAAAAAGATATAAAATATTAAAAAATTAAATTAAAAAAAAATTAAATTCTGAAAATTCTAAAAAAAGGCAAATTCAGAGTTGTAGTCGGCCACTACATAATAGCTGATTTTATTTGACTACATTGCTCGTATAATTGTGTTATATATAATGACATCTTCGTTAATAATGTCGATGTTTTTGCTTGAAAATGCATTTATTATAATAACACTACTTTTTACGTTGATTTGGCTGGTTGGCCGGGCTTTACATATGACTTTTTGCGCTTGGGGTTATCGAAATGTATCCATTTTTCATCACCAGTAACAATACAATGCAAAAATTACTTATTTTTGTAGCGTTCAAGTAGCATTTCAGACATGCAAAATCACCATTCAACGTCTCTCGGCTTCAATTCATATGGGACCCAATTTCCTTGCTTTTGAATGAACCCCAATGCTTCTAAACATACACTCACCAAAAAAAGTCTGTAGTGGGAACTGAAAATTTTGTTGTTATTACGGGAAATTTTGCTAATTTGAGCCCAGGAGTATGTTTTGCTAATCTCAGCAACACATTTTTGCTGACGTGTAGTACAATGAAATTAGTGGAAAAATGAGTAGCCTCTACTAAATTTTAGTATACTTTTTGTTAAATGGAATTTAAAATCTGATTGCTAAAATCAGCGAAACAAAATACTAATATTTAGTACAAAATTTTATTTTTTTTTTATCGAGCATCAAAATTTATCAAAATATATAAAATAAATTTTTAAAAAAAAAATCAAAGGCTGAAAAATCTTAAAAATTTTTAAAACATAAACGAATTAATCATTTTGTTTTAATTTGGTTATTTCTGTTTTGAAAAATATTTTAGTAAATTTGTTTCACTTTTAAGGTCAAATTTTTATCGTTTATGGGCTAATTTTTAGAACTAAAAAATACTTTTTAGTGCTAGTTTAAGTGGATGTCCTATTTTCAGACATGACTCGGTATATTCACTTCCGATCGCTTTTCTAATCTATGTAACATTTTAAGGCAATTTAAATTTGTAGGTGTATGTTTTAATTAGAAATAACATTTCCTCCACTTTTTTAAAATTAGTAATTTTTTTTTTTTGCTAATTTTAGCAAATCAGTTTTCAAAAATGTGTAAAATGATTTCAGAAATTAGCAACAAAAATTTGTAAATATTCTGTAAAAACTCTGTAAGTTTTAAAATGTAAATAGCAAAAAGAATGGCTAAATAATAATTTTCTTACTAAAAACCAGTACAAAAATAGTAAAGTTGGATTGAAAACCGTTTACAAATTTTTCTACTAACTTTTTTTTCTGAGTGTGGGAAAATGGCTTGTTGTGTGACTCCCAACGATAATGCAAGTTCTTCTTGCGTCTGACAACAATCTTCGTCGAGTAATGCTTACAATTCCTCGTCTTCAAACTTTTTCGGATGACCAGGCCTTTCCTTGTCCTCTGTGTCAAAATCACCACTTTTGAATCGCACAAACCATCTTTCAAAAGTTTTTTTGAGTTGTTGCATGTTGACCGTAAGCTTCTACCAATAACCGTTTTCTTCAAATGAAAAAAGTGATCAGACTTCCTCGACGTTATTATAGCGATTGAAAAAAAATATGTGTTTACACTTTGGTGTATATCGAATACTGAATTATAATGACAGATGTTTACTTTCCAAAATACCATATTTGATAGTTATGCCATCTGTTGTTCAAATCGACATTATTAACTTGTATACCCAATAATATTTTCATTTAAAATGTTTTGTTTAAGAATTTTTTTTTAATATTTTTATAGTTAATTAATTGTCTGATAATTAAAATAAAAAGATAATAAATAAAAAGTCGTTTATTTTTCAGACTTTGTAGTTAATTTGTTGACAGTTAAAAACCGAAATAAAAGAAAAATCATTAATTTTTATGGATTTTGTAGTTATATAGTTTACAGTTAAAAGAAATATATCAACTAACATTTGTTTGTACGGATTTGTGGTTAGTTAACAGTTAAAATAAATCAAAAATCATTTATTGTAAGTTTATTTATTAACATTTAAAAATAAAAGTTCTTTTGATTTAAAAGTTAGTAAACCGGTTTTTAAGTGATTTTTCATTTAACTATTATAAATTATATTTTTAGTTACCAAGCAAAAAACAGGTTTTCAACTACTTACCAGCCTATTAACTCGCTTAATTACTTTTGTTCGCGATGTCCCAAAAGTAATGAGAGGTCATTACCTTCTCACTTACAAAAAACACAATGTAATGGGTAGTCATTACCCTCTCGCTTACGAACAGCCAAAAAATAATGAGTACCCATTACTTTTTGGACATCGCGAACAAAAGTTATTATGCGAGTAAATAGCCTGGTAAGTAGTCGATACCATGTTTTTGCTCGGTCATTCAAACTACAAACTATTTGTGGGTAGATGTGTGGTTATGCAGGGTGGCGCAAAAACCATCATCTAATTTCGTTTCGCTATAAATTTTGTTTAAAGTGAAAACTTATTTGATTTTTAATTGATTATGTTTTTTTTTGCACTTATAAATTTTGTTTTAATTAATTGTCAAAAATTATATCCGACAAATGGCCGCCTTCGGCGTTGATATAAATTTAAGCTCTTTTGATTGCATTTTGCATAACTGTACACAACAATTGTGATGTCACGTTGTCATCACCTCCAAGGCGCTGGGCATGTTTGCATTCTTCAAAATACGCAATATGTCGGGTGCAGTATGACAAGTGACGCCGTTCTGTTGGAACCATATGTCTTCCAAATTCAGATCGCCGACTTCCCGCAAAAAAAATTCAATCTGCATGGCTATATAGCGGTCGCCGTTCACCGTGGAAGCGTTGCCGTCGGCTCAAACACTTTTTTCAGCATAACTGCATACCACACGGTGACTTTGAGAGGGCGTAATGGTGCTTCATTTATGCGTGTATTTTTACAAATGTCCTGAAAAGTTCCTGCGCTCACCACGAGATGGCAGTGCTAGCTCCAAACTTTTTTTTTCTCAAGTTGGTATAACTGTCCTGAGAACACATGCAAAGTTGCAAGTCATGCTGTCAATTCTTTCTTTGTTTACAAGCCATTTAAAGTTGACGTGTCATTGATTTTTTTTAATATGGAAAATATTGAATATCGTGCAGTCATTATATTCTTTGTTTTAAAGGATTTAAAAGCAAAGGAAATTTATGAACAATTGTTAGAAGTGTATAAGGAGTCCTCACCTTCAAAACGCACCGTTGAATTTTGGGCTGGTGAATTTAAACGTGGTCGTACCAGCCTTAAAGACGATCCACGCGAAGGACGACCAAAAACTGCAACCACAGCAGAAATGATTAAGCAGGTACATAATATGGTTAGTGAAGATCCCAGTTTGACTAAGCGTGAAATTGCTAATGCCATAGGCATCTCAGACGAACGAGTACTCCATATTTTACATGAAAAATTATGTATGAAAAAACAGTTTGGAAAGTTAGTGCCGCACACATTAACAATTCAACAAAAACTGGATAGAAAACAAATTTCTCAGCATAATTTGGAGCCTTTTAAGCCGAATAAAACCGACTTCTCCCGTCGTTTTATAACTATGGATGAGACTTGGATCTACCACCATGATCCTTAATTGAAACAAGAACGTTTACAGTGGACTGGAGCTGGTTGTTCAGCTCCAAAGCAGGTGAAGTCACAACGATCAGCAAAGAAGCTTATGGCATCAGTTTTTTGGGATGCAAAAGGAATTTCGTTGATTGATTATCTTCAGAAAGGTAAATCAATCAACTCTGAATATTATTGCAGCCTTTTGGATCAGCTGGATGAAAAAATTCGTGAGAATTGACTCGGTTTAAAGAAGAAAAAAAATCATTTTTATCAAGACAATGCACCTGCTCACAAAAGTGTTTTGACGATGGCTAAATTCAAAGAATTTAGTACGAATTACTTGAACATCCACCGTATTCACCAGATTTGGCTCCCAGTGACTACTATCTCTTCAGAAATCTCAAACAATTCCTTCGTGGAAAGCATTTTTCATCGAATGAAGAGGCCATAGCAGCCGTATACGGTTATTTTGCAGAGCTTCCGGAAAACCATTATAAGGATGGGATAAAATTATTGGGAGATCATTGGAACCAGTGTATTGAGCTTCTAGGAGATTATATTGAATAAAAAAATATATTTCGTAACAAAAACAGTATTCTTTCATTTCGAGCGCAGGAACTTTTCAACCAACTGTAAGATACGCTATCATTTGCAATAATGTCAGCACTTTCCATAGGGTGATACTTATTGCCCCACCTTGCGCAATTGTATATTGTATACCGTAATGGATACATCGTAATGTATTTATATATGTTAACATATTATTAGATATAACCACATATGATTATATGTATTTTTTTTTTACTCGGGAATTACTAAAAATGTTTATGTTACACATACATATTTTATCCACTGCTAATGGTAGAAAAATATAGAAGGAGTTTGTAGATGGGAAATTGTGTAAGTTTGTATCTTTGTTTTTTTGTGATTTTTCTAGTATTTGTGTTTTAAGTGCAAAATGCTGAATGAAGTCAATTGAAATACAAATACAGCAAGAACAACAAAAAAAGTTGTTGGAGGTTTTTAGGGCGAATATAAGGCAACTATATAATACCCTACAATATTTATTGGGTCATACATATGTTTTGGAAGACTTAAAAAAAATTATTATGGAAAAAAATTATATAATTCAAAAGAAACGTCTACTGCGGTATGGCTTAAAATTACAGTTAAAATGTTCAGAAAGTAAAGTTTAATTTTAGTTCAAAAATTCAAGTTAGCATTTTATTTATAACTAATACTAGAAAAATGTTAAATCGGCAGTAAATAAGGTTTGATTTTAAGCAATATTTACTAAACCACTAAAAATAGTTAGCTTAACTATGTTAATGTTCCCAAACATATCATTAAGCCATACTTGCCATATTTATGTTACTCTATGACTAAAGTGTTAAAAAAATGAAACAAAAAAAAAAAACAGATTGTTATAAAATTACAGACACAGAGTAAAAGAATTTTGAGTATTATGAAGTTGTTTTTTTTTCAAGATTTCTTTTTGTTACAAACTTTTCTTGAGTAAGTTCATCAGGTAAAATGAAAAAAAAAGCAACAACAACATAAACTGATGATGACGAGCATGATGATGTAAGACTATTCTAACTGTAAATAAAGCCACTTTATAAAGTAAAAAAGAAGTTAAGTACTCTAAGATGATGAGTGGGTTTAAAACAGGAAACGGAAATGAAAGAAAAGCAAGTACGAAAAATTCGAAAATTAAAAACATACAAATATAAAAAGAAGGAAAGAGTTGATATTTTTGTAATAAATTTTTTATTTCAATTTAAATTTGATTCCGGCTTTTTTGTGTCATTTTTTTTGTTTTTGACCCTAATAAAAATAAATGTGATTTATTAGCCCAATAATATGACTTTATTGGATTACTCGCCATTTTATTTTTGGCTCTTATTTCAAATTTATATGTTAAATATTTTCTACTTTTTCATTTGTTTTTGGGGAAACTACCACTATTTTGGTTAGTTTTTTTTTGTTAAAGTTTAAGTGCTGCGAAAATAAAATTTATGTTAATTTGCTTTTAGCGCTACTGGTAGTGAAATTTTTTTTTGTTGGTTGTTTCCTTTTTTCTTTACTCAGTTTTGCATTCAATGCTTATTTAAATTTAATAACAGTTTTCCGTTTTTTCCCAACGCATTTCAGGCTTTTATCATATTTTCTTTTTTATATTTACCATATTTTTATACCATAATTTCGAGTATTTTCTTTTTTTGGAATGGTGTGTGAACCATCTGTTTCATGTTTACGCTCTAGTCATTCATAATATTTATTATGCCCACATTTTTGTTAAGTAAATATTATATAGAATCAAATATATTTTTTGGTGGGGAATTAAAATTAACCAATTTTTGCATTTCTATACTATATTATACATATTATTATCATAAAAATAAGTAAAACTGTTTAAATGTCAACTTTTTTTTTGAAATACTGTTGCAGTCTATTTACAGAATAATTGAAAAAATGCAAAAAAGCTAATTACTTTCAAAAATAAAAAAACACTTCTTTAACTTTTTTTAAACAAATCCATGGGATCAAAATACGGTAAACGTCAAAAGAAAATGAACAGTTTAGTTAATGATGTTTTTTTGTCAATATACTATTTTGCAATTATACTTAATTTAACATTTTATGTTTTTTAATTATTAATATTCTTTATGAACCTATTTCTTTAAAATCACTTTTTGATGGAAAACTGTTCACTGATGACAGCTTAATCTCTGACAAAATTTTCAGAGAGAAATTTAGTACTTTCAATCGCTATTTACCATAAGATTTATTTTTGAATGCAATACCCTCTATCAACCAAAGTTTTTTAAAAATGTATATTAAAAGATGTTGTTTCCTAAAACTGTACGAAACATATCAAGGTCATTTAGGGTGTCCCATTAAATATGTTTTCCGGATTCTTAAAAAAATACCATTCATTAATTGTATTTGAAATAATGAAAAATTTTTAGCCAGCACTTTAAAAACATTTTCTTTCGTAAAATTCATAAAATTTTGAAAATGAAGAATTCAATGCGTGGTAATATTAAAACAAAATCATTGAATAATTTTAAATTACCGCTGTGACTTTTGAATATAGTAATAAATAAGGATTTTTTTAATTGGCTATCCTTATATTTTAAAATGGTTCTTGGTATAAAATCCAAAAACCCTTTTTGTCCAATGTAAGTAAAATGTTTTTATGATTTGTGCCAAATGTTGTAAATAACTTTTTTCATTTGGGCATTTGTATCAAAAACTTATTTTCAATAACTCTTTCTCGAGTGAAATTTAACAGTTGCGCAATTAAGATGATACATTTAAAGAAAATTATTATGAGAAATTGATTAACTTACCCAACCGAATAAAAGAGTACTCAGGATATACTGAACCAAAGCACTTACAAACTTCCTTCTGGTGTTATACCACCAGAATATCATTACTTTTATAATAATTAAGTGCATATGAAGTCAAAGTAGCAAATGTCTAAATTGCAGCTTATATATTTTTTGTTACTGTGCAATACCCTCTATCAGCCAAAAATAAAATTTGTTTTTGAGTTTTTTTTACATGCAAAACCCTCTATCAACCATGACGCTGGAAATAACGTAAAATATTATATTATTTTTGTACCTAAAATAACGTAAAATGTTAAATCGTTTTTTTATCATCTCCTCAAAAAATGTATTTTGGTTCATGGAGGATATTGATTAAAAGCTCTTGATGTCTTGGGGTCTCTTTATTTATATGAAAAACAGCAATTTGACAATATCAAAAATCAGACAATACAACAAAATCAAAAAAACTCTCTGGAAAAACATTTGCTTCAAATTGATTTAATCATTGAAAGAAGCCACAATGCTGTAAAGTATGAAAAGTAATTTTTTTTTTTTAATTTTCCTGCCTCATTTAGTGTCTTCGGCTTATCAGATTTACTTCGATTTTTTTAAATTTTATGACCTTTTTCTACTTACAATATAAAATATATTTTTTACTGTTTTGTGGATTGTGTTAATAACTAAACCAATTTCTAGGGGTTTTCGACCCATTTAATTATCTTATAATAAATATTGTCTAAAATAGAATACTAAAAGGAATTTGAAAAAATAACGATAATTTTAACTGAACAAAACTTTTATTTTTCTTGATGGTCCAACTGTATATTTTCTTTTGACGCTTACAATAAGCATTAAAATTAAATTAGTTGTAGGTCTCACATAGTCAAAATATATTTTTTTATCACACAATTTCAGGAGTTATTTTAAAATATCCAAGCATCCCATTATTTTTTAGTACCCCAAAAACCGTCAAATTATATCTGTACACACATGTAAGTTAATTCCGTTAAAGTGGTTATCAAAAAAATTTTATTGAAAACTGTACAAAATAAAAATTTACAATGTTTTATCTCTCTAACCATCAGGGAAATGTGGGATTAGTGTATGTGCCCCACAGGCGAAGGAATCCCATTTCACCCTACGTTAAGTTCGTCTTAATTATCTAAAATTCGGAAATAAATCAATTTCTAGTAATTTTTATAAGCTATAAAAAATTAATTTATTTTGTTTAACTTCGAATTGTATACTACGGGTTCTGCAGATGTAACAGACATGTTGGTTCAACGTGTCGTATGATTAACATTTTTAAAATTTCATTTATGTTTAACACTCATACGCAGTGTGTTCATTCTCTGTATGGAAAAACATTTTATTTCTCTGACTCATAGTCAATATTTCGAACAGAAAAAATCGATCAGTGCCAAAATAACATATGATTTAAAAAATACCTGTATTTGAACCACCCTGTATATAAAGAAATAACAATAATTTTTTCCCCTTGGCGGAAGAGGAAAGGCCTGCTTAAACCCATTTAGTTAGAAACCTAAAAATTTATAAGATACATTTTGATAAGGTGAACTTTAGAATTTGCGCCAGGGACGTGGTAAAAATGGTTAAAAGGGGGAGAAGTGTTTCCCTTAACGGCCTCCCATAACAGCTGGAGCAATAAAGTTGAAATTTGGTATTTATGAAGTTTCTACCTCCAGTGTAGACATCAGCTAGGACGGAATTTTTTTAAATATTCCACGACAAGGGACAAAAAGAGGGAAAAATTCTCCCCCCTGAGGGCCTACCAAACCGCTAGAGCTCGGAAGTTGCAATTTTGAACATAGGTTACTCTACCTGAGCATACATCTGCTTAGACTGGATTTTTGAAAATTACTACGTCGAGGGGCAAACAGGGAAAAATTTACCCCTTGACGGCCTGACCAAATCCCTTAAGCTAGAAACCTGAAGTCTGAAAAACATATTCGCTACATTTTCGCTAACTGGTAACCCGTTTATAAAAGATTAGATTAGATCTGATCAGATTTGCCTTAATAAAATTAGATATGATTGAATCTAATTAGATCTGGCATGAGATCATATATGATTAGATATGACATATGTGATACATTTTATGGACAAATATGATCAGATGTAGCAAAAGATCTGTTCATATCTAAAGAGGTCTGGAAAATTTATTGATTTTTGTGGCCAGATATGAGCAAATGTTGTCATATGAGTTCATCCAATATCAAATCTAGTAAGAGACCGTAGCCATTTAAGCCATTTTAAAGCCAACAAAGTAAAAATGTATATAAAAATAAAAGTGAAAACCTATTTGGCTAGAAGCCTGATATTCGATGTACCTGTTCCTTGGAGTTTTTTGTTTTTTTACAAAAATAGTTTGTTTAAATACAAAATTTTTTCAATAAGAATTACAAATAATTATTCAAATATACATACAAACATAGAAAATAAAAATATATAGATCTGTGTGATGTGTTGTGTTTTGTAATAACATACAAATAAAAAAACTTTAAATTTTAAAAACAAACCACAGAACTAGTTTTTTCTAACTTTTAGTCATAAAAAAATTGATTTTTATTTTAAACGACTTTCTATTCTTTTTACTACTTTTGTCGATTATTAAGCAATGATTGAAAAAAAAACAACAAAATGGATTAAATATAATAAATAATCAATAGTCTTTTTTTTATTGTATTTTCGATTAATTTAATATGTATTTTAAGTTGTTTTTAAAAAATAATATTGTGAGTGTAAGATTAATCAGTTAAAAATAAATGTTTAAATTTCACCTACAAATTCCGTAAAAATAACTGATTATTCAATTATTTGAAATTGTTTCGGTTTTTTAATCTACAAAATGTAGACTCACACAATCTATTGATAAATTTTGTGTGAATGACCATATGTGTGTGTGTATTTATAAAGTTCTTGTAATTTGAACTGTAATATTTTTGGATATAAACAATTTAAATGAAAAACAAAATTGAAATTTTTTAAATATTTTTTCTTGGAACATACAGCAAACAAATTTGAAATTTGTAATAACTGTTACGGCAACAAATAAACCACAAATATCCGTTTTTTGTGTGAATTTTTATTAAGTTTCAAAAATATAAAAAAAAATTAATCTGAAAGAAAACGGCAAAGAACAGTAAATAATTTTGAACAAATGTATAAAAAAGTCAAAGTAAATATTTCTTTAAAAAATAAATGTATGTTCCTTTATTTTTACCTAAACTGAAAACTATTTTTTTTAAACTGAAAACAGTAAAAAACATAATATTCTGAGTGTATATATCAACGATGGGCAAGTGCGGCCTTTCTAAGATTTTGGGTGCCTCCCTGTAAAAATTTTTGTTTCGTCTTTTCTTTAGAGTTTCTCACAATAATTCTTTTAAAATTTTTCCAAATATTTTTCCTAAAATTTTTAGATTCAAAATTTATTCTTCACCATACTGTGCCTGTTAGTTTGTTTATATGCTAGTACTTTCTAATATTTTTACTAGTTTGTTATACCCTCCACCATATATGGTGAGGGTATATATCCGTTTGTTATTCCGTTTGTAATATGTCGAAATATAGGTTTAAGACCCCATAAACAAGGCCGTATTCAGGGGGGGGGGGGTGAGGGGGATCAAACCCCCCCCGAAATGAATGAATTTTTTTATATAAATAAATATATATTTTTAGCAGCATAGAAAAATCTTATCGAAAGATGTTGAAGAAAAGCTGGAGGTTTTATTTTGAAAAACGCTTACCTATAAAACTTGCACAAATCATAGAATATAAATAAACATACACTCAGTCGCAGAGAATTTATTCAGTCGATTTTGGCACCAACGAACAAATGGCATTGCGACCACTGTCTAGCTGATTTTCGCTGCTTGCTTCTTACTGTAAAATTATTGTTAAAAAAAAATGTAGATTATGAATGATCGGCGACAATGTAAAAACAATTGCTATTTTATGACAGAAAGGCAGATTGACGGTCTGATCGAAGTGTGAATTTACAAAAACAAAGTATGGAATAGTTGAAAAAATAAATTCGCGACGCACAAAATTGAATTGTTTTTTGTTATCTCGCAGCTTAGGCTCTGCCGCAGTTGGCAGATAAGTTACGGTACTTTTTAACACAGACAATTCTTCGTATTTTTTACTTTGTCTGGCTCTCGTTGTCATTCACAAATTCGTCAAGTTGTAACAAGTTGATTATAGCGTGCGTGAGTTATTGCTTTTCACAAGTGCAAGGTTTTTATAAGTCGTATTTTATTCTATCAACTGAGTAAGTAATGTTTTTAGCAAATACGTTTCTTTTATTGTTTTACATATATAATTATTTTATAGTTTTGCAATATTAAATGTCGAAGCGCACAAGCAATTCCACTCTTTTTAAATACATGTTCAAAAAACAAAAAAAAAAGATGATGGTCAAGATAAGGGACCAGAAAATGGTCAATTTTCATCAGTGACTGTTAGCACGAATGACGTTATTCCGGTGGCCACTACCAGTTCTACTGCCGTTGAGGAAAATACGTCAAACCCGCCCGATACATTGGATGTAGGCTTTTATGTAGACTCAAAGCGAAAAATAGATGATGACCTTAAATATAATTTATTAAAAACACCCTGGATGCCAAACAATTCTTTTAAATTTCCAGTCACAGATATCAAAAGACATTTGAAATTCCAACACAAATGGTTTAATCAATTCTCCTGGCTGGTCTATACCATAAAAGAGCCTCAAGGTGCTTTATGCAATATTTGCCTTTTGTTTGCAGCGGAATGTGCAGGGAAGGGTTCCCATCAAAAACTCAATTTATTGGTAGTAAAACCATTAAATAAGTGGAAAAATGCTATAGCGGATTTTGACCGGCATCAGAAAAGCCAATACCACCAACACTGTACATTATTAGCTGATAATTTTATGAATGTTTATAGCAAAAAACAAACAGACATTAGAAGTCAATTAGACATCGCTCGTGCAGTTAATATTGCCAAAAATAGGAAGAAACTGGTTCCCATCATTGAAACCATTAAACTGTGTGGACGACAAGAATTAGCATTAAGGGGAACTTCCGATTTTGGAAATATAAAATTCAATGAATCTGAACCAGAGATTAATGATGGTAATTTTCGAGCTATATTGCGTATGCGTCATAAATGTGGAGATATTGATTTAAAGCAGCACGATGAAAATTTACAGTTAAATTGTACATATTACAGTTCATCCATACAAAATGAGTTGATTTCTGTTTGCGGTGAAGTAATACAAAAACAACTGGTAACAGCTATAAATAATGCTAAGAGTTTCTCCTTGCTGGTCGATGAAACAACGGATATTTCGCGACAGGAACAAATGTCGATGTGTGCTAGATACACCGAGCTGCATAACAATGTTTTTGTCATACGAGAAGATTTTCTCACTTTTGTTACTGTCAAAAGCACAACAGGGGCTTCTTTGGCTCAAACTATTCTGGAAAGTTTAAACAATATGCAAATTGACTGTAACTATTTAGTTGGACAAGGGTACGATGGTGCTGCATGTATGAGCGGCAATTTTAATGGTGTGCAGGCAATAATACGCGAGAAATATCCAGAAGCTATATATGTGCACTGTAGCTCGCATTCGCTAAATTTAGCTTTAGGTCATTCATGCCAAATTCAACCCATCAGGAATGCAATAGGCATTATAAAATCAATTGGGAATTTTTTTGAATCATCAGCCAAGCGAACAAATTGTTTAGCAAAATATATAAAAAACACTATGCCCGAAACAAAATGGAAAACATTAACCGCAATGTGTGAAACCCGATGGGTTGAAAATCATGATGGATTGCTAAGGTTTAAGGAAATTTATAAAGCAATTGCTGGCGCTTTAGAAGAATTAATTGGTGATAGAGATTGTGATACATCATCAAAAGCATCGTCTTCGCTGTGAGCTTGTGCTGCTTAAATAGTTTATTTGCTTCTACATTACCACTATGCAAGATGTTACAGTCCACTTCATGCGACTTAGCTACTGCTGTTCAACATGTTGAACTTATTATTTACCATTTCAAAAATATGCGTGAAAACTCAGAAACAGAATTTGCAGACATATATTTGGATGCTGAGAACCTGCTCGAATTCTTAGGTGAAAAAATAGCAATGCCTCGCATAACTGGACGTCAGCAACACCGCGCGAATGTTAGTGAGCACGATCCGAAAAAATACTTCCGCATTACTATAATAATTCCACTTTTAGAAGATTTCATACATCAGTTAACACTGCGGTTTGAAAAACACAATAAAACACTGACTGATCTTTATAAATTAATTCCGACAGAATGTGTAAAGCCTGAAACAAAATTTGAAGCAAATACATTTTCGTTTTACGGCAGATTTTTACAAGAAAATAATAATAAATCTGAATTGTCGCTTTGGCAAACGAAATGGCGCAAAACCTGCGAAAAGAACCTGCCTAATTCAGCGATGGAAGCACTTGGAGAGTGCAATAAAGAGATATTTCCAAACGTGCATATTCTTTTAAAAATTTTGGTCACTTTGCCAGTTACTACGTGCTCATCCGAACGTTCATTTTCAACAATGAAGAGATTAAAGACGTATCTTAGAAATTCGACTAGCGAGAGTAGACTCAATGGATTGGCATTAATGTCGGTTCATCGCCGAATAAATGTGCCGACTGAAGAAGTCATTGATTTATTTGCTGCCCAAAAAGCCCGTCGGCTCAATTTAATATTATAAAAATATTGTATACGTACCTATACATAAATAAAATTTTCTACACATGAGATTATATGAATATTCATTTTTTAAAGTTGAACCCCCCCCGAATTAAAATCCTGGCTACGGCCTTGCCCATAAAGTATATATATTCGTGATCCTTATGCAATTTTAAGTCATGACGCGAAGACGCTAGCGGGGGAGCCTATTTTTACCCAGAATATTGTACATCCTTCCGAGCAGTTTGGTATTGAAAATGAGCGAAATCCGTCCAGCGGTTAAAAAGTTATGGGTGAAAATGTGAAGATACCTCTAAATTTTCCATACAAATTGGTGTATTTTAGTACAATTTCATAGTAGCGACTGGTATATAATATATTTTCTCATATTTTTTTACCAGTCGGTTAAAAATTAATAATATTTTGTACACCTCAAATATTTTTCACCTCAAAAAATTTTTTCACCTCAAAATTTTTTTCACGTAAACAAATTTTTTCACCAAAATTTTTTTCACGTAAAAAAATTCGTTTCCGTATCCAAAAAAGTTTTTTACCTCAAAAAATTTTTTCACCTCCATAATTTTACTTCAAACAATCGAAAACAATAGAGAACATTGGTGGAGGGTATTCAAAGATTCGGCAGAGCCTCTTTTACTTGTTTTTCTGCTAAATTCTTCTAAAACATTTTGATTTAGTTGTTTTTAAAATTTTCGCAATTCTTTTGTTCTTTCTAAGTTTACTGTTTTTACCTGTAATTGTTAAAAAAATAGTATATTGCTTGGGTTTGACTTCAAAAACTGTATATAAATTTCAAGTGAAAATTTAGCACAATTTGCTTGCACGCAAATTTATTATACAACACAATTATTTTTTTTAGTGTAAAAGTGACATTTTAGGTAAATATTAAATAAATTAAAATAAAATATTAATTTTCACTGTTTAAATTGCGATTTATGGTCATTTAAGTTCTAGTTAAATTTTATCACAATTTACTATGCCTACCTACTAAGCTCCATTATTTGGAGGAAAAATTTAAATGAAAACGGCGCCAAGAACACTTTGTACCAATATTTAATCAAATTTTACTTGAAATTAGGAAATAAATTTTACTTAAAATTTGTTTAAAATTTCAAAATTATAGAAAAATTTTTCTACTGAGAAGTAAATTTTTATTAGAAAACTGTAAAATTTCCTACTTCTTAGTTCATATATCATCTAAAATTTTACTATTAGTTAGGAAATTTTTCCTTAGTTTTAAGAAAAATTTTATTTTATTAAAGTTCATTAGATAATTTTTTAATTTTTAAGTTTATTAAATAATTTTTTAACTCCCTAAAAATAAGAAAATATTTTGTGTACATCGAGTTAAATAGCACTTCTTTTGAGTGAAAATTCTCCTCAAATTTGATAAAAATTTTCTAACTGTTTCTATGATAAAGGTAATAATCTACATTAAAACTAATTAACACTGCCTTTGTTTGAATTAGAGTATGCTGCTAAAATTTGGCTCCATATTGTGGTATTTATATATCACGTATTGAGAGAATGCAGGGGAAATATGTTAAGTTTGCAATCTCATCATTTAGGTTTATTGATCCTATACCCTCCTATAGATCTAAGGGCTTATTAATTGGTTTAGAAACCCTAGAGTTTCTTAGGTTGTTGCAATCGGCTTTATATGTTTTCGATATTATTTCTGGTGTAATTGATTGTTCAGAGTTGCTTTCTCTTATTTTCTTTCATGTTCCGCCTAGAAGTCTTAGAAATTAATACATTTTTTATATACCAGTATATCGTACCAATTATGGTCTTAATAGTATTTTAACTCGCACGTTTATTTAACTAAATGAAATTAATTATAATCTACAAATGCGTTTTAAACCACAAATAGACTTTTGCACATCTAAAACTTCATTTAAACAATATTTGTTATCTATTTTAATGGATTTAGGTTTATAATTAAAATAGGGAAAAATAATAATTTAATATTTATGAATATTATTAGTAGGATTTTAGATCATATTATCATATTCTTTTTTATAAATTATTTTATTGTAAAGCAAAATGAAATTAATAATATAATATAATATTTATATTTAATTATTTTATTTATTTGTTCTGTATATATTTATAAGATTTTTAATTATAATAAATATGAAACATCATAGCCTGTAAGGAATTTTGGTTATCCATAGACTGAATAAATGAAATTAAATATATTAACTATACCATATATTTTAAAGTACTTTACACTAATTGTGTAAGTATTTTCTCACTTTCGTATGACTTCTGAGGACACGGCTCTTAACAAGATTTCTGCTATGCATTTTTGTCTTTAAATTAAATTGAATTATATTAAACTCATGTACTTAAAATATAAATTAAATTTTATTAACAAAAAGGTAAACAAATTAAAAAAAAGATATCCTGAAACGTAATAAATTGTCACAAATCAGATACTTTTCGTATTTAATTAAAGGTTCTGGTTGAGAGAACTAAAAAAGGGATGCCCTAAGTGACACACGGCATCTATGGCTAAGGAACACTGGGGGTCCTTTGTCTTCTTAAATTAACTAATTTAAGGAAATTGTTGCAAAAATATAAAATATTACAGTTACATTTCTTGTTATTATTGAGAAATGGAAAAATGTCATAAGTTTATTTTATGGCATTTTGAGCTTAAACTTCAATTGACATATACAAATGTTAACATTTTTTATTACTCGTATTCAGTGAGAAAAATAGTTTTAGTGCTTTCGATAAATATAAAGTTTAATAAGCGCAACGTCATTTAAAGGAAAGCCATTATACAGTAATTTATAAAATGTGCTTTAAATATTTTGTATTGTAGTCAACAATTAAAATTGTTGCTAACAAAATTTTAAAATATATTTTAAGCTTCTTTACATTCAGTATTTAAATATTTTATAAAAATTTGTATAATTTATATGAACTAAAAATGTTCCCTTTAAATTAACGTTAAGCTATACAGACATTTTTCAACTCCGTGCTTTATGGACAGATAATTTAATTTATTTCCTGAAGATGAACACATTTAAAAATTAAAATTTAGTTTTTATTTTTTAAATTTTATGGTCTTAAGCCGAAATATAACCCATATTTAAATACATTCAGTATTTAAATATTTTATAAAAATTTGTATAATTTATATGAACTAAAAATGTTCCCTTTAAATTAACGTTAAGCTATACAGACATTTTTCAACTCCGTGCTTTATGGACAGATAATTTAATTTATTTCCTGAAGATGAACACATTTAAAAATTAAAATTTAGTTTTTATTTTTTAAATTTTATGGTCTTAAGCCGAAATATAACCCATCACACAACAACAATAAATATCACCTATAAAACTGTTTAACTAAAAATAAATTTTTATTATTTCATATGAAAAAATGTATTACTTTTTGCTTTTTATTGCCTGAACTAATTTTTAGAAAACAATTCTTAAAAGTTAGAAAGTCGTAGACTTAAAAACAGAGTTTAGAAATGGCTTTCTAATATTTAGTTAAATTTACTACTCGCGAAAAACAAATGAACACACATTAAGTTCAAGTACTGTCTCATATTAAGCTAGACACATTTTTTTAAACTAATTGGGAGTAAATTACATGTTGGTTAAAAAGTTCCTGTGCTCACCAAGAGATGGCACTGCTAGCTCCAAACTTTTTTTTTTCTCAAGTTTATATAACTGTCCTGAGAACACATGCAAAGTTGCAAGTCATTCTGTCAATTCTTTCTTTGTTTACAAGCCATTTGAAGTTGACGTGTCATTGATTTTTTTTTAATATGGAAAAAATTGAATATCGTGCAGTCATTATATTCTTTGTTTTGAAGGGTTTAAAAGCAAAGGAAATTTATGAACAATTGTTAGAAGTGTATGAGGAGTCCTTACCTTCAAAACCCACCGTTGAATTTTGGGCTGGTGAATTTAAACGTGGTCGTACCAGCCTTGAAGACGATCCACGCGAAGGACGACCAAAAACTGCAACCACAGCAGAAATCATTGAGCAAGTACATAATATGGTTAGTGAAGATCCAAGTTTGACTAAGCGTGAAATTGCTAATGGCATAGGCATCTCAGACGAACGAGTACTCCATATTTTACATAAAGAATTACGAATGAAAAAAGTGTTTGTAAAGTTAGTGCCGCACACATTACCAATTAAACAAAAACTGGATCGAAAACAAATTTCTCAGTGTAATTTGGAGCGTTTTAAGCCGAATAAAACCGAATTCTTGCATCGTTTTATAACTATGGATGAGACTTGGATCTACCACCATGATCCTAAATTGAAACAAGAACGTTTACAGTGGACTGAAGCTGGCTGTTCAGCTCCAAAGCAGGTGAAGTCACAACGATCAGCAAAGAAGCTTATGGCATCAGTTTTTTGGGATGCAAAAGGAATTTTGTTGATTGATTATCTTCAGAAAGGTAAAACAATCAACTCTGAATATTATTCCAGCCTTTTGGATCAGCTGGATGAAAAAAATTCGTGAGAAAAGACCCGGTTTAAAGAAGAAAAATATCATTTTTTATCAAGACAATGCACCTGCTCACAAAAGTGTTTTGACGATGGCTAAATTCAAAGAATTTAAGTACGAATTGCTTGAACATCGACCGTATTCACCAGATTTGGCTCCCAGTGACTACTATCTCTTCAGAAATCTCAAGCAATTCCTTCGTGGAAAGCATTTTTCGTCAAATGAAGAGGCCATAGCAGCCGTAGACGGTTATTTTGCAGAGCTTCCGGAAAACCATTATAAGGATGGGATAAAATTATTGGAAGATCATTGGAACAAGTGTATTGAGCTTCTAGGAGATTATATTGAATAAAAAAATATATTTCGTAACAAAAACAGTATTCTTTCATTTCGAGCGCAGGAACTTTTCAACCAACCATATGTTCTAATTTTTTTTGAACTTACATTAGTTTTATTGCATTTAAGTGTGCAATATTCTTAAAACTGAGATTTTTTCTTAAAAATTGATAAATTTTTATTAAATATACTATTTTTTTTTTTTTCAAATCAAGAAATATTATTTAAGAAAAGTATGAACTATTTCTCAGTATATAATCTTTTTCGTTTTTACCCAAACATAGGAATTTTTATTTATTTTAATGAAAATTTTCGAAGTTTTAATTAAATTTTACTAAAATTGAGGAAAATTTGTAAACTTTTTTAAAGAAAATTTTGGATTCATTTTTAGTTTTTTTTTGAGTGTATTAATCAAACTTTGTTGTAGAAAACAAATTTCAGTTGGAAATTCCAAAAAATTTAAAAAGATAAGTCTGACTTCATTGTAGCTACAATGACGATATATATTGTGACTATGTCCCTCGGTGATAAATGTGTGCCCACCCCTGGTACCTTTTTATATTAATTCACTTTGTTGTAATATTTTTTTTGTAAAAAAAAAAACTTAAAATATTCTTCAAATTAATTCAATTAAATATTTTTGTACATAACGTATCTTTTGTGTATTCATTACATTTTATAACAAATAAAACAAATCCATTATTCATTATCTTCATTTTATGAATAAAGTTAATCTTTTAATGCTAACTATACCCACCACCACCACCACCATCATCAACTATCTGTCTGTCTCTTGATCTGTATGTCTGTATTTGGTCTGACTATGTGTTTTTTTTGCGGATGTAGTTTTTGTGTTTGTTTTGTGCACTGTCCATATAAAATGGCAAATAAAAATGCAACTAACTGTTTTAAACTAGAAAGAAAAAGAAAAAAAAAACTTTTGCTGACTTTGAAATTGAAAATATCAACAAAGAATATACTGAAATATAAATGAAAAGTTTTTATTTCATGATTTTGGTTAATAAAACTAAAACACTTCAAAAGTTGAAAAGTTCTGTGCTCTGAATATAATTTGATGGTTTAAAGCAGAGGGGCATAATGAAAAAAAGTTTAGACAAATGTTTTTTTTTTTTAAATGTGATTAAGACAAAAACATCTAAAAATTGTAGTTACATAAAAGTGCATTAAAATTACACAAATATTTTTAATAATTGTAGAACTTTTATAATTACATTTTTAATTCATTTTTACGAGGGTCATTACAATCAGAAATAAGAGTGAAATTAAAAAAAATTTTGAAAATCAATTCAGGAAAAGGGATTTTATATTTAAATAGGGTAGGGTCAGACCTTTAATTTGAGGTATTACTCATATGTGTAACTCGTCCTGTTTGGCCACAGTGACCAAAATCGTTCAGAGAAATTTCGTACCCAAAAATCAGTAATAAGAAAAAAAAAATAAGAAAAAATTTTAAAAATTTTCTGAAACTTAATTCAGGAAAAGCGCTTCTACATTTAAATAGGGCACATTTTGACCTTTTATTTGAGGTGTCACTTATATTTGCACATCGTCCAGTTTGGCCAAAATTCTTCAGGGGAATCTCGTACCCAACAATCAGTAATAAGAGTGAAATTAACAAAATTTTAAAAATTTTCTGAAAATTAATTCAGGAGAAGTGCTTTTATATTTAAATAGGGGACAGTCAGACCTTTAATTTGAGGTATCACTCATATATGTTCTTCGACCATATTCGCCACAGTGGCCAAAGGCCTTCAGAGAAATTTTATTATCAACATTCATAATAATTCGTTTTCCCGTATTTTTTAATTTTTTTAGAATTGAACTTCACACTTAGCTTCAAAGTTATCGAATTTAACTTTCGATAACTTTCCTATTTATCTTCACACACTTCTAAATAATCAATTGTTAAAGCAGCCTTATGAGCACTACCCAGGAAAATTTTAGTAATGAGTGCTTATTACTAATATCTTTATAATAATTAATATTAATAGGGACTACAACATATAATTTAGTGTAAAAATTCAGTATTTTTATTTCACATTTTTGCATCTCAGCATTATAGAAATATAAAAAATATGTTGTTGACGAAATTGTCTTCAACGATGTTTTAAAGAAATTTTAAAATTTTTCGTGTACGATATTTGTCGTTTATAATGTCTTTAACGACAATGTAAGCGAAACCTGAACTTAATAAGCGACAAAATAATATGATTGCCTTCAATCAAAGTACGTAAGCGACAGGCTTAGGTACGAAATCATTAATTTGTCGTATATGAAACTCCGTTGATGAAACTGTAAACGAAACTCTTTTTAAGTTGTCGTCACTCCATTGACGACAATATAAGCGAAAATCCCCTGTAGTTTCATCGACTACAGTTTGGAGTATATTGTCGCAAACATGATCGTCAACGACAATATGAGCGATAGTGCCGCCCAGTTGGTCATGTACGATTTAGCGGCCATATGTATGAAAATGTCCTTGATGATTTGTATGGGCTGTCACCAATTTGTCGTCTACGAATTTGTTTGGTCATGCACCCATCATCGATGTTGTCTTAAAGTGTTGTGTTACTCTTAATACTTGTTTTAAAATTATAAAATACTTTCTATATCAATCACATATGTTGTTTGCAGTTTTTTGTCAAATAATTTTTATTATTTTTTCACTTCAAATTAAAACTTTCAACTGTGTACATTATTTAAAATAAATTATTGTTAATTAATCATATTTTTAAAACTGCGTACTCTCAATAATATAAGAGGTTATGGGCGATAGCAAACGTGAATTAACCCACGGTATCTTACAATTCCGTGGTGATAATTTTGAAAACTGGAGTTTTCGTGTACAGATGTACTTAGATTCTTTAAATCTCTTAGATGCTATCAATGATGTTGTGCCAGCCGAACCCGGTTTAAATGAACAATTTGTTACAAAGGATAAAAAGGCTAAAGCGGTTTTAGTTAGCTTAATTGCTGACGAATATTTGGAATGCGTACGCGATAAACACATAGCTAAGAAGATGTGGTCTGCTCTGCAAGAAACATTTGCAAAGAAGTCAGTTACGAGTCAGACCTTATTGAGAAAGCAACTAGCGTTGTTAAGATTGAAGACTGATGATGATCTTCGCAAACATCTATTAATTTTTGATGATCTTATACGTAAATTGAAAACTTCTGGTGCTCAATTATCTGAAAATGATGTTGTTGCCCAACTTTTTGATACACTACCAGATGCCTTTGACCCAGTAGTGGCTGCGTTGGAAAATATGAAGGAATCAGATTTGACTATTGAAATAGTAAAACAAAGGCTGCTAGCTGAAGATGCTAAGAGGCAAGATCGTTGTGATGCTGAAATAAATAAGACGTCAGCTTTTAGTGGTGAAAAGAAATACATAAATAAATTTATTGGCGTGTGCTCCCGTTGTAAGAAAAGAGGACATAAGCAAAAGGACTGTCGTGTGCGTTTGAGCAGTGGTAATGTAAAAGCAAATACTGCATCATCTTCAAAGTCAATTTGTTTTATGTCAGGTATATTGAACAAAGAATCATCGAACAGTTTAAATTTTTTAAAATTCAAAATCGATTCAGGGGCAACGGATCATATGTGCAAAGATAAATGGTGTTTCAACAAATTAAATAATATTAATCCTATTTCTATTTGTGTAGCTAAGGATTCTGAAAACTTGTGGGCACATCAAAGTGGTTGTGTTACAGGATATTCAAGTGGTGTTTTTGTAAACATGAAAGAGGTTTTGTATGTTCCTGGACTTCGCGAGAATTTGCTATCTGTGACAAAACTAACCGATCATGGTATAAAAGTAGAGTTTTCGGATAAAAAAGCTGTATTTAAGAAAAATAATGAAGTTATCATGAAAGGATACAAGAATGGGAGTCTATATGAAATAAAATTGAAGGTTGTAAAACAACAAGAAACCAATATATGTACTGCTGAAAATAAAAATCAAAAAGCAAATTTAACTACTACCGAAACCAGTAAGCTCTGGCATTCAAGATTGGGTCATGTAAGTGATACATGTCTTCAAGAGCTGGTTCGTTACAAGATGGTTGATGGTCTAGATACTTGTTCCCCAGTTGGTGTGTGTGATATATGCATTCAAGGTAAGCAATGTCGTTATCCTTTTAATGGAAGTCGTCCAAAGTCGACTCGTGTTTTGGAAAGAATACATACGGATGTATGTGGACCCTTTGATCTTCAAACGTGGGATGGTTTTAAATATTTTGTTAGTTTCATTGATGACTACAGTCATTTTACACACATTTATCTAATGAAGAAAAAATCAGAAGTTTTTGAAAAATTTGTTGAATTTGGATCTTTGTCAACTGCCTTTCATAATGTACCAATTTCAATGGTTACTGTAGATCAGGGTTCTGAGTACTCGTCAAATGAGGCGAAGGAATATTTCAAAAGAAAAGGCATTCAAATACAGACTTCTGTTGCGTACACTCCTCAGCAAAATGGAGTAGCTGAGAGGTACAATCGAACTTTAGTAGAAAGAGTACGATCAATGTTACTTGATTCAAATGCTCCAAAGAGTTTGTGGGGTGAAGCTGCTTTAACAGCAACGTATTTAATCAATAGATGTCCAAGTAAGGCTCTGGCCTTAAAGAAAACCCCAGCTGAAATTTGGTATAACTATAAACCAAATATTTCAAAATTAAAAGTATTTGGTTGCAAGTCATTTGTATGGGTTCCACAACAGAAAAGAAAGAAATTAGATAAGAAATCTGTAAAAATGGTTATGATGGGGTATACTTCAAACGGATATAGATTGTGGAATCAACAAAGGAAGGTTATTGCAATTGCTAGGGATGTTCGTTTTGATGAAATGTCTTATCCCTTTAAAGAAGAAAGAAATGATATTCCAGAACCAAAGATTTTAATAGTTTGTGACAGAAACGAGCAAGAGGGGGATAACAATGATAATGCGGTTGCTGTTTCTTTACCAGATCCAAACTCAGATAATAATAATGATCCAAGTGATAATGATTCTGATTTATTAACTGCTGATGAATCAGATGGTAAGAATGTTAATATTGAAAATCAACCAAGAAGAAGCGAGAGATTGAAAGATAAGCTTTTAGGTTACATAACAGGTCATGCTAATTCCGCAATTTCAGACTTTATAATTGAACCCCAGTCTTACAAGGATATAAATAATTACCCCAATAAATTGCACTGGTTGAAGGCTGTAAGCAATGAACTTGAATCAATGAGGAAGAATAATGTATGGGAATTAGTTCCACGTCCGAATGACAAAAAGCTCCTTAAATCAAGGTGGGTCTTCCGTGTAAAGGAGGATTCCGATGGAAATCCAGTCCGATTCAAATCCCGTTTAGTGGCCAAAGGGTTTCTTCAAAAGGCTGGAATAGATTATGAAGAAACGTATTCTCCCGTTGCCAAGCTAACTACTGTCCGTATTGTATTGGCTGTTAGTGTAAAAAAGGGACTTCATTTACATCAACTCGATGTAAAAACAGCCTTTTTGTATGGAGATTTGAAGGAAACGCTTTTTATGGAAATTCCTGAGGGACTTGAAGCTTCCCCGAATCAAGTGTGTAAGCTTTACAAATCTCTTTATGGACTTAAACAAAGTCCCAGGTGCTGGAACGAAAAATTCGATAGTTTCCTGATCCAATTGGGATTTAATCGTTCTAAGCGTGATGCCTGTCTGTATACAAAGTTTGATGGTGGTGTTTTATTATATTTGTTGTTGTATGTTGATGACCTCTTAATTGCAGGAGACAATTTAAATGAAATAGAAAAACTTAAGAGAGATTTGAGTTCTGTTTTCAAAATGTCTGATTGTGGCCCCCTACAATACTATTTAGGAACAAAAATCGAATATGATCGTTCAAATAAAGTTATGAAATTAAGTCAACATACTCATATTGAGCGAATACTTAGAAAGTTGTCAATGAATGACTGTAATGCGTCAAAGACACCAATGGAAAAGTGTCTGTGCCTTGCTCAAAATAATAGTGAACCAACAAAAAATCCCTATCGGGAAATGCTGGGTAGTTTGATGTATCTAATGTTGAGCGTTCGTCCTGATATATGTTACCAGATTGGGTATATGGGAAGATTTCAAAATAATCCCAATGATGTTCACTGGACCGCTTTAAAACGAATAGTTCGTTACATTAAAGGAACTAAGAATTTGAAGCTTATTTATTCGGATACTTTAGATGATAATGAAATTGTTGGTTTTGTCGATGCCGATTGGGCTTCGGACTCTGGAGACCGGAAATCTGTTAGTGGTTTCGTATACAAAGTTTATGGTTGTCCAATTTCCTGGAGCAGTAAGAAACAAACTGTGGTTGCTACTTCTTCTAGCGAAGCCGGTTTCGGAAGGCATTTGGATTAGAGGAGTATTAATTGATCTGCATATAATTTCTGAAGAAAAAGCTGTGGTTATATATGAAGACAATAGAGGATGCATTGGCATTGCAAAAGATCCAAGCATATAGATGTCAAGTTTCATTTTATACGCGATTATATCTCAAAAGGAATCGTTAAAGTCGAACCAATTTCAACGGAAGCACAACTTGCCGATATGTTCACAAAAGCATTGGATTCAACAAAATTTACTCGATTTCGTAAAGAGCTACAACTCAGTGATTGAGAGGGGGTGTTGTGTTACTCTTAATACTTGTTATAAAATTATAAAATACTTTCTATATCAATCACATATGTTGTTTGCAGTTTTTTGTCAAATAATTTTTATTATTTTTTCACTTCAAATTAAAACTTTCAACTGTGTACATTATTTAAAATAAATTATTGTTAATTAATCATATTTTTTAAAAACTGCGTACTCTCAATAATATAAGATAAAGAAGTGGACAACAGGGAATTTTGTAAATAATAAGGCTTACCCATATAACTAATATAAGTTATTCAAAGTAAGTACACTCAGAATATTATGTTGTTTACTGTTTGTAGTTAAATAAACAAGTTTTGAGTTCATCTATATACATCTATTTAAAAAAAAGCAATATGCAAAAAATTCCAATTTGTTTTTTTTTTATTTAATTGTTTGTTTATATCCAAATTATTTCAAATAAAATTACAAGAACTTCTTAAAAACAAACACACATATGGTCATTCACACAAAATGTGTCTATAGACTGTGTGAGTATACATATTGTAGATTAAAAACAAAAAGAAATACAAAAAAACGAAAACAATTTATATTTTACGGAATTGGTAGGTAAGTCCGTTTGTTGTCGATTGGCCAGTGGATCGCACAACGCATTACAGTATGAGGAATACACTCCCCGAAAAGGTCTTTCCTCTCCCTTATTATTTCAAATGGCACTACGCACCGCGACCATAATAGGTCTTTTGTGTTCTCTGTCACAACTTATGAAATTTAATGCCGTTATCTTTTCTGAAGAAAAATGTTGCCTTTTTTCTGCCCTTTTTTACGAAATGTCTTTTGTACCCGACAAATCGGGTACCAAACTAAAGGTGTTTAAGAGACCTATCTAAATGTGTCTGTTGAATCATGCTTTAATTTTCGAGAAATTTAACATAGTGTCACATTTTGGAAATTTTTTATTAAAGAAGTAGTGCATGCTTCGACATGTTTTAAGCACTTTTAAATAGGTCTCTTAAATACCTTTTTTTTTGATACCTACTCGTCCGATTTTACTTTTTATTACTATGCAAAAAAAGATATTTTGTAAAATTAGGCAGAAAAGAAAACGGCATAAGTCAGATGTCCACATACACTACTCCCCCCTTCTTCTAACCTAACTTACATTCGCCAACGCAATGTGCAGAATTAGTAGGGGCATCCCCTGAGTGTTGGTTTAAAGTCAACCAAAAATTTCAACGTTTATTTTGAACTGATTGGTTATTTATTTTTTTTACTGAGGTGTCAGCTGCTTAAAAAATATTTAAAAATAAATAAGAAATACCATTTAATTTAAATGAAAAGTAAGTAGACCGGTTTTAAGATGAAATACCGTTTCTTTTAAATGCTATTTTCTGTTATTTTAACTTACAAACTATTATAAGTGTATTTATGAAGTTTTTCATAAATATGATGAAGTTTCTTTCTGAGTCCACTCTACTAAAACGTGTTAAATTATTTCGATTCGTATTTTTCTTTTGTTTAATTTGTAGGCGACTAAAAACTCTAATCCTTATTAAGGCCCCTTTTTGAATACTTGTGCAAAAAATTTTTTAAAAACAAAATGAAAAGCAAAAGTAAGAATTGGGCGGTCACGATAAGTACTATTCAGTATGGCTCTTCTTACTTTCCAATAGTTAGCTAAGGGACCACAGTGTCATCGGATTTTTTTTAAGGTGTATAATTAAGTGGCAACACTGGCGACTGTGGTTGATTCAACTTACAACTTATATACAGGTGGGTTGAAAAGTTCCTGCGCTCACCAAGAGATGGCACTGCTAGCTCCAATCTTTTTTTTCCCCCTAAGTTGGTATAACTGTCCTGAGAACACATGCAAAGTTACAAGTCATTCTGTCAATTCTTTCTTTGTTTACAAGCCATTTGAAGTTCGCGTCATTGATTTTTTTTAACATGGAAAAAATTGAATATCGTACAGTCATTAGATTCTTTGTTTTGAAGGGTTTAAAAGCAAAGGAAATTTATGAACAATTGTTATAAGTATATAAGGAGTCCTCACCTTCAAAACGCACCGTTGAATTTTGGGCTCGTAAATTTAAACGTGGTCGTACCAGCCTTGAAGACGATCCACGCGAAGGACGACCAAAAACTGCAACCACAGCAGAAATCATTGAGCAGGTACATAATATGGTTAGTGAAGATCCAAGTTTGACTAAGCGTGAAATTGCTAATGCCATAGGCATCTCAGACGAACGAGTACTCCATATTTTACATGAAGAATTACGTATGAAAAAACTGTTTGGAAAGTTAGTGCCGCACACATTAACAATTCAACATAAACTGGATCGAAAACAAATTTCTCAGCGTAATTTGGAGCATTTTAAGTCGAATAAAACCGACTTCTTGCGTCGTTTTATAACTATGGATGAGACTTGGATCTACCACCATGATCTTAAATTGAAACAAGAACGTTTACAGTGGACTGAAGCTGGTTGTTAAGCTCCAAAGCAGGTGAAGTCACAACGATCAGCAAAGAAGGTTATGGCATCAGTGTTTTGGGATGCAAAAGAAATTTTGTTGATTATCTTCAGAAAGGTAAAACAATCAACTCTGAATATTATTGCAGCTTTTTGGATCAGCTGGATGAAAAAATTCGTGAGAAAAGACCTGGTTTAAAGAAGAAAAAAATCATTTTTCATCAAGACAATGCACCTGCTCACAAAAGTGTTTTGACGATGGCTAAATTCAAAGAATTAAAGTACGAATTGCTTGAACATCCACCGTATTCACCAGATTTGGCTCCCAGTGACTACTATCTCTTCAGAAATCTCAAACAATTCCTTCGTGGAAAGCATTTTTCGTCGAATGAAGAGGCCATAGCAGCGGTACACGGTTATTTTGCAGAGCTTCCGGAAAACCATTATAAGGATGGGATAAAATTATTGGAAGATCATTGTAACAATTGTATTGAGCTTCTAGGAGATTATATTGAATAAAAAAAATATATTTCGTAACAAAAAGAGTATTCTTTCATTTCGAGCGCAGGAACTTTTCAACCAACCTGTATTGTTAAGATACTAGAATAATACATATAGAATTTTAAATATGTTGTTTTTTTTTTCAATTTTATCAACCGTTCAAATATTCTTCCCCCCCTTAACTGACAAAATCGGTAAAAAAAACAAGTAAAAAAAAGTCTTAAATTCGGCTGTGCCGAATCTTTGAATACCCTCCACCAATATCTGAAAAAAGTCTTCTACTGTTTTTAATACAAATAATGTAAAGTAAAATTATGCAGCTGAAACAAATTAGAAGTAAAATTATGCAGGTGAAACAAATTTTTGGAGGTGAACAACTTTTTTTGTATGTGAAAATAAATTTTGTGGTGGAAATAAATTTTGAGGGGAAAAAAATTTGTTGTAAAAAAATTTTTTATGGTGATAAAAATTTTAGTGGCGAAAAAAATTAATCGAGGTGAAAAATATTTGTGGTGAATAAAAAATATTATTCAACTCAGCGACTGGTGAAAAAACGACGAAATATTTTACTTGACGGTCGCTACTAAAATACACCCCATATGTATGGAAAATTTATAGATACCTTCACATTTTCACACATAACTTTTTAGCCGCTGGATCGATTGTTTTCATTTTCAATAGCAACCTGCTGGGGAGGATGTCCAATAATCTAGATAAAAATGAAGAGCACCGCGTGCGTCTTCGCGTCTTGATCGTCATTTCAACAGACAGACGAACATCGCTAAATCGACTTGAAATCGCATAAGGATCACGAATACACGACATGTTACAAACGGAATGACAAACTGATATATACCCACACCATATATGGTGGAGGGAATAAAAACAATAGGTTTTACGTTTATTTTAATACTCATTAAACAAATGATAATTAAATAATTAATTAATAACTAATAATTTTTATAAGACGTATTGTTGTTTATTTTATTTTTTGTTTAATCACTGGTTAAAAAATCTTAAAATATATTTGTTTCCGTTTTTACTATTTACTCCATCGAAAACAACTTTACTGATTTACTTTTAAATACCCATTACTGTAAAAATATTGTGAGTATATTTTGCCTGGTTTATTCACAAGCTTTAATTTTCTTTAAATTTTAAACATTTTATTTGGTCACAGTGGAAACCTTATGCACATTCTGAATAAACAATTAGCTAAAAATGTTGTTTATTTTATTAGTATGAAATTATAGTACAAGTTAAAACAGAAAGTATAAAATATAAAAGCGACAAAGTAAACCCACAACAATTAACACCAACTTAAAATTAGTTGAACAAGTCTTTAGAGTGTGTGTGCGTATGTGCGTGTATACTTGTGTGTGAGTACGAAAGAAAAGCAGTCAGCTAACCAACCATCTAAGTATAAAGCAACAAGTGGAAATTTCCATTCCTGCTCAAGCACACACACACACACGTACAAAATATATATACGTACACTTAAAAAAAAGTTAGGAATGTCCACAAAATATATTGCTAAGTCAGCAAAGTTCCCATCAGGAGGTTGCTGGCAGAAAAATGGTTAATGTCAACCAAAAAGTTTTGGTGAAAATCAGCGAGATGATTATTAAATTATTTTTCACAACTTAGAAAAATGTGATTTTGATTGAATTCATCTGTTTTCACGGGTACCTTATTTCAAATGTTAACTATTGTACATTTTCATATAAATTTGATATTCATAACTGTTTTTAAGTACTAAACTTTAGTTATTTTGAAACAAGTTATCAAGTTAAAGTGATCTGTATCAATTTTAAACTTGCACTTTACCAGATTCTCTGGTAAATTCTATACATAAGTATAAAAGAGTTGTCAAAAAAAAACATCAAAGTTTGAATTGGAAATCTTTAAAATGTTGCCCCTATTCTTTAATGTCTAAAATCTCCCTGTGCTCTGCCCTCTGTGACATGTCACAGGACAGGTCTAAAAGGACATGTCGTGACTTTTAAACCGGTCACGTGATAGGTACTTTAGGAACCGCTGCTCTTTACACCTATCTCGTGATATGTTTTTTCGAAACCGGTTCAGTTTTTACCTATCCTGGGACAGGTCACAATTCCCAACTGACCCCTTTTTTCCCACAGGGAAGTTTCAGCAAAATTCATTAGAGGTAGCACAAAAAGTTAAATTTTATAAATTAGTAATTTGTCATTAGAGTAGTTTATACAAAAAGTAGGGTTGACTTTTAATTAAATATTTTTTTTTTAAATTATACGCTACAATTTAATAAAGTTGTCTAATATAGTCTTAACTAATGTGCAAGAAGTATTATAAGAATACATATTTCAGTCAATATATGGTGCTCCCCGGGTGCTGCCTGGGTGCTCCCCGTGTGCTCCCTTGGTGCTTCCCGGTCGCTCCCCGTGTGCTCACTAGGTACTCCTGGGTGTCCCTTGTGTGATCCCTGGGTGATACCCGGGTGCTACTCGGGTGCTCCATGTTTGCTCCCTGGGTGCTCCCCGGTGCTGCCGGGTTCGTCCCTGTGTGCTCCCTGGGTGCTCAACGGGTGCTCCCCGTGTGCTCCCCGGCTGATAACCGTGTGCTCCCTCTGTGCTCCCCGGCTGTTTCCGTGTGCTCCCCGTGTGCTAGCCGGGTGCACCCTATGTGCTCCCCAGTTGCTCCCCGGGTGCTCCCTGTGCGCTCCCTGGGTACTTTCCTTGTGATTCCCGTTTACTGCCCGGTCGCTCCCTGGGTGCTCCCTGAATGCTCCCTGTGTGCTCTCAGGTTGCTCCCCGGGTGCTGCCTGGGAGCTATATATACATCAGGTGTGATAAAATGTGATATTTCAGCTCTGATCTATATATATGTACATCAGGTATGATAAAATGTGAAATTCTAGGTGCTCCCCTTGTGCTCCCCAGGGTGCTCCATGGGTGATCCGTGTGCTCCCAGTGTGCTCCCTGTTGCTCCCCGTGTGTTCGCCGTGTGCTTCCCGAGTGCTCCCTTGGTGCTCCCCAGGTGCTCCTCAGGTGCTCCCCGTGTGGTCCCCGGGTGCTTTCCGTGTGCTGCCTGGGTGCTCCCCGGGTGCTGCCCGTGTGCTCTCCTTGTGCTCCTCGGGTGCCCCCCGTGTGCTCCCCGGTTGCTCCCCGTGTGCTCCCAGGTTGTTCCCCGGGTGCTCCTTTGGTGATTTGTGGGTGCTCCTCGTGTGCTCCCTGGGTGCTCACAGGCTGTATAATGTGTTATTAAATGTCATATTTTAGCTCTGATCGTTATATACATTATGTGTGATAAAATGTGATAAGGCAGCTCTGATCGAACGCGTGGTGGGGGGTGCAATCTGTCTTTTTATAATTTGAAAACGAAAATTGTTCGACCCATTTTAAGCATTTAAAACAAAATTGTCAGCTTTTAAATTCGAATAAAATTTTTATTTAAAACTTATTTATCGCATTGACTGAGATATAATGTATACATTTAATATTGAACTTAAAAATTAATGCGATTAATTGCAATTTCTCGTCATAAAAATGTCAACAATTTTGTCTGTGTCTACCTCTGCACGATGTTCAGACAAAAGGGTTAATGTAGAAAGTCTTACTTCGTCCATTGAATTTCTTATGTTACGTTTGGTTTCGTTCTGTATTGTAAAGCTTCTCTCCGCTTTTACATCATTTTGATAAATTTCTATAAGGAAAAAAATTTGTTTGACAAAACCTCAACGACTAAGTTTGGTACAACATTGTACAAATTCTTTACCACATTTTCATGACCGAAAAATCTATTTGTCATACTTGAGATCATTTCATCTTAATATGGAATGAATAAGGCTGATCTATAATATTCCGTTGGATCATCTGTTTGTAAATTTGAACGGTATTTTTTTATTTATTCATTGAAAAATACAACAAGACTTAATCTTATTTAATAGTATGTACTAGACTGAGACAAGCTGCGACATCTACTTCTCTCTGATTGCTATAAATGTGCAAAAGAAATTAATAAAAAATGAGTTTAAAGTAAGTTAATTGCTGAAAAAAATTTAACTAAAGTTTTTGCTGAAAACATAATTTCAGCAAAAAACAAGTAATAGCGGCTAAATTCGGCTATGCCGAATCTTATATACCCCTCACCATGGTTGAGAAAAAAGTGAAGTGTGTATATGGGCATATATGGAACGGACAGATTTATATACGGACATCTTTAAGAGGACATTTACCATTTAGTTTGGTGATAAAACTTGGACTCGGGAAGATTTATGGTTCCCGAAAAAGGTATTTAAAAAAATGTATGTTTTGGTCATAACTATTTTCAGCAAATATGTTCTACTAAAGATTTTCGATCTTTGTCATATTACAGCTCTAAAATTTAAGTTTTTATAAAAATTTTGATGTTATTAGCCCATTTATGGAGTACGCCCGCGTTTGCTCAGATGTTGTGTATTGATAACCAAGATGCTTGCACCTTATTTGGAAACTTTTCCTCTTTCTGTTCTACAATTATACAGAAAAGCTGACCGACATCGTTAAGCCAACTGTGCTGGACGTATTTGTTTTGTTAAAAAAAAAATAACAAAAAAAAAGTCTTCAGAAAATCAAAAAAAAAAAAAAAGTGTTAAAAATATATAAAAATAAAAAAGTTGAATAGACGGGGCTCGATCGCGAGACTAAAAGAAAAAAAGTATTTGTGACAAAGCGCTTAGACCACTGAGCCATTAAAGGACATAAGCAAACGTCTTTTATAGAAGTAAATAAAGAGTTTTTGTTTAAAACAGATTTGTTTGGGTTTTATATAAATGACAAACCTTTGTATGGATTTGTTGTTTGTGTATAAAAGGTGAAGAGGTGAAAGGCAAAAAGTTCAACAAATAAAATAAAAACAACAACAATCACGATCATAATGTCAATCAGTGTTGTCATATTTTTTTCCAAAATCTTTTTAGTTCTAAAAAAAGCTTTTTTCGACCAAAAAAATTTTTTTTTACAAATCGTTAAAAGATTTCACTAGAACTGCATGTGTTTTATTTCTACAAAAACGTTTAATTTAGCTGGCAAATTTGCATTTGGGATATTATTTCGCCTTTTTAAAAAATGTTTTTAATTTCTTTAGCTTAATTTTAAAAATTTGAAGGAAAATAGTTTATAAAAATTTGTTTTATAAATTATTATCAGTTATGACCTAAAATAGTTTCACTCAAAAAGGAATTATGTATTAAATTTTCTTAATATATGAGAAATAAAATGGTTTAAAAATCTTTTTATAAATTCTTTTAAATCGGGTGTAAAAAAATAATTGATATAAAAACCCTTTTACTAATTTTTCTCTTACTTATTTTTTTTTTGGAGTGTAATTACTACATAGAATACTGTAACAAAATATAAAATAGCTTTAAAAGTTTTTGTATATGAAAAACACTAGGGTTGATACTCGTATGCATGTTTGTGAGAAGTTTGTTTTTTTTGTACTTCCTTGTGTATTTATATTAAAAACTCAGTAGTAAAATGTTTTGTAAAAGTATTCATGACTGTAGCTTATTGTGGTTTAAATATGTATAATGTTTTCTATAACGAGCAGGAAAAATGTGCATCATTTGTATAAAAAACTTGGTGTAAGTACAATATTATTTTTGAGTTTCTCCAGAAATGAGCGAACGCCTACTTGGTCCACTTACTGATGGAAAAACGCTTGTTTGTATCTTTTATTTATTTATTGCAAGTTTTAGATTGATGCAAAATTATCTTGAGCTGGATATTTTGCTTGGAATACCTTATATGCATATGTATATGTAATATACTTGAATTAGTATGGAGAAAGTGTGCTTCTTTCTTGGTGTTTGTGTTTTCCCCCTCCATTTTATAATTGTTGTTATTTTAAAATGTTTTTGTTGCTCGTTGCTTCATAAAAAAGCTTAAATAATAATAGTTGCCACATCATAAGCTTATAATATACACAAGTGTTATATATTTAGACAAAATGAATTATAATTTGTTCGTTTAGATTTTAGTTACTAAGTTTTTAAAATGATCATAATGAAGATGATGGGTATGCTGATTATGTATTGTAGAGCTAATAAAATGTTTTTATACAAGTTTTTTTTTTTTTTTTTTTGGTTTTAGACCTAAAGTTATGGTCTTAAAAATAGTTTTAAAAATTATTTTATATTTAAATGGCTAATAAAATTAAATTATATTTCAATTAAAATTTAATAAAAATTGCGAACTATAGTTTCTATAATAATATTTTTAAGTTTAATATATTTTTTAACGTTGCCAACATGATGCTGAGCGATGTGAAAGTGGTGTCATTTAAGTAATACACTCAAAATTTATTTTCCGTTACCGACTATAAACTACAGTGGGTAATACGTAGAGATTGTTTTTAAATTAAGAATCAATTGAATTTCATAGAAATATATTTTTAAATTATTTGAATAAAAATTTACAGACATATAGTAGTTGATATTTTCTGTTAAATGTAAAATTTTCGGTTTTCTGTTACTAAAAATAGAAATTGAAATAATTCCTTTTTATTTTTTTTATCAAAATAGTTTGTTTAAATACAAAATTATTTTAATAAAAAATACAAGAAATTATTCATATATATATATATGTGTATATACACACATATAAATAAAAATATATACATGCGTGTGTTGTGTTTTGTAATTACATACAAATAAGAAAAAACTTTCAATTTGAAAAACAAATAACACAAAAATTGTCTTTTCTAACGTTTTGTCAGTTAAAAATTGATGGTTATTTTAAACGACTTTCGATTATTTTTACTACTTTTGTCGATTATTAAACAATGAAATGAAAACAATAATAAAAATATAATAAAAAATCAGTAGGCCTCTTTTCGATTAATTTAATATGTATTTTAGATTGATTTTAACGAAATAATATTGTGAGTGTAGTTTTTGTAATTTGTTTGTTTTGTTTTAACAAATTTTACATAAAAAACTAATTTATATAAATTTTTTATTTTCAGTTCTAACAAATTACTTCAAAAATAATCTACTTACTCATCATGTTCCAAGTAAATAAGCGGGTAGGTAGTGCACAAATGGTTCCATTAATTACCTGGCAATTTACTCGCTTAATTAGGTTTGTTTGTGAGGTTCCATAATTCATGGTTGGTCATTTCTCTTCTGCTTACAAAAAAGTGAGAATATTGAATTACCAGCATGGCTACTCATAGTAAAGAATGAAGTGGTTCCTCACTATTGCCAGGTAAGTAATTATTCTTAGTTAAACAATAAGTTGTTACACCTACTTATATAATAAGTGATTACCAAGGAGTTAAAAAAATAAATAGTTACCCTTGAAGATACTTTAATTTAATTATAATTTGCCACAGAGATAATAAAGGTATCGCAAAATTGAGTAACTCAACTAATTTTAAAATACTCAATATCATTGTCATGACATAAGAAAACAACGCCTCCTTGAATGATTTTTTTATATTTAAAAATGTGATTGCGAATAGCAAATTCGAAAAATTACACTGTCTTTAAAACGGCACTACTAAAATTACATAAGAAACAAAAACTAGTTTTTGAGTTAACTATTCTAATAGTTAACTCAATGATGAACTAAGCACACCTACATTGTACAACAAATTCAAACTTTTTCCAAAACTACGGTGCTCCGACGATTAATTCTTGTTAAGGAGACCAAATATAATAATATAATATACATGTGTCGCCGTTTTAATAGATCACATCGGAATTTAATTTTAGAGGCGGTTAAAGTTTTCCAGCTCTGGCCTGTTCTTGCAGCATATCGGTATATAAAACTATGTTTTCTTTACATCTGAGGTGTAGGGTATGTTCAGAAACTTTGTAGATAATGGTATGGCCAATATTTTTGTAGAACATATTAACCCTCTAACTCCCCCCCCCCCCCCCCCATAATGATATTTTTTGGCTTTATTCTAACAAATTGTAAAAAACACCCAGAAAAAGGGCAAGGATGGGGATGAAGTGTTCTACAAAAATGTTGGCTATAAAATTCTACTATATATGTGAGAACACACCAAAACCCAAAACTTAACATAAACACCAAAAACCAATCAAATTCAAGATTGTCCATTAAAGGTTAATTTATAGGCTTTTTACACTGAAAAACATTTTTGTGAAACGCATGAAAGATGTTGAAAACGTGAAACATATGTTTACATTAGGAGCATCTTTTATCTTTCATCTGTTATTTATTCAGCTGTCAAAAAAATAATAGGTATAGACGCATTATTTTTGTTAAAAATAAAAAATGGATTTAGAGAAATCATTAATCATTGGAGTAGTTGTTGCTTTGCAAGAACAAACCCGAATTTAAATGCAGTACATTAAAATATTAAAGGCCATTCTGGAAGAAAGTGATGATGAGGAAAAATTTTTGGTAGGACATAAGTATAAAATTCTTGTGCCGCTCATTTTCCTTTGTTGAATAAATTTTTTTGTTTGTTTTCTGCAATGTCAGGATACTTTGAAAGCAATGAAAAAAGTTCTTTGACTTTCAATTTGTTTTTGCTGGGGCTCTAGGTTGCCTTGAATAACTCTGCTCTATTTGTACACACAATTATACATAAAAACAAGCATAATTTCTGTCTGTCCACAAATTTTCTAAAAGTGCTATATAATGTTTAAATGTACATACATATGTTTGGGTGTTGTTTCTGTTGCTGCTGCTGCTGCATGTTGTTGTGGTTGCACTTAACTAGTGTTTTCTGGGGTTTCTTGTTATTTTCATTTAACGTTGTTTTTGTTAGTTTTCATATTGCTGCAACAACAACCAGAATAGTGTTTTATATTATTAAAAAGTTTTTGTTATTATTTTTTTTTGTAATTATCCCAGTGAAATTTTCTGTTTAAAGGTATTTAAATTGTCAGAATATAGGAAAAATTACAGAAAAAGCTTTTAAAAATTTGCTTAAAATTACTCAGCAGAAAATACTCTTGAAACTAGCAGATGTTTGGATGAAATTTAATTTACAAATTTGTATTGGCCCGAGTGCTCATCACATTTAAATTGGTTAGATTTGGGTTATATTTATACCTACCTTTCTAAGAAAGGTTTTATCTGAAGTGGTCTTAAATTTTATTTAGACACACAAAACCGTAAATACCTAGTTGAATATTGGATTGTGAATGTTATTTGGGACAATGAATTATGCGTCCGAATTTAAAAAAAATTGCACTATATTTGGATCTAGTCCTCATTGCCTCAAGTAAACACTTTCGGAAATTTAATTCAAATTTATCTGCCCTGTAGCTAAAATAAAAATCAGAACCCTTCCACGAATTTTTGTTTGTTTTTATTAGTTTACCGATATATAAATTTAAATTGTTGTATTTCCCAAATTAGTTCAAAATTGCAAAATTTATATATGTAATAATGATTTGTTTTCGAAATAAAAAAAAAAACTGAGAGCTACACAATTTTAAAACTATTGCTGGGTACATATACACATTTTATGAACCAACATAACCATACTGTGTAAGTTTATATAGTCTGATATACTTATATCTGTTGGTGTATTTGTGTGTGTATCATTTTAAAGTTTTGTCTTATCGCATGCGGCTAGTTAAAATAATTGTTGCTGTGGTTAGTTTAATAATTCTAATTGTTTTGTGTTTATACAGCTTGTTTTTTTTTGTCCTTGGTCCTGTTGTCCTTACTAATGGTTGTTTTTAGTCCATAAAGTATTATGAATTTGTTATGAAAATACTTGCATGTATTAACAAATTGTGTGTGTGTGAGTGTTTTTTTAATAGCATTATATAGAACTTGGTACAGAAATGTAATAAAATTGCATCAATTGATGATTCAAATATTAAGTAGTAACAAAAATTTATTTAACTTATAATTTTTGAATTTGCCTTGCGCTTGAAATGCACTGCAACACCATTTACATATTCAAAATATTGAAAAATGGTTCACTGAGATTTGAAAAAAAAAATAATATGTTTTAGCGCAGAAAAATATTATTGAAAACTGTATTTTTTTAAGATTTTATATATGTACAGGTTGGTTTAAAAGTTCCTGCACTCGAAATGAAAGAGGACTGTTTTTGTTACGAAATACATTTTTTTATTCAATATAATCTCCTAGAAGCTCAATACACTTGTTCCAATGATCTTCCAATAATTTTATCCCATCCTTATAATGGTTTTCCGGAAGCTCTGCAAAATAACCGTCTACGGCTGCTATGGCCTCTTCATTCGACGAAAAATGCTTTCCACGAAGGAATTGTTTGAGATTTCTGAAGAGATAGTAGTCACTGGGAGCCAAATCTGGTGAATACGGTGGATGTTCAAGCAATTCGTACTTTAATTCTTTGAATTTAGCCATCGTCAAAACACTTTTGTGAGCAGGTGCATTGTCTTGATAAAAAATGATTTTTTTCTTCTTTAAACCGGGTCTTTTCTCACGAATTTTTTCATCCAGCTGATCCAAAAGGCTGCAATAATATTCAGAGATGATTGTTTTACCTTTCTGAAGATAATCAATCAACAAAATTCCTTTTGCATTCCAAAAAACTGATGCCATAACTTTCTTTGCTGATCGTTGTGACTTCACCTGCTTTGGAGCTGAACAACCAGCTTCAGTCCACTGTAAACGTTCTTGTTTCAATTTAGGATCATGGTGGTAGATCCAAGTCTCATCCGTAGTTATAAAACGACGAAAGAAGTCGGTTTTATTCGGCTTAAAATGCTCCAGATTACGCTGAGAAATTTGTTTTCGATCCAGTTTTTGTTGAATGCGGCACTAACTTTCCAAACAGTTTTTACGTAATTCTTCATGTTAAATATGGAGTACCCGTTCGTCTGAGATGCCTATGGCATTAGCAATTTCACGCTTAGTCAAACTTGGATCTTCACTAACCATATTATGTACCTGCTCAATGATTTCTGCTGTGGTTGCAGTTTTTGGTCGTCCTTCGCGTGGATCGTCTTTAAGGCTGGTACGACCATGTTTAAATTCACCAGCCCAAAATTCAACGGTGCGTTTTGAAGGTGAGGACTCCTTATACACTTCTAACAATTGTTCATAAATTTCCTTTGCTTTTAAACCCTTCAAAACAAAGAATCTAATGACTGCAAGATATTCAATTTTTTCCATATTAAAAAAAAAAAAAAAACAATGACACGTCAACTTCAAAGGGCTTGTAAACAAAGAAAGAATTGACAGAATGACTTGCAACTTTGCATGTGTTCTCAAGACAGTTATACCAACTTGAGAAAAAAAAGTTTGGAGCTAGCAGTGCCATCTCTTGGTGAGCGCAGGAACTTTTCAACCAACCTGTATTTGTTCGAAAGTAACTACTCAGCAAAAATAAATGGAAGTGATTCATACCAAATTTTTCGGTTGTATTCCTGATCCAATTAAAATTTATGATTTTGACTGAAATTCTGTTGTATTAACCGAATTTAGGTCGCCACAAATAAATGTATTGATGGCTTTAACCAAATCATTCGGTTGTTAAGAAATTCGGTTGCCACAATGAATCTGTTTTCTCTGTGTAAGAACTGCTTTAGATGCAATGAAAGAGGATCATTGAAGAAAACATCCACCCTATGACACCCCTATGTAAAAATTATTAGTTCCGATTCAAATTTTCACAACATCTGAATGAAAATTACTTCCTTCTTTTCCCTTCTTTTGCTGGGTATGTATACACCCTGAAAACAGTGTCAATTGTGGCCACTGAAAGTATGTTTTTAATTTCGTTCCAATAAATTTTTTTTTAAAAATCGCTAAAATACAAGAAAAAATATTTTCAACTCCATTAATATCTCTAAAAGCTAATCCATTTCGTTTCCTGGGCTTAGTGTATAAATTCCACTCGTTCTCCCTTCCAATCTAGTTCGTTCCTCTGGTCTAGTGTTCCAATTCATCTCGATTCCCGTTCCTTTCTATTTCGTTGTCCTTGTTTAGTGTTTCAATGCCACTCGTTTCCCGTTTCATGTCATTTCCCTTGACTAGTGGTTTAATTTTTCTTGCTCCCCGTTCGATTCTATACCATTCCTCTTATCTAGTGTTTCCACTCATTGCTCCTTAAGGTAGCCCCTTTTCAACTTTTGAGTTCCTATGTTCCGCTTTTCTGGTACAAATTTTATTAAACCTTCTTTGCATGATTTTTCTTTTTCACTGAAAAAAATATAAAAATATAATATTCAAATATTTTTTAAAATATTGAAAAAAAATTCTGGTATAAATAGATAGTATAAATGATAAAAAACAGTATGATGGAAATATTCATCACCATGTAAAGTCACATGTTTATCTCAGTACTGAATAAATATAAAAAAAAAACAAAGAAACCTTTACACATTATCACTTTTGTATTCCAAAAAGATACGTTTTACACGTTTTTTTCTAATCACAACAAACAGAAAATCGAAAAGTTAAATCCTAACAATTGATACCAATTCTTGTTCTGTTTTTTTTTTGACATCTGTGCATTAATTTATTCAATAGTCATGTACAATTTTGGCAGCAAAAACCAATTTACTGTACACTTTTTTGTGTGCATTTTTTGTTCGATAAATTTTATGATGGATATTTCCATCATCATGCAAATATTAGGTTTCTAGCCAAACTGGTTGGGGAAGGCCGTTGAGGAGTACACTTTTCCCCCTTTTTAACTCTATTTTACCACCTTTTTGTCCCTCTCCGTAGGGATTTTCAAAAATCTCGCCTCATCAGTGAATTTTCATATACTCTAGGGAACATATATACTTGGACAAGCTGTCAGGGAGAAACTTTTCGAAAGTCCCGTATTATCAGAGCTAAATAATCCCGTATTATAGGCTATATACGATTAATCCAGGGAACATTTATTTTAACTTTCTTGTTTTTAGCCAGGGGGTGGGGTGGGTCAAAGGAGGTGATTTTCCCCTTTTTGCTCAGACTTCAGGTTTTTATCTATAGGGATTTGGGCAGACCGTCAGGGGAAACTTTTTGCCTTTTTGTCCCATTCCGTAGGAATTTACAAAATCCCGTCTTAGCAGATGTCTATGCCGGAGGAGGAACTTATTTGCAAAAAGCGTTTTGCCAGTATTTTTAAATGTCAGTGGTTTGTAAATAAGCATAAGTCCGGAGGTTTTGTGTTCTAGTCTGGTTAAAGGCATATTTTCTTTTTTTTAATTCTTTTTATATTTTTCTAATTTTTTTTTTATTAAAATTTGCTTTTCCAACTATTTTTGAATGAAAGGCCTTTTTGTCTAATTGTGTTATCATTTTTGGTTAGGAAGAGTACTTTTTGCCAGCACTTGTTCCAATACTTTGTATTTTTCGGGCTGACATGTTACGATCTTAAAAATCGGATCATAACATTAGTTACAAGGGCGGATCAATAAGTCCGTAACTTTTCATACTTCCCTCGTAGTTATATGAAATGCAACACTGCTCCCATCAGGTACCACTCCGTTCCGTCATTTAATTTGCGTTTAACAGCTGTTCATACAACATACAACCTCGTGGATTTTTTTAAAAATGGAAAAAAGTGAATTTCGTGTGCTCATTAAACATTATTTTTTGCGAAAAAAACCAAAGAAAAGCTTGATAAATACTATGGGGTCTCCACACCATCGATTTTAATGGTAAAAAAGTGGTTTACTGACTTTCGTTGTGGCCTTACAAGCACGGAAGATGCCGAACGTTCTGGACGCCCAGTTGAGGTCTCTACACCCAAAACAATTGAAAAATGGTGTTGGCCGATTGGAGATTGAATGTGCGATAGATTGTGGAAGACATAGGTATTTCACATGGCTAAGTGGTTTCAATTTTGAACGATAACTTGGGTATGAGAAAGCTTTCCGCAAGATGGCTACCGTGTTTGCTCACAAGCGACCACCAACGGAATCGTGTGACATTTTAGTTTCCATGGCAAAAATCCATGAAGTAGACTACGAATTGCCCCTCATTCGCCTTATTCTCCGGATTCAGCCCGCAGTGACTATTTCCTTTTTCCAAACCTTAAGAAATGGCTCGGTGGAAAGAGATTTAGCCCCAACTATTAACAGGTGGTACTTGATGGCAGTAGTGTTGCATTTCATATTACTATCTTAACATAGCGATAAACATTTTGGCTAATCATTGTGTTCAAATTTATTTGCCATCAAACTACCCAGTAAAAAAATGGTCAAATGATTTCTAATTTCTTATTATAAATCCCCCACTGTGCTTTGGGTTAAAGTTCATTCAAATGAGACTTTTATATATTTCCTTAAAATTTTCTACAAATTTATTCATCAACATCACCACAGCGATTATCTTCTGCGATATAATTTTTTTTAATAAAGATTTATTATACAAGTCATTACATTAAACATAAACTATTATATAGATACATAACGAGACCTTCATACAGTTTATAAAAACTTTTATACATTATAAACATAATTCATTGTCATGAAACACATTGGCGCACAAATACACACACTCCCACCCTTATAGAACCAGTCATGCGATTACTGACGTTAGATAGATAATAATATGAAATTAAACCAACAGGTTAAATTGCTAGAAAAATTTCTTTAATACTCACTAATACAAACAAATTTACACAGCCATGTATCGTTTTGCACGCATACACCTTTACAAAATCAACAGAGAATAATCGTGTTATAAAAGAAAATTAATTTCTTTATTTTTATGTTTTAACATAAATTTATTAACAAAAATTTTACACACAGAGTAGAGAGTGTTTAAGCAATGCAGAAAAACAAAATGCTGATGCCATGAGGAGTTTATAATAAATAGAATTTATTACAAAGATAATCTGAATAAAACACGTAAGAAAATTACACAATAATGATGTTGTTGAGCAACAAACATACACATATAAACCACAGGACTAAACCTAACGAAGAACTATAATATTTAAAGGAATTTTATAAACTCCAAAATTTACCACCTTATATTTGCTTCTCTATTAAAAAAAAAAACAGATCAAATCCAACATGACTACACACAATATACACATTTAACTTGTGTAATATCGACATGAAATATGAAATAAGGATACATTGTGTATGACGGAAAGAAATCCAAAGTATATAATATGAAAAATTTATTTTTATGCTTAGTCAACAGGATGCCAGCATATACGTAGGTACACTCAAATAAAAAAGAAGGTTAAAGTTACGGAAAAAATTTGTTAGTGTAGCAAAAAAGTTAGCTAATTTTGGGCCAAGCAGACCGTTGAGCTAATCTTGGCAACACGAGTCTATAATTTTAATTAAAGTGAAAGTAGTAGAAACAGTTAGTAAACGTTATTAAAATTTTGTTTAATTTCTATACCTTTAATGGAAATCGATGCGAATCAGCAAATTTTTTTCATAATTTAAAGAGTTTTTCTTTATACGGGTGGGGCAAAAATCATCATCCGATTTTTTTTCGCTATAACTTTTGTTTACAGTAAAAACTTATTAGATTTTTAACTGAATACACTCACCAAAAAAGTCTGTAATGGCAACTGAAAATTTTGCTGTTATTACGGGAAATTATGCTAATTTGAGCCCAGCGGTATATACCATGCCATTTGAAAAAATGGCAGCAATTTCCAATAGGGTGAATCTTAATACCTCACCTGTATTTTAGATTACGAGGGCAGATTAATAAGTCCTTGACTTTTCCAACTTCCCTCGAAGTTATATGAAATGCAACACTGCTCCCATTAAGTACCACCTGTTGTTAATAGACTACTGTCAAATTTTGAGCGAGTTCCGTCATTTTCTTTGCGTTTAATAGCTGTTCAAAACATATAACCTCGTGGATTTTTTTAAAAATGGAAAAAAGTGAATTTTCAACATTATTTTTTGCGAAAAAAAACCGTCAATCAAACCAAGGAAAAGCTTAATAAATACTATGGGGACTCGATTTCAATGGTAAAAAAGAGGTTTACTGACTTTTGTTGTGGTCGCACAAGTACAAATGACGGTGAACGTTCTAAACGCTGAATTGAGGTTAATACACCCGAAAATATCGAAAAAATCCACGATATGGTATTGACCGATCGAAGAGTAAAAGTGCGTGAGATTGTTGATGTCATAGGCATTTCATATGGCAGTTGGGTTTCGATTTTAAATGATCAATTGGATTTAAGAAAGTTGTCTGCAAGATGGGTGCCGCGTTTGCTCTCAATTGACCTTAAACGTAATCGTGTGACAACTTCAAAGGATTGTTTGGAGTTGTTTAACCGTAATTCGAACGAGGTTTTGCGGCGTTTTGTTATTGTGGATGAAACATGGATCCATTACAACACTCCGGAGACCAAGCAGCAGTCTAAATAATGGGTTTTTCCGGGTGAGCCGGCTCCGAAGAAGGCCAAGGTAAGTTTGTCGGCCAATAAGGTGATGGCAATAGTTTTTTGGAATGCACACAAGATAATCAACATCGATTACCTTCAAAAGGAAAAAAACTATAAACAGCGAATATTATGTCAACTTATTGAACCGCTTTAACGAGGATTTAAAAAAAAAACGACCCCATGAAAAAATTTATTTTTCAGCATGATATTGCACGGGTGCACTAGTGTGTGGTCTCCATGGCAAAATTCTATGAATTGAGCTACGAATTGGTACCTCATCCGCCATATTCTTCGGATTTAGCCCCATTGACTATTTCCAATTTCTAAACATAAATAAATAGCTCGGTGGAAAGAGGTTTAGCTCCAACAAATGCCTATTTTATAGACCTCGAAAAACTTATTTTTTGGAATGGATACAAAAATTGAAGAAACATTGGACTAAGTGTATTGAGCTAAAAGGAGATTATGTTCAAAAATAAATATTTTCCATTTAAAAAGTCACGGATTTATTGATCCGCCCTCGTATAAAAATTTTCAGCTTTCTAAAAACCTGCCATCAATTGTGAAAAATAATTAATTACAATATTTACTAAGAATTTTAGCAACTCGATTTTAAAAAAATTATTAAACTATTTTGCTAAAATCATTAACGAAAATTAGTAAAAAAAATTGTAAATTGAGAATAGGAAAAATTTTTACGAAAAAATTATTTTGTACTAAAAAATGGTACAAAATTTTTAAAGTGAGATATAAATGGTTTTACTTCTTTTTCAACTAACTTAATTTTTGAGTGTATGTATATTATTTAACTTTCTCTATCTTTTATCCTTTCTTTTTTCCTTGTGACCAAAAAAATTCGTGCTTTTAACCTTTTTGCCTACAAACGAGCTGTACGTTTAGTTGCCTTGAATAAGGGGAATGTAACCCAAAGAAAATTCTAAGATAGTTTCCTTACAAAAAAAAAAAAAAATATAATTAAAAAGCACTTTATAAGATTTTTGGGAAAACCCCTAAGAAAAATTTCGAATTTTATACAGGTGGGTTGAAAAGTTCCTGCGCTCACCAAGAGATGGCACTGCTAGCTCCAAATTTTTTTTTCTCAAGTTGGTATAACTGTCCTGAGAACACATGTAAAGTTGCAAGTCATTCTGTCAATTCTTTCCTTGTTTACAAGCCATTTGAAGTTGACGTGTCATTGATTTTTTTAATATGGAAAAAATTATATATCGTGCAGTCATTAGATTCTTTGTTTTGAAGGGTTTAAAAGCAAAGGAAATTTATGAACAATTGTTAGAAATGTATAAGGAGTCCTCACCTTCAAAACGCACCGTTGAATTTTGGGCTGGTGAATATAAACGTGGTCGTACCAGCCTTAAAGACGATCCACTCGAAAGACGACCAAAAACTGCAACCACAGCAGAAATCATTGAGCAGGTACATAATATGGTTAGTGAAGATCCAAGTTTGACTAAGCGAGTACTCCATATTTTATATGAAGAATAACGTATGAAAAAACTGTTTCGAAAGTGAGTGACGCACACATTAACAATTCAACAAAAACTGGATCGAAAACAAATTTCTCAGCGTAATTTGGAGCGTTGTAAGCCGAATATAACCGACTTGGATCTACCACCATGATCCTAAATTGAAACAAGAACGTTTACAGTGGACTGAAGCTGGTTGTTCAGCTCCAAAGCAGGTGAAGTCACAACGATCAGCAAAGAAGGTTATGGCATCAGTTTTTTGGAATGCAAAAGGAATTTTATTGATTGATTATCTTCAGAAAGGTAAAACAATCAACTCTGAATATTATTGCAGCCTTTTGGATCAGCTGGATGAAAAAATTCGTGAGAATTGACTCGGTTTAAAGAAGAAAAAAATCATTTTTATCAAGACAATGCACCTGCTCACAAAAGTGTTTTGACGATGGCTAAAATCAAAGAATTTAAATACGAATTGCTTGAACATATTCACCAGATTTGGCTCCCAGTGACTACTATCTCTTCAGAAATCTCAAACAATTCCTTTGTGGAAGCATTTTTCATCGAATGAAGAGGCCATAGCAGCCTTAGACGGTTATTTTGCAGAGCTTCCGGAAAACCATTATAAGGATGGGATAAAATTATTGGAAGATCATTGGAACAAGTGTATTGAGCTTCTAGGAGATTATATTGAATAAAAAATATATTTCGTAACAAAAACAGTAATCTTTCATTTCGAGCGCAAGAACTTTTCAACCAACCTGTATATATAAAAATTTGCAAATCTAAAATTCATATAATATTTTGAAAATAACTTTAAAAGCTGAGTAAAGAAACTATTTTTAATAGAGGTTAGTGGAGAGATGAATGGTGGTAAAAGATGAAGGAATTTATTAAACTATAGGATGTATAGAATAAAATATCAAAAACCTAACAGAAAGCTAAATTTTAGAAGCTTTAGTTTTAGCATTTGACTATCAAGTTTCGCAGCTTTTAACAATGACTTTATTAAACTATTTTTATTAAAAGCATCGATCCAACTATTAGCCAAGGATATTGAGCCTCAAATGCTGAAAATTGAGCTTCTAAAATTTAGCTTTCTGTTAGGCTTTTGATTTTGTATTCTGTCCATCCTACGGTTATATAAAGTTCTTAGATTAATCTGATGGAAATTTGGTGAACTTGTTTGAAAATTTTTAGTTATATTATTTTACTTCGGTGGGACTAAGTGTTATAGGAACAGAAAAGGAGGTCATTGCGATAAAAAAATAATGCGTCGAAAAGTCCACACATTAGTTATCTAAATTAATGTTTACGTCACTAGGGATCGAACCCGAAACCTGCCAACACAATAATTATTACACCACAGCGCCCATTGAGAAATAAGCTAAATAAAATCTACTTTTAGTTAACTTCCTTCCATACAGGAATATATTTAGTTACTAAATAGAAATACTAAAATATATAAACGTACATGATTGTTACTAACACAAAAATAATCTGATGACAGCAGCAGGATGCCAAGAAATATATTTCTGGTTATTCTACAATAAGGTATATTGGACTCTTAGCTTTAGCTATTTCTCTTGCTGCTGCTGCTGCTGCTTCTAACCTAAGACAACAACTACATAAAACTCTAAACACAAACACAGAAACTGATTATAATTTTGTAATTTATTTTAGAGCTTTACATAAATTCTTTCAGCCATCATAAAGCTTATAGGAATATTATAATAATAATAATGATGATGATGATAATAATGCTGGTTTGTTTAATGCTGCTTGATGTTGTTTTCTTGGTATGCTGCTAATATTATTTAGAAGATGATGGAGAAGACCAATACGAAGACAGTATCGGATCGCTAATCTGAATTTCTTCACTTCAAATAAACCTCATTAGATATTTTATGTCAACTAAAAATGTAACATAAGCTACAAATCGCCAATATCTATTGGGCTAAGAACGAAGCCTATTAAATTTGGTTAGAATGGTTCATATTCAGACCTACACTCACCATAAAAAAGTCTGTAATGACAACTAAAAATTTTGCTGTTATTATGGGAAATTTTGCTAATTTGAGCCCAGCGATATTTTTTGCGTGTAGTACAATGAAATTAGTAGAAAAATTAGTAGCCGCTACTAAATTTTAGTATACTTTTTGTAAAGTAAAATTTAAAATCTGTTTGCTAAAATCAACAAAAAAAAATTTTTTTTTCTAAATATTATTAAGGTTAGTACAAAATTTATTTTTTTTTATCGAGCATCAACATTTTTTTATTTTATTTATTTTTTTCAAAAAATATTTTAGACAAATTAAAAAAAATCAAAGGCTTAAAAATTGAAAAACAAACGAATTTATCATTTTGTTTTAATTTGGTAATTTCTGTTTTGAAAACAATTTTAGTCAATTTTTAAGGGCTGATTTTTAGAACTAAAAATTTTTTTAGTGCTATTTAAAGTGGATGTCCTATTTTTAGACATGAGTCGGTATATTCACTTCCGATCCATTTTTTAATCTATGTAACATCTTAAGGCAATTAAAGTTTGTAGGTGTAAGTTTAAATTATAAATAACATTTCCTTTAATATTCACTTTTTTAAAATTAGTAATTTTTTCTGTTAATTTCAGCAAATCGGTTTTTGAAAATTTGTAAAATGATTTCTGAAATTAGCAACACAAACTTGTAAATATTCTTTAAAAGTTCTGTTAATTTGTAAAATGTAAATAACAAAAAGATTTGCTAAATAATATTTTTTTTTTACTCAAAATCAGTACAAAAATAGTAAAATGGGATTGAAAACCGTTTACAAATTTTTCTACTAACTTAGTTTTCTCAGTGTACATCTTATAAAAGTTAATTTCTAAATTGTTATTGAAGCATACAAAACCATATATATGTGGTTGAAATCATTTCATTTAGACTTTTCGATAAATTTTGTGCTCTGATCATAAACTAGGATTCATGACCCTTTCCCGGAATTTTAATCACTTCCCAGAATGTGTTCTAAATTATACTTAGGGCGGGGTAACACATATAGTCGGCATTTCCCAACTTTAATTTTTGTACTAATTTACCACTCTGAAAATGGTTTAAATTGGTCCATGTTTTTTACCCAGTAGCCTTGCTAAGGTGCTATCTAAGTTTAAATGTACAGATTTTACCCCATATGTATTAACTTTACCCATTTTATTCATTAATCAGATATTGCTCGTTCTTGTCAGAAGTTTGAAAAATTAAGAAAATTTTATTACTAGTTATTGCTGTTACGTGGTTTGGGCATAAAATTACTGAACAAATCATACTAATTTGGAAAGTGGAATTCGAGACCTAACCGATCTACTTTTTTGGCAACAAATAAGACTACAAAGTGAAGATTTTGTTGTATAAATTTTGCAAACTTAAAAACAAAAAAAAAAAAAAATTTAAACAATTTCAAATAAATAGGTAGGACAAATTCAAACAGTTATATTTAACTGAATAATCATTTATTTTTATTAATATGGCAGTTTCTTAAACATTTAAAAAACAAGTAACACTTTGATTTAAATTAGAGCCCCCCATTACCCGTGTTTCGGTCTACCCGGTATTAAATCCGGTCTTACGGTCTACCCGGTCTTACGGTCTACCCGGCCTTACGGTCTACCCTGTCTTTCGGTCTGACCGGGTAGACCGAGAACCCGGGTAGACTGGTATACCCATAAAAACTAGTCAGTGCGTACTTTTTCAAAATTAAAAAAAAAAAATACTTATTTAATTTTTTTTTTTTCAAAATTAAAGCACTTTTTCAAAAATAGTACTGTTTTAAAGTTTCATTACCAAAAAAGTTAATTTTTCAGAGATCTTTTTCCAACAAAAAAAAAAAAGAATGTTCTTAAAAAAGTATTTTTCTTGTATTTTTCCAAAAAAAATATTATAAAAAATAATAATTTTTTAGTGCTTTTCTTAAAAAAATAATTAAAAAAAATATACTTTTTAAAAAACCACTTTCAAAAATAAGTTCTTTTTCTTTTTTTTAAAGTACCATTTTAACAAAAAAATACTTTTAAAAAAGAAGTACTTTTTGAAAAAGTACCTTTTTAAAAACCAAGTAGTTTTTTAAAAAAGTACTTATTTTAAAGTAACATTTTAAAGATTGCTTTTGTATGACTTGTGTTTTTTCTAATACAACAAACAACTATAATCACATAAGTTGAATGAGTTGAGAATGAATGAATGAATTAAGACTTTGCAGAAATAGTCTAGACATAAATTGCACCAAGAATAATACAAATTTTTGCTAGTCGTGGAACAAAAATGTCCCGAAAAACAAAATAGACTTCAGAAAGTACTACGTTTTCCACATAAATATTTATATGAAAATGTCACATTCTTTTTTTGAAAAAATATTGTTTTTACAGGAAATACTGTTTTATAAAAAGTATTTATATTTCCAAGTAATTTCTTTAAAATAAAAGTTTTTTTTTTTTGTGAAAAAAGAACTGGAAATTTTTTTTTTCAATTTGGAAAAAAATTAAAAATATTTTTTTTTTTTTGAATCTATTTTTTCCAAAGTACGCTCTGACTAGTTTTTACGGTCAGACCGAAAGACCAATTATACCGGATAGACCGTAAGAACGGGTAGACCGTAAGACCGTAAGACCGGGTAGACCGGTTTTAAGTAAAATTTAATTTATTTTTAATTACATTTTCTGTTGTCTTATCTAAAAATTTCTTTTAAGTGTAATTAAACTTTTCCCCATTTTTATTTACTAAAATGTGTGTTGTTTTTGTTTGTTGATTTAAAATGGAAACCAAAAGTGACATTTCATGGCAGACATGTCAGATATCATGGCAAGGGTCAATGACATGTCAACAATATCATGATATTGATATTATATTGAAATTATGTGTCTTCACCTGTGCTAAAATCAGTTTGACATTTGCTGGCCATCATTTTATTGCATGTAAAGCCAGCGGGTTAACACCTTGTGCTAGAAAGAGGAATCATTTAAAGGCTCGAAAAATTTCCTACATGTAGCCACATTTTATATATTTTTTTCGCAGTAACTGAGAGTATTACATTTTCTTTATTTTCTAAACTCTTTTGGTTCTGTAAATTTTCCGAATTTATGTAACATTTCTCTATTATTAATTTCTATTAGCTGTGTTAGCTTGTTAACAAACAGGATCATTCAGCATAAACTGATAGCACCCATGTAAGAGGGATTGAGAATAATGTCAACAATTCTACGTACTAACTTTTAGTTTAAAGTAATGTCAGGTTTAATTGGGATATTTGAGCATAATTCGCCGGACATAGCTATTTATAAATTTATAAATTCAAGCCTGTTTATCTAAATCAAAAATGTTCTATTGCTTGATGTCTACACAGGACATAAAATCAATGGTAAAACATGAAAAAATACCTGTAAAGCAACAACAATTTTTTTTGGTTCTTATTGTTTATTATTAATTTTATGTACCGTGTAAACATTAAGTTACGAAAATAATAAAAAAAAAAAATTCATTACTTAGTCTTCACTGAGACCATTTTCATAATAAACAAACTAGGGACTAATTGTCGTTTCTTTTATATAATTTTCCTTTTTTATAAATTATTTTTAAAACAACTTTGGAAATTCCTTTTCTTTTCTTCTTATTTACTATGTTAGGTTACTTTGAATTATTTAATTTCCGTCAGTTTGACATAACGAACCGTTACTGTATTTATAAATGTTGTGTTATGGAAAATGAAAAGTAACAAATGTTGCAAAGCCAGCATATTACACGTACAATCAACTTCATAAATACGTTATGTTGGTACGGTTTATTTGCTTTATATAGTTAGTTACTGGCATGCGCTATCTTGTTCTATGAAGTCAATATTTAAAATATATGGACAATTTTTAAATAAACTGAAAATTCATTTCTATAAACTGACAAATTTAAAGATACCATTTTAAAAATCCTTAAAAATAATTAACTTTTATGAGATTTATTTATTAATATTTGAAAAATTACCCAGATAGAAAACAACTGATTTTATTAAAATGTCAGCTAGAAGAAGAGTAAAAGATATTGTTAAAATTGTAGTGATATACAGAAAGGGACAGATATACAAAAAACTCTGAAAATCTCAACAATGTAAACACAACCTTTTTGACAAATGTCATTGGTAACCAGGTTTGACATTAGCAAGGTAACTGTGGTTTGACACCTCTGTTGTTATCTTTGCATGTTTTGTGAAAACTTTATTTAATAACTTTGTGGACCCATAAATGCGTTTATAATAATATTTTATATAAAAGGCAATTAAATTACCTTTTATTTGATGTATATATTAATGAAATTGGATGGGTATATCAAAACTTATTTAAGGTTTGTTTTCAATGTTATATAAATATTACATACTAATTTAAGTAGATAAAGACTTGCTAAGTTGTTACAGATATAGCTACTTAAAAATTAAGTATGTATACAAATGCTACCAAGTCTTAGAAATTATTGGCTTTTCTATTTTTAATGAAAACGAAAATATTTGTTATTAAAATATTTGAAATTTTTGTATTTTTAATTTGATAAAATATTGAAAACAACATAAGCTATCAAATAAATTATGTGTTTGAAAGTAAAGGCAGAGCAGAGCAAACAATATAATTGCACTATTTCGCGTTTCCGCGAAAAAAAATTTTGTACGAAGGCGGGCCCAAATGTTCAAATTGTATTTGTTTACAAAAAGTAGGTAAGTAGGGACAGTCGTTTTCTTTATAAGTAGTTATAGATATACAAGTAGATATAAAATTGGAAAAAAATTAAGCTTTAGTTTTTTGTACCTCGGAAGTTCTTGTAGTTCTTTATATGCAAACTTATAGTTAATATAGTTAATTTATTTATGGTTTTAAATTTTTTTTGGCAACATATTGATTTAAGTACCCAGCAAAAAAAAATGGTAATCATTCTGTGACTATAACTTCTTTCATTGCTTCCTAAACTTCAGTTGACATTCTTGTATGATTTTTTGGTGTTATTCTAACAAAAGAATTCATGTGTTCATATTTCAAATGCAGTGATCTGGATATAAACCCGATGCATATCTTAAAATATCACTCTTCATTACTTCTAAAGCATAAGTTTTAGTATACCGTATATTTTTGAATCTAAAGCATTTATTCAAATTGAAAAAATAGTTCTGATAAAATTTTTAATTTTTTTATTAAATCATTTTTTATATTTCAGTTTAAAATTTCATGAGGGTTCGAATTTATGCAGTTTTGTAATTTTTATAAAAGTTTTGAAAAATCAAGAAAAACAAATTTTTTTTATCTTTAATTAATAGCTGGCCTGTCATTTGCATTTTTTCAGCCTTAAATATTTTTTTGACGACGAAATCTTTGCATTTTTGCATTATGTTTATTATTTAACACTACATCATTTCCAGTTTAATTCAGAATTTTTTCAAAATAATTTTAAAATTGTGTAAAAATTATTTCAAATTATCCAAAAATGTTTAAAAATTGTACAAAAATTATTTCAAATTGTTCAAAAATATTTTAAAATTGTCTAAAAATGTTTCCAAATTGTACAACCAGTTTTTAAATTATCCAAAAATATTTTAAAATTTGTCTAAATATTCATTAAAATTTTTGGAAAATGTTTCAAAAATGCTTTTTCACTAATGCAGAATTATTTATTTGTTTTAATAAAGAATATTTGTATATCAATGCATAAATTTCGCTTCTTTAAACTTATTTTTCTGCATTCTTATGAATTAAATTTTCATCAAAGCTTAAATATTAAAAACTATATGAACATTTTCCACTCATGCATGTATTATCATTGCTTCCTTAGAGTAAAGTATAAGTAATGCTAGTAGCTCTATTTGAATACTTCCATCCTATGACACGCTAATGTTAAATTCATCGATGCAACCATTAGAAAAGAAGTGATGCCTTTGCCATAGTGGTGATGCTTTTTTTGCTTCTTTGGCAGCTTCATTTTTGCTGGGTAATGTTAAAAGACACAATTGAAAAATATTCTACTTTAAAATTTAAGTATAAAATTTAAATAAAGTTTAGCTTAGAGGAAAAGCAATGACCTGACAAACGAAAGGCCTTCGGTTCTAGTTCAGTTCACGGCTTAACAAATTTTAATATACGTCATGCATTGCCTTGTAGAGTATACTCCTTACCTGTGCCATTATTTTTCAACATAAAGTAATGTGTTACTGATAATTGTTTACACAATGTATTATTTTGTAATGCATGTTCCTTATCTTAAGCATTATTTAGAAATATAATGTAATAAGTTACAGATAGTTGATTAAATAATGCATACTCCTTACCTATAGCATTATTTTGCAAAATAAAGTAATGAGTTACCGATAGTTAGTTACATAATATATACAATTTACTATAATTTAATTGCTCTAAAAACTGACAAATTTATTCAAACCATCTGAAAAAAGGTAAACCATTTTTCTTAATTTTTTTTGTAAGCATATCGGTAAGCATGCATACATTAGTTCTCGTCACCTGCTCGTCACACAGAGAAAACAGACTCATTGTGATAATCGAATTGTTTGCCAACCGCATGGTTCGGTTGTGGTCATGGATAATTTTCTTTGTGGCGACAGAAATTTGGTTAACATAACAAAATTACGATGGAAACATAATTTTTGCATTTACCCATGAATATATTTGGTTACGTCAACAAAATAATTCGGTTGTTGCAACCAAACCATTTTGTTGGCAAGAAATTCGGTCGTCACAATGAATCTGTTTCCTTTGTGTAAAGAAAGGTGTAGGGTAATGCATCAGCACCTATGACTATACACTACTTTATTCATTATTTGGTAATGTGTGGTTTTGCTGGCTAAATTGAATAATTTTTTTAAAGATCGATTAGATTTACATTTCTTTTAAAATGTTTATACCCTACACCACTACAAGGTAAGTGTATAATGAGTTTGTCCTGATGTTTGTATCTACCAAAAATATCAGACTTAGGCAGTTGTAATTAAATTACTTCTTGTAATTAAACTATTTCTTGTAATTAAACCAGTGATCGGCACTCATAGCACTCAGGGGCCGAACACAATCGGCAATTTATACGTACCCTACACGAATGTCAACAAATCTCACAGCTAAGAGTACAAAAAATACAATTATTTCATTCAGTAGTACGCTAACTTTCAACAGAGCAAGTATATGCCGCTTTGTTGAAGAAATAAAGTACACTCTAAAAATTTGTTTTTTTTTTATTATACGTATTTTTTTACATTTTAACTTAAAAATTTGGAACGTTGAGTGGGAAGAATTTTTATTATTTTCTTAAAATATATCAAATGAGGCACAGTACCTTGTATGCAATCAAAAAATTATTATTATCATTGCTATGAATTATTTTTATTTTTTATAAAAGAGAAAACAAAAACATGAACTTTTTTAATTCAATGAATAGGGTTATTTTCTTATTGATTATTAATTTATGAATTTATTCATTCGTTCATTTGTCAAGAAAGATAAAATAATTTCTTACGGTGTAAAATACCAATACATTCATATTCTCTCTTTTTGTCGATCACTGAACTAGACAGGTCCCAAATATATTTGAATGAAACTTGACAATAGGTTTCTATTTGGGCGAATCCTAATAAATTTATTGAGAATCAGACCATATTAGGGCCTACTTCTCAAAGAAAGGGCATTTCTGTATTTAGCTTGAATGTTTTTAGGGCTGTAAATGTTATATGGGACCGTAATTCAGATCTTTAAATTTCAAAAAAATCAGATCACATTTAGAATAATCTCCATATAAATCCACCATCCCGATATTTGCTTAAATAAACTATTTCGGAAATTTCGTTTAGATTTATTTTTATATTTTCCGCCCAGAACGTTGTAATAAAACTACAAATGTAAAGGTATTTGGATACAATTTAAAACATAAGATTTTATTGACCCATGGATAAACCTTATTGAATTTAGTCGGAATTCGTCCACATATATAACCACTTACACATACAGGACCATATTTGGACCTAGTCCGCATATAACCCCACCATCCCAGTATTTGCATGAATTAAGTTTGTTTCTTTTTTTTTGGCAATTTCGTTCAGAACTTTTCTCGTAAATAAGACCGCTTTCCGAAATCTGACGCAAATTATTCATGCTATAGAGTATTATACTGTCGGCATGACCGACTTTAATCTTTTTACTATTTAGTTTAAGTAGTTATATTTTATACTTAACTAAAAACTGGTAGTTTTTGAAAACTACTTGAATAACCTGGTATAATTCTATAGAAATTTTAAATCAAAAACTAAAATAAGATGATCTCGAACCAGAATAAATCTAAAATAAAAAAAAAACAAGTAAAAAAGGGCTAAATTCGGCTGTGCCGAATCTTTGAATACCCTCCACCAAAGGGGATGAAGATGATATACGTATATACTAAATTTTGCATGAACTGTTATATGAATATGTTTTGTCAATTTATGTAACGAACTTTTGTTTTTTAGTTTTAGCAATGTTATTTACAGAGGTCTGCTCTGTTAGCGACTTTAACATTGTTCATTTTTAAGTTAACTTGGTTATGATAGTATGTAAGACAATAAATGTAATCGAACAATAAGAAGACTTAATAACATTTTTACTTACTTAACAGAAAAAAAAAAAATAGATACAGAAAAATTGTACAAATTTGTATGGAAAATTTAGAGGTACCTTCACATTTTCACTCATAACTTTTGAACCGCTTGACCGATTTTGCTCATTTTAAATACCAAACTGCTCGGGAGGATGTTCAATAATCTGGATAAAAATAGGCACCCCCGCTTGCGTCTTCGCGTCGTGATCGTGATTTCAACAGACAGACAGACAGACAGACAGACAGACAGACAGACAGACAGACAGACAGACAGACAGACGGACAGACAGACAGACAGACAGACAGACGGACATCGCTAAATCGACTTAAAATTGCATAAGGATCACGAATATATATACTTTATGGGGTCTTAAACCTATATTTCGACATATTACAAACGGAATGACAAACTGATATATACCCTCACCATATATGGTGGAGGGTATAAAAATAAAATTTGCAGATCGGTATAATACACCAAAAAATACACCAAAACTAACATATCAGTTTTTAAAAACTACCAGTTTATGGTTGTAGTGTAATTTCTGATTCTGATAATGGATTTTGGTAGAGAAGACAAAAAAATATACGTGATTCGGCGTTTAAAAGATCATATCGTATTTTTTTTAGGGGGTGGTTAAAGTCTTCCCCTTTCGCCTGTTCGTGCAGCATATTCACGCAAAGAAAAAACATGGTTGATACAATCGCAATCGCAAACTATCACTAATGTTTGTGGTTATGATTGTGTTAAACACGTCTTAAGTAACAATATATGTTTAGATATAATATTTATAGCTTATTATTATCTCAAACATATTATTATGTTCACAAGAAAACCGCAAACGATCTTTCAAACCATGTTTCTATATTTCCCAATACCATGGAAAATGTCTATGTCAACATGTTATATGGTTGTCACAATAAAACAAATAGAAAATGTAATTTCAAAGATTTATTTTTTATTAAAAAGTTATACATATATACATTAAAATATAAATGAATTAATAATTAATTAAAATATAAAGTCAAAGACAAACGTACCTTTAATTTCTATTATGAAATCGACTGTATCAATATATTGTTAAACTGTTATTGAAAAAAATTCGGGACTTATCACAAAATTCTGCGTCATAGTTTCAATGGCGTTTTTAATGTTGTATGTTTTTTTTGGCTGCAAGAAAGACAATGTATTTTATACGTATTAATACATGTATGAATTTAGGTATGTATTTTTCTAATTATATGTATATAAATTACTTACCTGTTTCAATAAACGTATAATAATTTATATCATTAAATTTGCAAGGCAGCATGGCCTTTTGCTCCCCGAAAAATGTTTTTATTATTTTATACTCACTCATGTTATTAACTATCGCTGACGAACGTAAAATGACGCGGCAGAAAATTTTTTTTTTTTTTTATAAACACACACTGTTTATTTTGACAATAAATGTTTGTTCATTTAGCGAATGTGTTTAAAGGCAAACATACATTTTTGTAATAAACATACACTTTTGTGTGCAACTAATATTATGATTTTAATTGTATAATTGAAAACATATATATTATAGTAGCAAACATTATACATAAATTAATATTTATGGTGTAAAACACCATAAAATATTTTTATGGTGAATTTAAAAATGCTTAAGACAAAAAATTTTTGTTCAATTTATTGTAGGGCTATAATAAATTTACTAGGGTAAACATAATAGGCTAATATAAATAAATATGGTCGTAGTGACCATTTATTAATCATGGTTTTTCTCTGCGTGTTCGTATATGAAACTATGTGTTCTTTAGATCTGAGTTGTAGGGTTGTAAAAAAATATTAACACAATTATTTTTGTGGAACATATTACCCCTCTAATTCCCCCACATAACGGTAATTTTTAGCTTTATTCTAACAAATGGTAAAAAAAACCTAAAAAGGGATTTAGCGGGAATAAAAGGTTCTACAAAAATGTTGGCCATAAAACTTAACACACACACACATAAAATTAGCCAAATTTAAGATTGCTCATCAAATTTCTAGTAAATTTTTGGGATGACCTACATAAATATCGTTATACAATATCGCTACCCAGCAAAAATGAAGCTGCCAAAGAAACAATAAAATCATCACTACTATGGCAAAGGCATCAGTTCTTTTCTGATGGTTTCATCGATGAATTTAACATTAGCGTGGAATTAGGATGAAAGTATTCAAATGTAGCTACTAGCATTACTCATACTTTACTCTAAGGAAGCAATGATAATACATACAATGATTAGCTATTCTGATGCATGAGTGGAAAATGTGCATATACTTTGTGGTATATAAGCTTTGATGAAAATTTAATTCATAAGAATGCTTAAATAAGCGAAATTTATGCATTGATTTACAAATACTCTTTATTAAAACAAATAAATAATTATGCATTAGTGAAAAAGCATTTTTAAAAAATATTTTTCAAAAATTTTAATGAATTTTTAGACAAATTTTAAAATATTTTTGGATAATTTAAAAACTGGTTGTACAATTTTGCAACATTTTTAGACAATTTTAAAATATTTTTAAATAGTTTTTGCACAATTTTAAAACATTTTTGGGTAATTTGAAATAATTCTAACACAATTTTAAAATTATTTTGGTAAATTCTGAATTAAAACTGGAAATGATGTAGTGTTAAAAAAAAATTCATAATGCAAAAATGCAAAGATTGCGTCGTCATAAATATTTGAGGCTGAAAAAATGCAAATGACAGGCCAGCTAGTTTCATTTAAGATAAAAAAACCTGTTTCTTGATTTTTCATAACTTTTGTAAAAATTGCAAAACTGGAAAATTTCTAACCCTCATAAAATTTTAGACTAAAATATAAAAAAATTATTTAATAAAAAAATTAAAAAAGTTCATCTGAACTAAGTTCTCAATTTGAATAAATGCTTTAGATTCAATAAAAATATACGACATACTATAAGTAATGAAGAATGATTTATTAAGATATGCATCGGGTTTATATCACTGCATTTAAAATATGAGCACATCAATTTGGCTGGAAGTACCTTAGAATAACACCAAAAAATCATACAAGAATGTCAACTGAAATTTAGGAAGCAATGAAAGAAGTTACAGTCACAGAATGACTACCATTTTTTTTTGCTCGGTAACCAAATGAATTGGTTGCCAGAATTGATGTTTATTATTATATCAAAGCGTATGAGTGTTATTAATTCTTACAAACAAAAATAATAACGATCATACGCCACCGTTTTGTCATAAAACTCAAAACTATAACTAATTAGAATACAATTCGAAAAAAATAAAAAACTGTTTACGATTTTGTTGAATTCTAATAAAAACAAAATTACAAAGTTTTATATAATACACAGTTTTTTTCTAAGTGTATGTAGTTATAATATACGTGTTAAGCAAAATTTGTTTTTACTAAGGATTAAATAAGATTTTCTCTTGTTTAAGAATTGTTCACTATATAAGAATGAGTAATCCATTTAATATTCAATTTATAAACAAAGTATTTAATATTTAAAACACAAAGAGAGGTGGTGTTGGAGTAAGGTGTCATAAAAATTTAATGGGTCATCTATTGATTAATAAAAATTTCATAAAAATTATAATTGATTTCTTAACTTTAATTACAACATATAAAAATTACAAGTGCGATATTTAAAATGAAATGTTACGTAGTCGAAAGATTTTAGAGTGATCCGAAATTAAATTTTTTTTCTAAAGAAAAATTTTACTATAGAAACTCCGCAAAGGCAAAGGTTTTTCCATGATTACTGGAAAATTTTAATTAAAAAAGTAAGCAAAATCTTTTAATTGTGGTAAAAGTTGTATGAAGTTTAAAATAAAATATAGATAAAAATTTTATATAATCAAAATTTTAATTGGATATATATGGTTTTATGTGTCTTAAAACTTTTAAAAATAGTTTGTTAGTTAAATAACTGAACATGTCATTTGAAAAAATTATATATCATTTCAAAGCCGGTTTACTTACTATTCATTTAAATCAAATGGTTTTAGTTATTTATTTTTAAATGTTGTTTAAACAATCAGTAAAAAAAGCAAAACAAATGATTAATCAGTTAAAAATAAATGTTAATATTTTTCCTAACAATTCCCTAAAAATAAATGATAATTCATTTGATTAAATTGTTTTGGTATTTTTGTTTGTTTTTTAATCTGCAAAATGTAGGCCCACACAGTCTATAGAAACATTTTAAGTAAGTGGCCTTATGTGTGCTATTTTGTTATTCGAATAGAAATAATTTTCTCTATAAAAAAATAATTTAAATAAAAAACAAAATTGGATTTTTTTTAAAGAAAACTAAATTTAAATTTTTAATAACTGTAACGGAAACAAAAAACTACAAAATTCCTTTTGTGGGTAAATTTTTATTAAATTTAAAAAAAAAAAAAAAAAAATTAATGAAACTGAAAAAATCCGTAAATGACAGTAAACCATTTTGAACAAATGTATAAAAATAGTTAAAATAAGTATTCTTTGAAAAATAAATGTTTATTTCTAACTGAACGGACATAATATTCTGAGTGTAGAATATACAAAAATCCACACATTAAGTTTTAGAGAAAAACGTTTATTTGTATTCTTATTTTAACCTCAACTTTACTTAACAATTTTTTATTTGTTATTTATTTGAAATAAATTATTTTCATTAAGCTGGGCAAAATGTGTTTCGATTGAAAATTAACAGCCCATGTACAAATCGAAATATATATGAGCATACATGATCATACATGGGCATGTATATGATCATACATGGGCATACATAGTCATATACGTCCATACATTGTTCAATATATAACCATACATGATCTCATATATGATCATATATCTTCGGATCTGAAATTTGAGGGTATATGATCATATACGAGCATACATGAATAATATATGAGCATGTATGATAATATATGCACATATATCACCCTCAAATTTCGGATCCGAAGATGTATGATCATATATGAAATCATGTATGGACGTATATGACCATGTATGCCCATGTATGATCATGTATGTTCATATATATTTCGATTTTTACATGGGAGAATTAAATAATAGAGATGGAAATTTTAGAAAGCATGCTTAAGCCAAATGGGGGTACCTCAATGCATTTGTGCGGTGTCACTTTTTTCCTTAATTCAAATTTGCCTTATATGGTTCGGCCTTTAAAATAAATTTTGATAATTCTTTTTGAAATACCCCTATGTACACTAATTAACATAATGTCAAAATATTATTTATCTTTATTTTAAAATAACAAAACTTGACAAATAATGCGGTGAGTGAATATATAAGTACAAGTGCTTAGCTAATAAGCTGGGGTTTTTCCTTTAATTTTCTTTAAAGTAAAATTATAAATTACAATTTCCCTTAAGGTTTAATAACTTTTAAGCCTTATTGAAATTAAAAGGTATTAAAATTGTCGTATGCATACATAAATTTCATATATTCAATAGATGTGTACATATTTATAAATTCGAATAATGAACTTTATATTGATGTTCATCACTACCCAGTAAAAAAAGTAGTTCTTTCATTGCTTCCATATTATACATTAGGATATGTTTACAGTTTTTTATAAGTAAAAATATACCATCCTTCCAAAGCATTATTGCTCTAAACGAGATCCTTAGAATCGATTTGGATGCAGTTAATTTTCAATATTTTTAAATTTTAAAAATTAACCCTTTAACCACAGAAGTCGAAATACGAGGTATTTTCTTATGAAATTTTGGTTCTAGTATCATTTTGGACTAAAAAGCACGAATGTGAAGTCCGTTTGTCGAAAAAATATAACCTGAAAGCGCCAGGTGGAAAAAATTAAAGATCACCTGAAGACAAAAAGCTCGATTCAAACAAAAGAATTTGTTTCACAAATCAAACACGCAACAAATTATCAAAATACAACTTGAAGCTACTTACCAAAAGAAATTCCGAGTCGATTGAGCTGTTAGAAAGTACTTTTTTTTTTTAATTTTAATTTTGCACCAAAATCATAAATAATTTTCGTGTCTGTTTTGACAAAAATCTTGACAGAAATGGGTGTATCTATCAAACTATTCAACTGAGCGCGTTTAAACCGGTACTGTTCGATAGGTACATTCAAACCGACAAAAATGTCGTTGGCGATTAGTGCACCAAAAATATTGCTTTGCATATAATTGGACTTTAGTGATGACCTTCTGTAGACGGTCTCAGTGGTTAAAGGGTTAAGTAGAAGGGATGAAAAATTGATTGTACTTGTGAAAAACTTATTATAACAAATATTAAATTCCAATGAAACTTTTACAAAACTATATGAAATCGAAATACTCGAGTAAAAAAATTGATCTGGCGCAATATTTAATCATATCCAATTTGATATTCTTTATTATCTGCGATAATATCTATCTGATCTTATTTGATACGGAAAAATGACAGATTATATTAGATCCGGTAATACATTTGCGAATTAAGTTAGATCTTCATTGATCCAAAAAATGGCAGATTAAATTATATCCAGCAATATATTTAAGGATTTAAAAGGATCAAAACTGATCCAAAAAATAACCAGTAAAATTATTTACGGCAATATATTTCTGGATATAGAAGGATTTAAATTGATCCGAAAAATGGCAGATCAAATTAGATCCAACAATATATTTGGGGACTTAGAAATATCTAAATTGATCCGAAAAATGGCAGATCAAATTAGATCTAGCAATATATTTGGGGACTTAGTAAAATCTAAATTTATCAGAAAATTTGCAGATCAAATTAGTTCCAGCAATATTTTTGTGGATATAAAAGGTTTAACATTGATCCGAAAAATGGCAGATCAAATTAGTTCCAACAATATATTTGGAGATTTAGAAAGATCTAAATTGATTCGAAAAATGGCAGATCAAATTTGATCTAGCAATATATTTAGGGCTTAAGTAACATCCAAATTTATCCGAAAATAAGTAAGAGCGGCTAAATTCGGCTATGCCTATATGATAATATATGGAATGGACAGATTTATATAATGACGCCTTTGAGAGGAAATTAACCATTTAGTTTGGTGATAAAACTTGGACTCGGGAATATTTATGGTTCCAGAAAATAGGTATTTAAAAAAAATGTATGTTTTGGGCATAGCTTTTTGTATCTGAACCGATATTTCCGAGTTTTTTAGCAAATATGTTATACTAAAAATTTTTGATGTTTTGCTATATAAGACGTATCCATAGGTCATATTACAGCTCTAAAATTTTAGTTTTTATAAAAATTTTGATGTTTTTAGCCCATTAATGGATTATTTAATTTCGGTCTTACCGTTCTTAAGAAAAAAAGTAATCTATTTTGTGCCACGCCCAATTCACAGATCCCGCCCAAATTTGGTCAGATGTTGTGTATTGATAACCAAGATGCTCGTACCTTATTTTGGAACTTTTCCTCTTTCCGTTCTCCAAATATACAGAAAAACAGACCGAAATCGTTAAGTCAACTGTGCTGTACGTATTTGTTATGTTAAAAATGTAAAAAAAAATTGTTCAAGAAAAGTTGGATAGACGGGGATCGATCGCGCGACTAAAAGAAAAAAACTATTTATGACAAAGCGCTTAGACTACTGAGCCATTGAAGCACATACGCAATCATCTTTAATAGAAGTAAATAAACAGTTTTCGTCCAAAACTAATTTGTTTGGTTTTTAGGTAAATTTCTGTATGTGTTTGTTGTTTGTGTATAAAAGGAGAAGAGGTGAAAGAAAAGAAGTTCAACAAATAAAAAAATAAAAAAAGAACAACAACCACAAACATAATGCCAATCAGTGTTGTCTTATTATTATTTCAAAAATCTTTTTAGTTGTAAAAAACTATTTTCGACCAAAAAAATATTTTTTTACAAATCGTTAAAAGAAATCTCTAGAACTGCATGTGTTGTATTTCTACAAAAACGTTTGATTTAGCTGGCAAATTTGCATTTGGGATTTTATTTCGCTTTTTTATTAAAAAATATTTTTAATTTCTTTAGCTTAATTTTAAAAATTTGAAGGAAAATAGTTTATACAATTTTTTTTTATAAATTATTATAAGTAATAACCTAAAATAGTTGCACTTAAAGGGGAATTATATATAAAATTTTTTTAATATATGAGAAATAAAATGGTTTAAAAATCTTTTTATAAATTCTTTTAAATCGGAGCAAAAAAAAAGAAATAAAACCGTTTGTATTTTGTTTGTACCTCTAAGGTTTTTATATAAATTTTGATGTTTTTAGCCTATTTATGGATTATTTAATTATTAATTTAAAATTTCATTTAAATTAATTAATTAATCTTAAAAAAATAAACAAATAAAAAGTCTTAAAAAAATATAAGAAAAAAATTGTACAAAAAAAAGTTGAACAGACGGGGGTGGTATCGAACCCGTGCCTAAGAGAAAAAAAGTATTTGTGACATAGCGCTTAGACAACTGACCCATTGAAGCTCATGCGAAATCATTGTTAATAGAAGTTAATAATCAGTTTTCAAAATCTTTGTATTGGTTTGTTGTTTGTGTATAAAAGGTGAAGAGGTGAGTGAAAGAAGAGAACTTCAACAAATGGATGTGTTTGTTAACATACATATAGAAACAAAGGGATTTTACGGAAAAAATAGAGGTAGTCCAGGTTTTTTGCTAATAGCTCAGCCATTTATCAACCGATCTGGCTGATTTTCAATAGCAAACAGAAATGGATCACATGTAACAGAAATATATAACAATCAACTCCTCATCATGTCTGGGGTCTTCGGAAAACCCATTTCAATACACAGACGGACAGACGGACATCGTTAAATCAACTTCGCTCTTCATAAGGACCCAGAATATATTCTTTATAGGGTCTAAGATCAATATTATAGAAATTTCAAACGGAATGACAAACTTATATATACCCTTCCACATGTGGTGAAGGGTATATATATCAGATAGAATTGTATCAGATTATATCCAACAATATATACAGAATATAGTTTATTAAAAATCGTATAAAAAATTTTAAATTAAAAAAATTAAACTAAATTGGTTCTGTACTTATCTGATTTTATATAATTATATATAAATATCTGTGATATAATATCTAATTATATATAGTTATATATAGTTATATACAATTATATCTTATACTATATGAAAAAAAAAATTCTTATATTGGACTAAATATTGAATCATATATAATTATATCTTATACCATATTAAAAAATATTTTTCATAATGGATAGCATATATAATTATATATGGTTCTTTATGAGTATAAGTCATATAAAAGTAAATATTGTTCCGTGTAATCATCTAAGCTATATATAATTTTCATATAAATCAATAATATGAACACATATGATCATATATGGGTCTAATTTCGGATCGAAAGATATATTAAAATATATTAGGTCATGTATTATTATTTTATACTGAACCTTGACTGTATCTATGTGATTATATAATATATGATCGTATATGGCCATTTTTCAAAATGAGTTGTAAAGTTCACGAATGGACTGACTAGGTTCCCTTGTATGTACAAACATTTGATATAAAGTTTGGTGGCGTTTGGATAAAGAAAAGTCGAGGTGGAAATCGATTGAAAGTTTTAACAGTGAATACAAAGGGGAAAATTACATTTTTGATAACTTGATTCAAAAATATGCATCAAGTAAGCAAGTTCGGTACCCGGTGGGGCCAATAAAAAAAAATTAAAAATATAAAAAAGATATTGGGGTATTTGATGAAAAATTAAAAGCTAGAATATTTAATTTCGTGAAAAATTTACTTATTATACAATTGATTTGTATTACTCAAAGTTGAAAGAGTTTCCTTAAAAAAGCACCTAAAAAATATTGAAGTAGGAGTTATATCCTCCTATGAAAACTCAATGTTAAAATCATACGAGTTTGTGCTAGATCATTTATTGTAGTTTTTATACCCTCCACCATATATGGTGAGGGTATATATCAGTTTGTCATTCCGTTTGTAACATGTCGAAATATAGGTTTAAGGCCCCATAAAGTATATATATTCGTGATCCTTATGCAATTTTAAGTCGATTTAGCGATGTCCGTCTGTCTTGCTGTCTGTCTGTCTGTCTGTCTGTCTGTCTGTCTGTCTGTCTGTCTGTCCGTCTATCTGTCTGTTGAAATGGCGATCACGACGCGAAGACGCAAGCGGGGTTGCCTATTTTTACCCAGATTATTAAACATCCTCCCGAGCAGTTTGGTATTTAAAATGAGCAAAATCGGTCAAGCGGTTTAAAAGTTATGAGTGAAAATGTGAAGATACCTCTAAATTTTCCATACAAATTGGTACAATTTTTCTGTACCTATTTTTTTTCTGTTAAGTAACTAAAAATGTTAAGGTCGCTAACAGAGCAGACCTCTGTAAATAACATTAGTAAAACTAAATTACAAAAGCTCTGTTACATAAATCAAAGACATTAATTTGTTAAAGAAGAACATTAGTTGAAACTATTTCCCAATAGGTGGCGCATCTGAAAAAAAAATTCTCCCTATTAGGCATATTCTGCTGCAATATACAACAGGATATTATTGTTTTCTATTTCGCTATGCAAAATATATGTTTTATGTGTATATACTTTATTTATACTTTAATTTTCTAAATCAATATTCATTTAGATGTTTAAGAGCACAGTATTGCAATTTTTCGTATGTGTACTTATTTTTTTGAAAGAAAGAATTAACATAAATATGGATTTTCCAATGCCACAATACTTCAAAATTATACAAATTTAACGAAAAATACCATTTTGATCGATGAAAATTTGTTTTTTTTTTTTTACAGAAAATGTGAAACAAATGCTTTCATCACGTCGAACATTTCAAAAATTGACTTTAGTATTTTGAAATAAGTCTGCTAGTGACAGCTAAGTGTACTAGAATTAAATCTCATATCTGTGGTTACTAAGACAATTGAAAGCCAAATCCAGGGCCATGCGACCTAGGCATGGCGCAGGGTATTGTTATCTATTTACTTAAGCGCCATCTACTGCTAAGTATAGACACTAAAGCAATTATGCATTTAGCTCTATCTTTATGTATAAATGTCTTTGGCCCCATGGCTAGGTCCCAAGAAATTTATATATAAAGAAAGAGCAAAATGCATAATTGGTTTAGTGCCGCTACTTTTGAATAGGTGGCGCAAAATCACATTAAAACTATATCCTGCCCCATGGCGATATAGCCTTGGATTAGGCTTTCAATCAATTTATTTGCCAAAAATATTAAATTAACTACATACTTAAAAATTATGTTTGACGTAATAAAAGCATTTGTTTTACTTTTTTTATGTCAAAAAAGAAATTTTCATAGAGGAAAATAGTATTTTTTTAATTCCTTTTGTATTTTTGAAATACGGATGAATAAAGTGCGATATTGTGCTCTTAAACATCTAAATGAATATTGATTTAAAAAATTAAGGTATAATATGCACATAAAACATATATTTTTATAGTTTTTGGCAAATATTCATTTATGTTACAAAGAAAATAGAAAATCAATAATATTCTACTGCATATTGTAGCACAATATGGCTAATGGAGACTAGCTCTGCAGCAAAATATGCCTAATGCACCTTCTGGTGGGCCATCTATTGACAAATAGTTAAAACTCATGTTCTTTTTTAAAAAATATATTTCTTTGCTGTATTCTCTCCATTAGACAAACACACTTCAATTTTTTAAAGAAAGAACATTCGTTGCAACTATTTATCAATACGTGGCGCATCAGAAAGTGCATTCTCTCCATTAGGCATATTCAGCTGCAGAGCTAGTTCCCATTAGCCGGAACAAAATCAAGTATTTGACAAAAACTATGCTTTAAAATGTGTTTTTTGTGCAGTCTATATTTAAAAAAACTAGTGAAAATGTAAAGGTGCCTCTAAACTACCTATACAAATTTAGTATAATTTCATAGTAGCGACTGGTACATAACATATTTTCTCATTTTTTTCCACCAGTTGCTTAGCAGTTAATATTTTGTATTCACCTCAAACATTTTTCCACCACTAAAATTGTTTTTCACCACAAAAAATTTTTTCACCTTAAAATTTTTTTTTTCACCTCTAAATTTTTTTTCCACCAAAAAAGTTCTTTTCACATCTAAAAAAGTTTTTCACCTCAAAAAATTTTTTCACCTACATAATTTTTCTTTTAAAGTTTTTTTATATTATTTGTATCAAAAACAGAAGAGAACATCTTTTTAGGATATTGGTGGGGGGTATTCAAAGATTCGGCACAGCCGAATTTAGCCCTTTTTTACTTGTTTTCTACTGCTTTTGCATTTATTTTTGTTTTTTACTGGGTATGTTTAGTTTTTGTCCCGTATTCCCTATTTTTTATTCTATTAATTTATCATTTTTAGCATATGCTGGTTAAGAGTCCTTAAAATGTTAACGTCAAGTATGTAAATTATGCAAATTGGATATAGAGTATTTGTATATATGTATGTATCTACATATGTATATATAAAAAAACAAACATACACATACAAATGCAAAATCTATATCATCATATTTACTAAAAATTATCACTAACATATGTGAAACTTTATTTTATATGTATCAGTAAGTGTGTGTGTCTAAATTTCTCATATAAAACAAAAACAGTTTGAATAGAGATAAGCATCATGATGCATACAACACTTTTACATTTAAAAAAACTGTATTAGAGCATAAAATACTTGGAAATTTATAAAAGGTTTGTCATTTACAATTTATATTAAATTAATCTGATATTTTTTTTTTAATTAAAGGAAGGTGTGGGTGTGTTAAAAGGATTTCAAATAATAACTTCATTAAAGTTTACAATTCATTTAAAATGTAAAAATAAATATAAAAAATATATGCATAATACTCAATGTTGTCAAAATCTATTGTCATAGGTCATGTCGATGCATGTGGTTGTAATGTGTTCGTTCTACAAGTTTATTTATCTTCATTTGTAGATAATTTTTATTAATTTAATAAAAGAGTAGATGAGCAGGGAGACATGCGTATAGAAAATTAAGAGAATTTTCTCTTTAATTCATTGTAACATATATTTTTTTTGTTAGCACGTGTATCAGGACTAACAAAAAACACATGATAAAAAAATGAGGAAAAAATATCATGATTTCACGTTCAATGTCGCGTAGTAAAGTTTGTTTTTTCTTCTTTCATTTATTCGTTTTTTAGCATGTGTTTTTTTATTATATATTTATATGTGTGTTATAATATATATAAAGCGACATATTGCTTGCATAATTTTTGGCGCTTAAATTGTATGAATGATTTGCATATGTTAAGGAGGAATAAATACTTTTTTATTGTTGTTGGTAGAAATTTTAAAAACGCACATTTTTAATAAGTTTTTTATTTATCTTTTGGAGCTAGAGTTTAACCCCCTCAACTCAATTATTGGGCTCACATCATTTTTGTGTTAAACTTTTAGAGCTATTTTAAGGTAAAGGCAAAACCAAAATAATATCGGACTTAAACCTACCTTACGTGTAGTATACCAATCGTCAAAGGGTCTCTTTTTGAGATGAGTTAATGATGTCAGTACGTCCGGGGGTACATGTAAACCTTGTAATCAAACTACAGGTTACAAGACCAAACACTATTGAATTTGATTAGAATCGGTCTATATTCAGACCTACTTCCTGTAGAAAAATACTTTCTAAATTCGGCTTAAATGGTGGCTGAAATTTGCCTAATGAATGTTATATGGGACCCTTAATAACGCCTCCAAATTTATTTAAAATCAAACCAAATATTGGTATTTGCTCAAATGAACTTTAATCAAAATACACTGAGGGAAAAAAGTTTAAAAACATAAATGAAACTGTTTCATAAAGCGATCGTCATCAATTCTTCAAAATATTTATGAAATTATCATAAATACAATGAAGTATTTCATAAAAATTTATGACAAATGTTTCATAAATCTTTATATTTAATTTCTAAAAAAAAATTATAAACAAAATTTAGTAAAAAACTCTTAAAAATTATTTTTGTTGCTGTTGCTGCATGTAAGGCTCATTAAGATTGCATTTTTATTTAATTGAATATTGGGATCCTGAATTGATAATGAGAGTTTAACACAAGAGGCCGCTACTAGTAACACATCGGCTGTGCAATCCGTTGGATGACACATATGTGGCACCACTAATAAAAAAATCCATATGATTTTTTGGAACTACCAACCTTTAGATGATACCCCCAGCAAAAAAAGGGTTTTAACTACTTGCCAGCCTATTACTTTTGTTCGCGATGAGCCCAAAAGTAATGAGTGGTCATTAACTTCCCACTTATAAAAAACACAAAGTAATGGATGGTCATTACCCTCTCGCTTACAAATAGCCATTACTTTTTGGACATAGCGAATAAAAGTTATTAAACGAGTAAATTGGATGGTAAGTTTACCATCCAATTTACTCGTAAGTAATTAATACCATGTTTTTTCTGGGCCTGTCAATGTATTTGCGCTAAAACCTATTTGTGAATGAGCGTCTTTGGCAACTTGTGTCATTTGCTTGAAACATAAACAACAATACTAAATATTGCGCCGAACTTGCCAAATTTCCTAACAGATAAAGGGTTTTTGCAGGAAGTTCTTCTTCAGTACTTAAATATTAAGAAAAGTGCGGCTGAGGGCTATCGAATTTTAGTGAAAGTTTGCGACGAGCATGCTCTATCTGAATAATCGTGTCGGTCGCTTTAAAAGTGGTTAATTAAAGCTCGAAGACAAGGACGGCCGGCCAAAAAGTTTGAAGGATAAGAATTGGGATCGTTGCTCTATGTGGATAAATGCCAAATGCTTCAGGAGCCAGAATTATTAAGATTGGATGTCATGGGATTGATTCAAAAGTAAAGAAACTGGGTGCCATGCAAGTTGTAGATGCGCGAAGTCTATTTTTCGCATGTAAACAGCCTCTCTAACACAGCCAACAACATCCTTTTGCAAAGCCGAATATTCATAACATGAAGCTTATGCTCTGTATTTGGTGGGACCAGCGCGGTGTGATCTACAACGAGCTACTCAAACCGAATGAAATGATCACGGAAGAACGCTATCGGACGCAAATCATATGTTTGAGCAGCGCGCTAAAGTAAAAACGGCCGGTTGCAAGACCGGTCATGACCTACTTGGAAACGCTAAATTGGCCAGTCTTGTTACACCCGCCGTAGTCTACAGACATCGCTTCTTGTCCCAGCAGAAGTTCAATTCAAATTAACAACGCAAAAAATGGGTCGATGATAGGATTGCCTCAAAACACGAGTGGCCTGCGATGGACAATACCTTGAATATTTGTAACCATGTTTGTACGATAAATCTGCACTCAGAATATTATGTAGTTAACTGTTTGTAGTTTAATAAAAAAGTTTTCCGTTCCATTTAAAAATAAAGGAATATACATTTATTTTTCAAAGAAATTTCTATATTAACTTTTTATACATTTATTCGATATAATTTACTATCATTTACCGATTTTTTCAGTTTAATTTATTTTTTTCATTTGTTTGAAATTTAATAAAAAATTACCCACAAAACAGAAACTTGTGGTTTATTTGTGGTCCGTAACAGTTATTAAAAATTTTAATTTTGTTTGCTGTCTGTTTCAAAAAAAAAAATATTCAAAAAATTTCAATTTGTTTTTTTATTTAAATTGGTTGTATATATACAAAATTTTTCAATACAAATTACAAGAACTTCATAAACACACATACATACACAAAAATATTCACACAAAAAGTCTATAGCTTCATATGCATACATACATTTTGTATTGTACGAGTATATTAAAAAAAAAAAATTCAAAAACGGAATAAATTTAAAATAAATGAAAAGGATTGGTAGGTAACATTTTGACATTTATTTTAACTGATTATATCATTTGTTTCTTACGGATGTGTCAGTTGATTAATCAACATTTAAAAATAAATAACAAATGGCATTTAATTTAAATGAAAATTAAGTAGACCGGTTTTTAAATGAAATATCATTTCTTTTAAATGATATTTTCAGTTATTTTAACTTACAAACTTTTTTAAGTGTGTAAATTTGGAAAAACGCTCATTATTAATTCGAGATTCCAATGTTAAATAAAAAAAGAAATGAAATTAAAAACACCTCATCACACAGTGTGAGATTTAATCAATCTGGCATCTCGAAATTAAAAAAAAAAATGTTTTCGTAACTCGCTCATATTTTTTTTTACGTGAGAAGAGACCCCAATTGTTACGAAAACAAACACAAAAGAGAATAAAAAAATGTTATTGGCGAGATAACAGCTATCAAACACGTGCAATTGCATAGCATGCAAAAATTGATTTGCAAGCTTGCATTGATCACAAAAGTTTGAGTGATCAGGTCGAAGTTGTGAGTGTTTTTTTTTGGCCTAAAATATTTTTTGTATTGAAGGCTATTACTTAAACTTAAAATTTTTGCTTTATACAATATTTATTTTTGCACTCAAGTATTTTGAAAAAATTGTTTTATAACCAGCTAAAAGGTAAGACACATTTTAAAGCTTTCAAATCTTTGATAGACTAGAACTTCCAAGTCCCACGGAGTTCCGTGATGGGAATGCCAGCAGAATCTTTGTGAATGTGCCCAAAACAAATTTCAAAAATAAAATCCCGCCCATTTTTTGCCTTTTTTTAGTATGAGTGAAATATCGCGAGAGGAGCTATTTTGGATTTGGTTGAGCAAGGTGAAAAGCGAAAAAACAGAAGCGGTCGAAAAGCACGTTATATCAATTTTTGGAAAAGATGTTGACGATACCAAAATTAAAGATTGTAAAAAAAAGGTTTGCTTCCAATTTCAATCGCGATGGAGCAAATCTCACCGTGATAAAGCAAGATTTATGCATGACAATGCTATTTGGCTAAGTTCAAAAATTTCTGCTGTTGATTTTGCTCTTGATCAAGCACTATCAACTTCAAAACAAATACCGCAACACGGAAGGCGAGAAAAAGAGTTTGCTAAAAGTGCTTCGAGTACACAAAAACGGAAATGCAAAGATTTAATATCAAATGTAGCTTCGGAACAATTAACTATGACTACCGCAATGCATCTGAGATCCTGTGGAAAAAGAGACTCAGCAAACATTGTCAAAGAGTTGTCGGCTGCATCCCCTTCGAGAGGTACAGCTATAAAAAGAGCAAGGGTAAGCATTACTGAAAAGAAAAGTCTTACACCAGATCAAGCACTGGCCATGATGAAACAGAAAACAGGAAACACAAATGATGGCAATACGGCCAGAAGATTTTTCAAAGAAGCAGAAAAGACATCGGATATTACAGGCATAAATGTCGATCTGATCAAGCGGTTTCGAGTAATACTTATTTGCATAAACAGCGGCTATTTTATCAATATAGATGCGTTCCAAAATTTTACGTCAGAAACAAGAGAGCTTTATTTGAGTTTATATCCTTGGTACTGTATGCCAGTAACTGTCACAAAATATTGTTTCATGGAGGAGCTATCATTTCTTCATGCATTCTTCCCATAGGAAACTTTTCTGAAGAAGCGCAAGAAGCACGCAAGAAAAACGTCCCGAGTTGACACCAACATAGATTTATTGCATAGGTTGCTTATCACGTCAGACCCTTTGATTGCAAGTTTACGTTTGCCCCCAAAAACCAAGCGTTCCACTTTACTTTCTGAGGTCATTGCACTTTTGTCTGACACCCAACTAAATGATGAATTTGATGATTTAGCATAAAAAACTTTGCTTGCAGCTCTCTGGAATTTTTATTTTTGTATAAATTTCTTATTTTTTTTTATTTCTACTTTTCGCTTTTTTTTTGATTAATATTTTATTTTGAATATTTTCCATTCTTTTAAGAACTTTTGTTGAATTTTTTAGTTTTTCCTCTTTATTATGTTTTAGATATCAATAAATTTAACATTGAAACAACATTAACTTTTTATTTTTCTCATTTGCAAAGAATCATCGAAAACTAAAGTTCGAAACTTGAAGCATTTTATAGAAATGGTTGTATGAGACTACTTATATCAATTTATCGACAAGTTTTAGTTAGAAGAGAAAAAAAGAAGAAATTTTGAATATAAATGTGTAAAAAAAACTGTCCCCAACTAGTGTTTTTGAGGATAGTTCGGAACTAGTCCCCTTTGACACTAGTTGGAACTAGTTATCTTTCACCATATTGAAGCTTATAATCTCCTTAACGATCGTGCCAAATTTCAAGTTGATATCTCTAAAACTTCATATAAAAATTAATTTTGAGATGCTAGATTGACTAAATCTCACACTGTGCATCATATGGATGAAACTTCTTTATAAATATGACGAAGAATTTCATAAATCTTAAATAATATTCACCAAAAAAAAATTATCAAGTGTTACATTTGACGAAAATCTATGAAGGTTTTCATCATATTTATGAAGTTTTGCATTAACATAATGAAACTTTTTATATGAGTGTGCAGTTTGCAAATATATATAATCTATATACTTTTTGATTTTGGTACACCTAGAAAACACTATCAGATGGGGCTACCGAAATTGTCAATTGAATTGTGGCGACTACAACTATCTTCATATTAAGTTATAATTTTAGTCGTTAAATCCAATATTTTGTTGTATAATTTTATATTTATTTCAAAAACATATTTCTACGTTCCACAAGATTTTATTTTTCAAATTTGTCTGCGTCGAAGTAGGACATTCAGATTCATTGTTTACACTCTTTCTCACTGCGCGACAACTACTTTTAATTTTCTTTATTTTATGTGCTATTTAAACATTTGTATATTTTCTTAAAAAAAAAATTGTCTTAAATGTTTAAAATTCTGTAGTTTGTAAATAATTTTTACTTAATAACTTTTTACTTAAAATTATTATAGAAATAGTACAGTGGGATTGAAAATCATATAAAACAATATACAAAAAATATTAATTAAATCGGCAATCCCGGGATTTCGAAATGGGCATCCCTACTTTGAACTGTGTGATGCAATTTGTTTTCCAGCAGGGTATAGCTCAGCTGTTCAGATTCGTCAAAGATCTGATTTCTTAGAGGTAATACAAAATAAAACACGATTAACCCAAACCCTTTACAACGATGGCCGTCAATACCAGGCTTCACTGAGTACCCTTAAATATGTGTGAGAAGAAACCACGTTTCTGGTGTTTGAATAGCAAGATTAATTATAAAACACTATTAATTATATAAATCGAGTTTTGGTCGTATATAATCTGTAGTACTCGAAGGCACTCTAGAAAGAGTTCCGGCTCGGCTAGTTGGAATGAGTGACAACAAATGAGAATTAACAGAGGTTCATGTGTTCAAAGAATACGACTAACTAGCCACGAGAATAAACAGCATTTTTCGTGTAGGGAAGCTGAAATCGGTGGAGAGATCGGGAAATGATTCGTTCCTGGGTCGAAGATGTACACGATCTGTGTCTCGGTTCGGACTTGAACCATCTAACTTTCATACTATATGTAAACAATTTGCCCAACTTAACGGGAATTACATACGGTATTGCTATAAGTATAATATTGGGTGTGAGTAAAAGTGGTAATATTGGGTATTAGAATAAGTAGATTTGTAACGACACATGACGCGTTACGGGCGAGTTTTATTTATACCGTAACACATCTACCCAACGCATGTTGTGGGAGGGGGGGGGGGGGGGGGGGGGGGGGGGAGAATGGGTTCCCTTGTACACTCAGAAAAGAAATATTGGCTTATTTGAGACCAGCGATATTTTTGCTAATCTAAGCAAGTCTGCTGACTTGTAGTACAAAAAAATTATTGGAGAAACTTAGTAGCCGCTACAAAATTTTTGTAAACCTTTTGGAAAGTAGAATTTAAAATCGGTTTGCTGAAATCAGCAAAAAAAAATACTAAATATTATTAATATTAGTACAATGAAATTAGTATAAAATATTAAAAAGCGCTACTATTTTTTTAATAAATTGAAAAGTTTATTAAAATAAATAAGTTCTAATTTGTAAAAATTTCTTATTAATTATAGCGAACTAAACTCAATGAATTGTAAAATATAGAAAAATTTGTATCTATAAAAAAAAACTTATAAAAAATGCATAAATTAATTGAATTATTTTTAAATACACATTAAAGATTTTAAAGAACATGTTTTTTGCGAATGTCCCAGGCTTTGTGTTAGGAGACTCAGGTTTCTGGGTGACCGTCTTGTGTCGGCTTCAGACATTTGGAATATTTCACCTGGTAGTATTCTTAGCTTTATCGGTAGCTTGGACATTTAGAGCAGCTCTAGGCAGCACAAAATACCTATTTTATGCTGGTCGCGGTGCATATTTTTTTTATTGAATTTCCTTTTTTTTTGTTTTGTTTTATTTATTTATTTTCATTTATTTATTTAACAGTTTGCTAATTTTTGTATTGAAAAATATTTTTAGTCAAGTTTCTGGATTTTCAGATCAAATTTTAATTGTTTTAATGGCTGATTTTTAGAACAGTGGCTGTCCTTATTTTGGACATGAGTCGGTTGTGAGAAGTACCTGCACTTCCACCCTCCTTTTTTCAACCCATGTAAAGGGTGTCCCAAGAAGAACGCAATTTTTAAATCTGGCAACATTCGAAGTGTCATTGTTTGACATTTGAACAATTGTTATTGTTTGCTAGTAGAAGGTACGAGGTTAGTAAAAATGGAGCGCTACACGAATGAACAACGCATTCTCATTCAGTTCGCAAATTGCGATCAATTTGGGATCACAATAATGCTCCAAAAGAGTCAACTGTAAATAGATTAATGGATAAATTTGCCGAAACTGGGTCTGTTAGTGATGTAAAGACAACAACGCGCCATCGACCAGGTCGATCGACCGAAAATGTCGCTGCTGTACGTGATGATGTCGCTCAAACTCCATCCACCTCAATTCGACACCGAGCTCAGCTAATTGGTGTCTCCAAATCCACTTTGCGGCGAATTTTGACGAAAGATTTGCATGTTCATGCATACAAAGTTCAATTGACTCAGGAACTGAAGCCAGCTGACCATGGACAGCGAAGGGAGTTCGTTAATTGGGTATTGGAGAGACAACATGAAAATGCTGATTTTGCCGATAAAATCATCTTCAGTGACGAGGCCCATTTTCATCTTGATGGCTTCGTCAATAGGCAGAATTGTCGCATTTGGGGTGAGGAAAATCCTGGAGTGATTCACGAGAAGCAAATGCATCCTCAACGTGTCACTGTGTGGTATGGTTTTTGGGCTGGAGGAATCATTGGACCTTTTTTTTATGAAAATGAGGCAGGTCAAGCGCAAACAGTCAATGGTGTTCGGTATCGTGAAATGATAACCAGTTTTTTCTTGCCTAGAATTGAAGAAATGAATGTGGAGGGCATGTGGTTCCAACAAGACGGCGCCACATGTCATACAGCCGGAGAAACAATTCAATTGCTGCATCAGTCATTTCCCGGTCGTGTTATTTCGCGTTTTGGAGATCAGAATTGGCCGCCTAGATCGTGCGATTTAACACCATTAGATTTTTTTCTTTGGGGTTTTTTGAAGTCGATGGTTTACGCGAATAAGCCGACGACGACTCAAGCCTTAAAAGAGGAAATTGGACGCTGCATTAATGAAATACCGCAGCATTCATGCAAAACGGTCATTGAAAATTTCATTAAAAGATCGCGTGCATGCCAGCAAAGCCGCGGCGGCCATCTGCACGATATATTGTTCCATACATAACCTCATTCTGTCTACTTTACGATATAATAAAGTTTCACGATTTTTTTTTAAATATCTGTGTTTTATTTAAAATTTAAAAATTGCGTTCTTCTTGGGACACCCTTTAGTATTTTAAAGTAATTTAAATTTTTAAGTGTAAGTTTTAGTTATTACAAATAAAAGTTCCTTACATATCAATAATTTTTACTAAAATTAAAAAAAAAATGGTAAATTAGTAATTTTTTTTTTTGCTAATTATAGCAAATCGGTTTTAAAAATTTGTAAAATGATTACTCAAATTAGCAACGAAAATTTGTAAATATTCTGTAATTTGTAAAATGAAAATAGCAAAAAAAAAAATTACTAAATAATATTTTTTTTACTAAAAATCAAAAATGGTAAACTTGGATTGAAAACCGTTTACAAATTTTTCTACTAACTTTTTCTCTAACATTTTTTCTAAGTATATCAGGAGCTACTAAACGAAAAATTTACTGGTAAGCAAAAAAATTTTCTACACAATTATGTAAAAATCCCCAAAAAAACGTTTAGTAGTA